>OZ007596.1:272935759-273292509 GCA_963931845.1 Maratus michaelseni
CTCCAGCCCAGCAAATGATATGCGAAGGAGGAGCTAAGACGATAAAGAATTCCGAACCTGTCGCGGATTAATTTTGGAGTGAAACTTCCTCAGCGCGCGAAAGAATCAGAGCAATAATAATAATAATAATAAAAAGAAAATGGCTTTTAAAAAACATTCGAAATGAGAACGCGTCTCAGAATTTTATAGATTGGGGAACTGATAAAAGCTACGAATGATCTTAAATTTTAGATTAAGATTTGGAATAAAATAATTATTAATATACGGATATTTACTTTTAAAAGGACTTTAAATAGGAATAGATATTATTAATAATTAAGGAAATACTGACTATGACAGAAGTTAGATTAATTTTAAAATATTAATGCGAATAAAATGGAAGGATACGAAGGAAATAAATTTTTATATAACATTATCACCCCCCCCCCCCCTAAAATCCGAATGACGGGTAGATCCGATGATCTACAAGTTCATTAAGGCAAGCAAGAATTTGGATTACAAAATATTTATCTGGTATTCTAGTTAATGCCAAAAATTCTTTGATTTTATTAAAGTTAATTCAATAGTTATTTTTGTAAACGCGAACCTGTGGGAATTGTTTAAATACAGAAATACATACAATTACAATATAAATAAGTTAGTAACAAATAATTTTTTTTTCACTCTTCAAACATAAATAGTGAAAAGGATGAAAATGAAGTAAACAAAGCATTCTTATCTAAGCAGTGAAAAGTATAAATGTCTAATAGTCCTCTTAATCAGTAACAGTCTGAGTTATAGACCTCTCATTTCAAAAAAAAGTTTCTTGGTATGGATATGAAGGCACAGATATGTCAAGTATTAGCCAGTAATACAGTTTACGGCAATACAGTGTATTGATTCTGTAGTAGGATAATTCCAGTTAATCATAAAGTTCAAAAACATAAGAAAGTTTCATCCCCACTAAGTTCAATAAACAATTAAAGTACTGGTTTGTGATGCTTGATAAGTTTTGTGCCTTGATAAGTAGGTATAGCTTGATAAGTGCACTTATTAAGTGAAGTCCAGTCAGTTAATAATGGTCCATCAATTAGATATGAGTATTAGATGTTTTGCTAGTAAGATATGACTGTTTATCATCAACTAATATACTATCAGTGGTTCTCTTTTATCACAATTCTCAAGAATATTCTCTTTTATAATCTTTTCACATAATAAATAACAACAACAATTATAATAACGACATAATAATATCAACAATGACAAACAACTTCAAAATAATACTAAATCAGTAATTCATCTGTATATAATTTAATTCATCATTCTTTTTCAATATCAGTGAGGAATGAAAATACAGTAAATTCTGTCTAAGGCGGACTCTGTGTAAGCCGGAATTTTGTCTAACACGGAAAATTTTTCAAGTCCCGGCAAACACATAGGAAATAACATTAATTCATGCTCCATAAGCCGGAATTTGCCTAACGCGGAAACGGAAAGGTTTTTAAAGTACCATCGAAATCAAAATTTTGCATAAGACGGAAAAAAAATAAAATAAATAAAAGGCATTTGGTTTATGAAACTTCAAAACTGATGTACATACATCAAATGCTCAACATTTTAATTAAATTTCGTAATTGATTAATAAAGTTGATTAATCAGAACGGAAAATGTTTAAATATTTAATGAATAATTTTTTATTCCATTATTTCTCATATATAAGCAAAATGTTTTTCCTCTTAAAAAAAGGAAAGAATAAACATCATACCAAGTACATTTTTTACATTTTTCCCAATTAATTATTCAAGAAAAGAAATTGATAAAAAAAAATCCCTGTACATTAACAGTTCTCTGTTTTTCCTTGTATTAGCGAAAGAATATCACTTTTTTTGCTTGCTTGGATTTTGAATTCTGATCATTATTTATGACAATCAGTCATTTGGTCGCCATAACTCTTTGTCTAATGTGAGAGGGAGAGGGGGGAAGCTACAATCATTTACATTCTGTATGAGGCGCTGGTTGTGGTTTCAGAGGAGGAAGGGGGGAAGATTAATTAGAAGTGACGTATGTTTTATTTCAATAAATCACATGGTCAGAAAACGAGGTTGCTGCACGTGTTATTTGTTCTTCCTCATTTTATATTGTCTACTGATATTACTAAGTGATAGTAAAATATTGCTTCAAAATCTAAACTCAATACGCTATCTCTGCGGGATAAAATAGAAGTTATTAAATTAAAAGAAAAAAAAATATTCTGTAAAAGATCTTTGTATTAAATTTAAATGCGGTAAAACACAAATTTATGATGCTATAAAAAGAAGAACAGAGTTGGAAAAGGAATTGAAAAGCAAATCATCCAACAGAAAACGGAAAGGTGCTTTGAAAAATGAAGACATTGATGCATTAACACTTGAATGGTTTTCTAACGCTAGAGCTAAAAATTTGCCCATACCTGGAACACTGTTGCATGAAAAGGCGAAAGAGATAGCCGAAAAATTAGGTAAAACGGATTGCAAGGCTTCTACTGTATGGTTAATGAGTTTCCTTAATCGACACAATATTGCCATGAAGCAAGTTTGCAGAGATTCGAAAGACGTCCTAGACCAAGAAATTCAGGAATGGAAAATAAATTTTCCTCTACTGATTGAAGGGTATCAAGCTAAGGACATATACAATTGTGACGAAACGGGACTATTTTATCGTGCGTTGCCCACTAAGTCCCTTGCAAAAAGAAGAAGTGAATGCCACGGTAGTAAAAACTCCAAAGAGTATGTCACTGTTTTGCTTTGCGCGAATATGGAGGGCAGTTTAGAAAAGCCCTTAGTGATAGGAAAATCGCAAAAGCCGCGATGTTATAAGAATGTGAACATTGATAAACTGCCTGTGATTTGGAGATCTAAAAAAAAACCGTGGATGTCGATTGCCGTAATGGAGTGATGGCTGACTGAATTCAATAACCGTATGATCAAAGAAAATCGAAAAATTTTGTTATTTCTCGACAATACACCTTGTTATGCCAATTTCGAAAAATCGAATATAAAATTACAATTTCTTCCTGCAAATACTACTGCAGTAACACAACCTATGGATCTAGGAGTTATAAAAATGACGAAAACCCAGTACAAAAAATATCTCTTGCTGTCCATCATTGCGACTTTAGATAATTGCTCTTCTGCCACTGAAATGGCAAAAAATATAAGTGTTTTAGATGCTGTCAAATGGATTGCCAAATCCTGCTCAGAAATGTCGCCTGAAAAAATTGTCCATTGTTTTAGAAAAGCTGGTTTTGTTTCAGAAAATGTCCATGAATCAGTTGACCAGCTGGAGGAAAATTGATTACAAAATCTAACAGATGACTTAAAATGTGTTCACAGCTATGAAACAATTAATGAAGAAGAATCCGTATCAGCTGACAATACAGTATGTACTACCGAAGCTAACACTTCTGTGGACATTTTGATTCAGCAATATCAAGATTTGGAAAGTGCTAGTGAAAATGAAGATGAACACGATTATGAAAACCATGAAGACAATGGACGAATTCAAACGTATCAAGACAAAATTTTTCTTGCTCAAAAAAAATGAAGAATACCCATAATAACGGACTTGGAATGTGCTACTGGAAAATGCTTGTTAAAAAAAGAAAGACAAAACAAGCATCGATAAAAGATTATTTTTCGACTGTTTAAAAACTACTATGCCACTATGTGAAATATGAAGTAGTTGTTAAGGTAAATGATTTTCATTAACTTTTAAAATGGAAGAAATTTATCATTGGTACTACTATTTATTTTATTATTCATATAATGTTTTTGAGATTAATAATAAATTTAATAAGACGTTTAATTTCATTTAAAAAACTGTACTGAAGATTACGAACGTAAAAATATGACTTGTGCATATGTATTTTATTTATTTACTTTGGCTGTTTTGCATAAGGCGGAATATTGTCTACGGCGGAAAATTTTCTCGGTCCCGATTGATTCCGCCTTAGACAGAGTTTACTGTATACTTAATAAAAGGAAACAAAATAAATAAATAGTAAACTAAGAAATATCTGTGAAAAATTATCAACAATTCAGTAAGATAATGTGCTCTCTGTTTTCAGTCAAACAAGAGAAACATAAGCTGCTCAATGAAAATAAGACCTTGAAGTGTACGGTGGATAATAAGTTTAATTATTACTATTAGTAGAGAGTTTTATTCTATTATTATAATTTAATTTAGTCCAGTGAATTTTTATTCAATTATTTTAATTTAATGTATTATTCTAATCTAATTTGCTATTCCAATTTACTTTATTGTTCTAATTCAATTCACTCCAATATAAAAACCTTTTAACTCAAATCAACTAATTTACGCCTGCATAAAAAGTTAACTCAAGCAAAAATATTGGCAGTAATATTCTTGGGAATTCCTATATTCAAGAACATACTGTTATACAGAAGAGAATTGATTAGTCAATTATAATTTGTTTTCATTAAATTTAGTTACTTTTTGCTTTACTAAGTTTAATATTAAGCTATTGATTTAACATTAGTTTGTTGTTGCTCATGGGATAACTTTAATTTGTCAGGAGGGTAATAAGGGCGTAATTTTGATACATGGACTATTTCAGTAAATTTATTTTGAGTCTGTCTATTAATTTCAACCTTTTTTCGAAAGTACTTATCCAAATCATTGAGATCATTTAATTTCATAGAAGCAAATTCTGAAAATCGAGGAACATGAACAGTTATGAATTTTTCAGTAAGAATATCAGTTATTTTGTCAAAAGCTTTACATTCTAAACATTCATTGATAAATACCTTCAGAGCCTCTCCTTTCAAATATTTTGAAATATTTTTAATCTTCCAATTTTCATCTTTCTTTTCAGAAAGGCATGTTTTGTCAAAATGGTCTAACCAAGATTGAATGGTCATTCCAGATTCGAAATCAAAAGGAATGATGTTCATTTCGTTTTCACTCATTTTGTGATCAACAGGGACTTTTAGAAATCCACATCGTAATAACATAAAAGAGGGATACCTCATTAACATAAAAATTAAAGGAAATTAACACAACAAAATGTAAAATAAAATTTAAATTAAATAACAAATTTAAATACCTTCATCTCTAATAAATAATGATAATAATAATAATACAACAAATAAGATAATCTGAGCGAAACTTAAATAACATAAAAATAAATAAAATAATAAATAATACATACAATAATAAATCTTTTCAAACTTACGTAACTCCGTTCACAAGTTGTCTGCCTGTTTACTTTTTGAAATTTTTGAGACCGATCAATTTATTTATTTTTTTGTAAAATGATACTTTTTCATTTTTTTTTCTGTAAAAGAAAATATTATTTAGATCATTCCGTCATGATTGAGATGTTGTTTTGTAGAACATTCACACTGGTCTGCATCTGGTATTTCCAGGGATAAATTATACCAACACTTTTTGAAAAATTCGATGCATATTTTGGTGAGAATCAGTTGCACACACCACAATGGAAAATGTACAGCATCCGCATTCAGCAACATATCACAGCTTCTCCGTTTATCAGACGATCAGAAGAACAACTAATCGACATACTATTCGCGAGAACTAGACGCACACTCTTCGCTATGAAGATGTACAACAGTAGCCAGCAATACATTCGCAGCTCATCCGTCCATCAGAACATTGGCATAGCTCAGCGCAAGTTCATGGAATCCTAACGGGCTTTTTGTAGCATTTTGACGAGGTTGAGATATTACGATGAATAATATTCGATGAAAAAATGGCAGTCCTTCAACGATATAGCAAGTTGCAGTCGATATTAGCGAGTATGGCGAAGTAGAAGGCAATGAAATGAGTCCACCAAAGTTTTCCAATAAATCCAGCCAATCTCCAGACAAATAATTTTATTAGAAGACGAACAACACAGAAACAATTCCAAAAGGTCTAAAACTTATAGCCCTCGGGCTAACGTTGCTTCACTTCATTGTATTAAGATGTTACTGGGCCAGATGAATATTCTACGGACATAAAAATACCAGACACATATTTGTTTAGCTTCCGAAAACGTCAAAAATCATCTCGTGCTCCGACCGGTGCGGGCGAGTTTTGTTCTATCCGAGGAGATATACACAGAATTACGTCACGAGCGCACAACCCAATGAGTGAGATGTTACCTCCAGCCCAGCAAATGAGGTGCGAAGGAGGAGCTAAGACGATAAAGAATTCCGAACCTGTCGCGGATTAATTTTGGAGTGAAACTTTCTCAGCGTGCGAAAGAATCAGAGCAATAATAATAATAATAATAAAAAGAAAATGGCTTTTAAAAAACATTCGAAATGAGAACGCGTCTCAGAATTTTATAGATTGGGGAACTGATAAAAGCTACGAATGATCTTAAATTTTAGATTAAGATTTGGAATAAAATAATTATTAATATACGGATATTTACTTTTAATAGGACTTTAAATAGGAATAGATATTATTAAGAATTAAGGAAATACTGACTATGACAGAAGTTAGATTAATTTTAAAATATTAATGCGAATAAAATGGAAGGATACGAAGGAAATAAATTTTTATATAACATTTATATATATATATATATATATATATATATGAGATTATGGGAGACTAATGGATTCAAAAGGGAATTTCACCAAATTATCCAGCTATCGCCAAGTCAGCTTCGTATATGTGACATTATTCTTGTCGCAAACTTAGCAAAAATTTGGCGCTATTGTGGTAATTCTGTCGTTAGTACTTTACAACAAACAATCATTATATACATTTGTATTCATCAATACACATTCATTTATGTATATTCCATATAAATGCAGACGTCTTAATGATTCGGGCAACAATGTGATTAAAATGGATGAATGTTGCAACAATGGAGCTATTTTATTTCAATTAATATTAAACAATTGCAACTTTATTTCTATGGGGAAAATGGAAGTTTTTGGCTGATGTTCCCCTCCCCCTCCCCCCTTAGGGATGGAATATTTAAAAAAATCAATGTCCAATACATGTATAGCCCTCAGGAATTCATATATATTTCAAACTTCAAAGCTTTATGTCAACAGGAAGTAGATGAAAAATGAGTAATAAGATTTAACTGCCACATATATACATAATTGTAAGTTAAAAGAAAGCATGTAATAAAAATTAATGTCCCATAAGTGTGTTAAAAGACAAACTATAGCTAAAATCCCTTTTGAACGTAAAACAACAGAAAATGAGCCTATTTTAGAAGTTCATATTTCACCGAACTAATGCAAAATTCCTTTGCTGAACATATCTATGAAGAATTCCAAAAAATCAAATTTTTAGCAGATGAATTTGTCAATATGGCTTCTGCGTGCATTTTCAGGTAAATTAAACACCTTGAGGTTAAAAAATCCGGTTACCATCCACTCGCCCAAAGCAGTCATATCAAAACGCCCGATTTTATAGAAAAGAAAAGAGCAATAATAAATATTGAAAATTTTGATGACAACAAGTGCTTGGTTTGGTGTCTTATTGCCCACAGTCTCAATCTTGACCGATCTGAAAATCCTTATCGTGTTTCTCATTACATTCTTCATGAGCAGTCCATCAAATGGAAAAAGTTCAATTCTCAATCACGGTGAAAAGCATACCAACAATAGAAAAGATAAATAATGTTAAAATTAATGTTTTTGCTTTAGATGTGGAGGAAGTCTGCCTATTATATGCACTTAGAAAATCCTCACAATACTGTGCAGAACTGTATTCATTGCCTTCATCGATTTTGCCGATAAGATTTATTAAATAAACACATCTCGTATTGCCTGCAACATCCCACACAAAGAATTAATTTACCCTAAGACGGTGAAAATATTTTATCGTTTACAGGAAATTTTCTGTAACATCCTAATCCCTACATACCCTATGGAGGTTTCAGAAGCATCCTGAAGCTAATGAACACCGTTTACCCTGCGCCACAGTCATCCTTTTTCAGAAAAAATATATAAACACATAGTTTGCAGGTTCGCATTTATAATAATTGTACCTGATGTCAAGTCTCAGAAAAAAAACAGACTTTGTACCGCGGAAAAAAGGCCACAGAAGGATGTTTAACATCGTTTCTCGAGCAAACAGAAGAAATTGTACAAGAACTTTTTGATGTTAAACCAATGGAACTCACACCAAAGCAAAAACTGGACATTCGCAATACTTCGAACTGTCACATCTGCATGAGAGATCCTTTATAAAGAGAACAAAATATTATGATCATATCACAGTTTCATACATGGGAGCTGCTTATTTAGGATGTAATATTAACTATAAACAAAGTAGATTAACAAGTTCAAATAAATTTTATAAAAACTTAATTTGACTTAATGTGTCTTAAGTTGGTTTATGTCCCTTTCAAAAATAGACAACATTTTACATGTATGACAGTGGCTTAAACACCATCCAATTTAATATTATCTTAGAATAACATTATTTATAATTGTGTATGTCTAGGCTGCTTTAGAATATTCGGGTGGAATTCATTTATTTAGGCACGGGAGGAATGGTTGGTCACGTTAAACATTTAAATATTATTTCTTTCATCAGTGTACAAAAATATTCCGGTGTTGAAACAATGTTGGCCTCACTCTTGGACATTAAGCTAGGAAATTAGTCATAGAAAAAAAACTTTAGTCGCAGAATACAACTAATGTCCACTAATTCGAATTTCATTCGTACAATAAAAAAATTATTTACTGAAGTAAATTTGGTATTGACAGCATGATTTAATCTACAGACTGTGTTTTCCTTCAAACATATTATAATAGTATTAGAGCAAAAGCAAGAGTGTTCTCGTAGTAGTAAGCGTTTTCCATTTTCCATGTTATGCAAGATTTTTTACGCCGTGTTTTGCGTTTGCTGATAATACGGGAAAATTCCACTTTTCGCAAAGCATTGCTATTTCGATATTTTTCTTTTACTTTTTAAGAATACATTTCCATTTCGTTGAATTCCGCAATTCGTGTTATTAGAAATATCTATTACATCATAATTTCATGAAAAATAAATGAATTTATAAAGTTACGGACAACTACTATAGTATACATCCACATGAAAAGTCTGCTATGAAACTCAAAAGACAAAAAAAAATTAGGAACACAATTCTTTGAAATAAAACATAATAGAATTTTTGACTGATGGATAATGCACTAGTGATTAATACATTTCTAAATTTTTAAATGTTTTCGTGAAACGTTGTGCTGAATGCGTAAAAATTAATCTGTTCTCTCAAATACACTAATCCCGATGCTGTTATGCAATTCTTTTTAATAATATGTTCCATATGGATTTGCTGACTAAAATTTACCCTACACTGTTAAAAATATCGTGAAAAATTACCTCTGCTTTTAAAGGCTCTCTATTTTCTGACCAATGAAAATGCTACTTAAACGTCCTTTGAGCGTTCTCATTGGTCAGAAAATAGAGAACCTTTAAAAACAGAGGTAATTTTTCACGATATTTTTAACAATGTAGATAGTTCTGAATGGCTCACTTTACACATTGGCTTAATATTTATCCATACACGTAAATAGTTTCAAGGGAAGAATTAGGGTTTCATTGACTTAAATTCCTAAGCATCCTTCCATCTGAAACCGAAAAAAATGATCATTTTTCTTTCCTGAAAAAAGCCAACAGAATTTCTTAAAAGGATTAATGAGATTCGCACTTTTTGAAAAAGCTCAGATATTCGCCAATCGCTTTAACTAAATATAATATAACTTATGCTGTTGTTCTGTTTTATAAATTATAACACTCTTTTATTTTTTTATGGTAATACATTTATTTAATCAATGTTTTACATTTATTTTATTAGAAAATTAATTTATTTAAATGCACGACATTATTTCTTTAGGATATTTTACACTCAGAAAAATCAATTGCAAGAAGAGTGTTAGTATTAAAACAAATAAACTGAAAAAAATAATTTTACTTGAATCTAAAGAAAGGACAAATTTAGAATTAAAATACAGGTGGTTACAAAAGAATATCCGAACTTTAAAGGGCTTTATTAACAAAAGTATAGAAGATACACTCATTTGTGAAAAAGACATAAAACGAAGATTGTGAAATTACTATTAGCAAAAATTTATAAATGTCCACTGTGACCACCAGCTGAAACACGAACGACATCTATTCCGTAGGAGAGGAGTTACAGTTGCAATAGCTACAGTTATCCTCGTTTTCTGTTCAGTAGTATCAGCTCTTACAGACAGGAAAAAAAAACACTTTATATTTTATGTATCTCGGCGGCAAATGATTGTATGAACTTGCAACGGAACATGCCAGTCCAGTTCCAACCCGCCGCTCTTTGCGTCATGTCTCGCCAAAAAAACGAACCTTTATATTTATAAAACTACATGACTTCTCAATGTGTGAATTGAACACTACATTTTATTGTTTAGACGATATTGCCCTTAAAAGTTGGGATATTCATTTGTAATAACCCTGTACATTATTTATTGAATTCTTCGTTACTGCCTTATTGTAATTAAATAAATCATGCATTCATAATAACATGTTTTGACACATGCTGGATCGATGCTGGAATGAATATGGACTATTTTTCAAGTTTCAAGGAATTTAAAACTGAACGTCTACGACTCGACAGAGAAATTTTGAATCTTGAATTTCTACGGACTTGTAAAAGTAAGAATGTTATTCCCAAATTTTTGGAGATTAGAAATAAATGTATCTCATATAATCACCCTATTGTTAAGCGTAAGTTTGAAGCAAGGTGTCTTAATGTATGTATCAGGAAAAAATTCGCCCTTGTAAATACTCTTTCTATTCGCACTTTCAAGCTTTATTGCATTTTTGCTAAAGTTACACCGTGGCGATATTTGACATTTGTATGAAGTTACTAGAGGGTTTTCGACATTCTCAGCGTAAAGCTAAAGTGGTTAACCAATATAAAAAATTAAGTTGTCTAATTTCCAAAATTGAGAAGCCTAATCACTATCAAGTTAAGCCAGTGCCATTTGTTAATTATTCAAGTACAGTGTTTTCATATAAAGAAAACCAGGTGTTATCATTAGGCCCTAAATTTATTTTTCAAGAAAGGCTTGATATCAAAGACTTGATTACGGAAGTGGAATCTACTATTAATTCTGTATCAACCACAAATAGAGAAGAAGCACGTAACTATATTTATAATCTAATTAAGAAATATCCAATCTGTTCAAATACAATCCATACCGGACTTATTAGAACTATTTCCAGGTTAAAGAAAGACAAGCAAACTATTTTCCTTAAGACGGATAAATCTAATAAAAAGGCTATTCTAAATAAAACAGACTACATTAATAAAATGAATGATTGCATTGACACAATGGACTGCACAGAACTAAAGAAAGACCCGAATACCTTGATTTTCCGGAAGACACAAGAACTTATTAGAAGAGGAGCCTGGCCAGAATACATGAAAAAACTTATTAAAATTAACAATACAGGAGTTACCCCTCGTTTGATTGGTAGACTCAAAGACCATAAACCAAATCTGCCTATGAGGCCTATTGTTTCTAGGTGTTCTGGCCCAACATATTTTATTGAAAAAGCTTTCGTTATATTCCTAAAATTAATTTTACCAAGTTCAAGCAAAACTGTACAGTCAACAGAAGATTTTATCCATAAAATAGAAAATATTCAGATTTCTAAAGGAACTATTCTAGCTAGTTTAGATATTGTGTCTCTTTACCCATCTATTGATACAAATGAAGTTGTACAAAATATTAATTTGGAAATTGATAAACAAAATAATTTAAGTGATAGCGTAAAAACATCTCTAAAGTCAGGACTTAACCTTATCATTCATAACAACGTTTTCATGTATAATAAGAAATTTTACAGACAAAATAAAGGAGCACCTATGGGATCTCCTATTTCCGGTCTGTTGGCTGAATTTAAACTTAGACCGATGGAGGAATTTATTTTTAAAAGTTTGAATTTAACACCAGAAGTTTGGCTAAGATACGTGGACGATATCTTTATCACATGGAATCATGGAAAGCAAGAACTCCTATCTTTCCTCTCAAAAATAAACGAAATAGATGAAAATATTAAGTTTACGTTGGAAATAGAAGAAAATTCATCACTGCCGTTCCTGGATATTCAATTAATTAAAGATGACAACAACCTAAAACGTAAAGTCTATCGTAAACCGATGAGAAGTAACACAATAATCCCATTTAATGCCTCTACAACTTTCACTTATAAGATTGCTGCCTTCAATTCATTCCTCAAGCGTGCTTTTCTGGTTTGTTCAAGTGAATTCATCCAAGATGAACCTAATTTTATCAGAGATATCGCCATTGACCATGGTTTCCACGCTCATCACGTACAGAAAATTATAGAAAAATTCAATGGCCATTTAATTCAGCATCCTGTCCCTAGCAATAATAAACCAAACTATCTTAAATTCCAATATATACCTATTATATTTGAAAGGATTAAAAGGGCCCTCCGTAAATACAATATCCATCTTATTGCTGTCCCTCCCAGAAAATTGGTTGACTTAGTTTCATGTAAATTAGATCCTATTCCCCCTGATCAATTCGCAGGTGTTTATGAAATCCCCATTAGCTTAAATAATAATAGTATAATTTTTTACATTGGTGTGACTAAAAGAAAGTTTTTGGAAAGGTTAAAAGAGCATAAAAACGACATAAAATTTGGAAAGTTATCCACTGCACTCTCCCGGTTTTACGCTAAAAATAATGATACTGTAATTAATTTCGATAAAGCAAGAATTATCCATAGGTTCAATAACCCATTTAAAGCCGCCATTAGGGAATCATTGGAAATTAAAATTAGAAAAGATTGTATTTGTAATGATGATTTTTCTTTCAACATACCTATTTTGTGGGATACATTTTTAACCCCTTGTTAATTCATTGTTTTGTTTTTCGCTCTTTGGCAACAGAGAGCGCCCGCTTATTTTATTTAAATTTTTCCATACTGTTGATTTCAATTTTCTCTTGTCGAAAATTAAAAGATCAGTAGTCGTTTGTGTTGTTCCTCTTCCCCGATGATGGCTTTAAGTTTAAAGCCGAAACATGTAGGATTTTAGATCTTTTATGAGTTTAAAACAATTTTTACACTGATTTTAGCAACTAATAAGCACAATTTGTGCAATTTGTGTTTTAAAACATGTTTTGAGTTATTTAATCTATTTTCTATCACTGTTAAAAAGCGTCCGATTAGCATAAAATAGATTTTTTTAAATCAATATTTTCTGATATTTAAAATATTACACATTTATAAAGAAGTTAACAGACATTTCTGAGTTATACATAACATATTGCTTAGCTATTTATACATTAAAAATTCATGTACAGAAAAATCAATACCTTATATCTCACTAGGTCACTCACTCAAAACTTTACATTTTGAAATAATTAAGATGACAATCTAACTTGTACATATTTTCTCTTTATGCTGCCTGCTTTCGTGACAAATAAACCTACTTAATGCTTTTAAAATTTGCCGATTGTTCGCAATTACTTCTTTTATTCTTGAATAATTGCGTGTGTTGTTCTTTACGTGGTCCAAATCATTTTGATTTAAAGGTAACATTTGTGACACTACACTCAACACTGTGTCAATGAACAGTGCTTTCACCTGCGTATTGGTTTATTTCGCTTTGTTTATATTAAGAATTTTCGTGAATAAACGTTTTTGTATATTTTAAATGTTACATTTATTTCAGGGAAACAGAAAGGTTTAAAATGGCGCTAATTAAAAAGAATTAGGTGCTGGATATCGGCAGCCTGTGCTTAATGTATTCCAATTCTTCATATTATTCTTTTATTTATCAATGTTTTATAGAAATAAAAAACAAATTGTTAAATTTTGAAAAACAATAAAAAAAAGTTTTAATATTTAATGATACAACAAAAATGCCTTTAATTATTCTATTAAAAAATAAAAATAAAGAAACAAATTAATTGGTGAATGAAAACTAATCGGATATGCCAATACAAAAACTTTCTTCTAACTCATACATGTTAATACTTCAAAATTCGATATCACACCACCAAAGAAATCAATATTTTTGGTCATTCTGTTGTACGTCAGCTGCTTGAAATCGTCGGGTTACCTGGATGTGATCAGCCGAAGTATTACACTAAACTACGAAAAGTCCTTCTGGCATGTACTGGCGGGAAAAGATTGCTTAATCTCCGTATTGCTTTGTTTTCAGATTTCAGACAAAAAAATGCTCTGGAATCCTTTGATCAAGGCGAAAAAAATTTTAGGATTTCTAATTTTTTTGTATACCTTTTTGAATTTTAAATATTTAAATGGCTATCACAGCGCCCCCTTCACGCTCAATATCCCCAATTTCAACTGGGACCTGCAGGCCATAGTCAAAAACATAAAACAAAATTTGGTTCAATTATCGGCATAACTTCATACACTTTTGGATGATGTAACAGTGAAAATGGAACAAAATTCGGCATCGATTCTCCCCTTTTGTTGGAATATCCCCAAATTCAAGTGGTATCTACTGGCCAAAGCCAAAAACATGGAACAAAAAATTGGTTCAATTTGAAGAATAACTTCATATTTATTTCGATGGTACAATGAGGACAGACTGGCGGACAGACGTACATTTTGTAAAAACTTGTTTTTCGAAATCTCTGACCTGTAAAACGTGTAAATCCGTCGCAAACCGGAAGCCGAATCATATTTTGATTACAATACTATATTCTACTATAGATAGAAGAAAGTACATTATGAAAACATAATTTTTCTTATTGCATGACTATGTGCTAACATAAAATTAAGAAAATTTAAAGTCAAAGGTCAAATTTTTTGTTCGTCTTTTCTCAGTTATACTCCGTATTACGTTGACTGACTATTATACTTGAATAACAAGGAAATTAGAATAAACAAATAAAGCAATAACAAAAAATATGACGAATTGTTATGGATTTTTTTTCTCCAATTTCTGTTGTTTGATTACTAGTATATTCTTACTTAATTCTGTAAAGATCAATGATAATACATATCTCAAACAGGTTCTTTATAACATTAATTCCTCATTAAATGCAACCCAGCTCCATAACACAGTTTACTTAGTTAGAATTTTTAAATACAATTTTATGCCTTTAAATGCTTAAACAAATATGTAATAAATATTATGTAATTTATTTTACATGATCTTAATAATATATTAAATAGCATTATGGATGTAATTTTCAAGAAAATGAACTCAGTTTTTTTAACTCGAATATGAAGAAATTCCTTTTTTCAATTAATTTTAGCATAGATAAGAACATTTGATTTTGTTCTTGTAAGCTGATGGATTTATAAGAAAAAATATGAAAGATAAACAACATGAAAACGCTTACAAGAAACATTAATAAATAAAGTTAAACATGACAGAAAAAAACAATGTATAAAATATTAAAAATTGAAAAAAGAGAACCATTTTTAAATGTTCTAAATAAAAAAAAAAATTTTTTTCGAAATTTAGCTATATTATATTTTTGACATGAAAAGCATTTTGCTTAACCAATTATTTGTATGATAGGTAAAAGAGGAAGAAAAAAATGTCACAAGAAAATAATTTTTAAACAACAACAACAACATAAAATGAAATGGTACCTATTCCTCCTAATTACTAAAACATTCTTCTGACGGACATTAAAACTATGGGTTCTATATTTTCAAATTACATTTCAACTCATTTTAGAAACTATTTAAGAAGGAAAAGTTACTTAGAGAAAAAAGAAAAATACATTTAAAAATAAATATGAAAATTCTGTAAGAATATTCCTGCATTGCATCTTCAAATTAAAGGAAGTATAGCCTTCTGTAATCTCAGTGCTTAAAGTTTCCATGTTGAAAGTAAAAAAAAAAATAATAAAATGTCTTTTATTTGTTCAGAGAAGTGGAACTTCAGTTGCAAAACATTTTTTGGAAAAAAGAAGAGCAGACTTTTTCTTCTTATGAATGCTAAACAGTATAAAATAAAAATATTCTAGAAAACTTTGAATTTTCTTTCTTTCATAATAATCGAAATTGATTTTTTTTTAAACATTCATGCAATCTAGATCATTTGAAGAAACTTTTTTTTTGTTTTATTTCTGAAAATGCAAATACTTAAGAAATAATACTATTCTTTTAAAAATGTTCATTATGATTTTCTACTCAAAACGAAATTTTTTTTTTTTTTAAATAATTTTTAGCTTTGATATTTCGCTGGACGAAGGAGATGAAATTATCACGTGCTCAGTTGGGAAAACAATTTTCAAAAGATTTTGTGTACTATTTAAGAGAGATAGTAATGAGAAAGTGACAGGACACATTTTATACAGATATTAAACATGAAAAACGTCAGTAAATAAAAACCGTCTTCTAATATTTAAGTCAACATTTGCATAGATGTATGCACAATGTCATACATTGCTAAATAATAATATTAATTTAGTTTTGTATTACAGAGGTTCCCCTAAACTTGTCAAAATTATATTAATCTGTTTTTAAATTGCGGACTGTTTATTTTCTGTTGTTATAATTCTTTTATATCTTGTGTATATTTTATTAAGCAAAAAAATACTTAGTTTTGTAAAATACATTTTTCTTTTCAAAGTGTGTAGAATTGAGGTACACTCATACATTTTTCATATGAATAAAGCTATTAATGTGCAGTTCAAGAAAATGAAGTGTATATTATTTTTATAGGATAGGGTGGGATAAAATGGATAGTGGGTTAAAATAGGTAATTTAAAAAATATATCAATTGAACATAAATCGTGCTTTGAAATAGGTTTTAATTTCATGAAAATGTTTATGATGACTGGCAACATTTTTACTCTCTAATCAAGTTTGAAATTTGATCCTGGCAACATATACACCATTCTTTTTCTTTAAAGAATGTTTCTTTTTATATTGAACTCCTAAAAGCATCCACAAAAATTATATTTTCTATTGTTTGTGGTTATTATTAGCCTTTTATTCGCGTATAAGAAAGTCTAAACAACAGTGTCAAAAGCACGTGAAAATTATTTTCAATATTCCGTGTTTGACGAGTATTAATTAATGCGATTATTATTTAATGCGATGGGGGAAATTGGGTATTAATTACGTTTAAAAATTCATTTACATTTCATACGTTTTTGAATAAAAAGGAAGAATTTTAGTGTAAGATAATCAGTATTTTCACATTTATTTTAAATTTGGTGGTATTGTGTCTGTGCTTATCTAAAAAGTAAATAATATTATAATTTTAATGAATTAATATGTTAATCTCTTATATTTAATGTGTGTTAGTTTGGTATTTCACAAGTATTTATAGAATACGTCAAATTCTGTATTAAAACGTTTCCGTTGCACATGTTAAAATAAATAGTAAAAAACCATTTTTTTAATATTTGATGTTCATGGTGCCCACCCGCTATAGCAAACAATAAATCAAGCAATGTACAATGAAATATTTTTTTGTTGTCTTCAGATAAACACAAGTAATGCCTTACAACTTTTGGCTGTAGGGATGTTCATCACACTGAAGAATTCCTGGAAAAAATTCCATTTGTCAAGTATTTGAGAATAATACAAAAATAGTATCAATATGAGTAATGGAGAATAGTAAATATATAAGTTTGAGAAACATATTAAATCATGATAAAAATCCGATTATGGAAATATTCGCATATTTTAAAATTTTGAAGGTGTACAACATGTTTAATTTTGAAATTATTTTTTTAAATATCGCATTTAGTCCGCATGACAGTCCGCATGACAGATATTATTATGCCAGAATATAATAGCGAGCTTAGCCTGCTATCGGACTGGTTTAGATATTCGATAAAACGAAAATGTAGATCAGTAAATTTTTACATTATAAAAAAATTACTTTTTTTTTGTTGCTAAATGATATTTATTTGGATTTATTAAAAAAGGGATAAAGTGTTTTGAAAGGAATATTAAACGAAACCCTTTGAGCGATCTTCGATCACACTTACCCACTTGTTTACTACTTCTCACGTTACAAGACCTATTACACATTTTACTCAATGGCAAGAGTAAAATTTGTATAAAAACCAAGCAAACGTTTTAACATTGAAAACATTGTGAACTAATTTTCACTTTTCTACACAACGCATAACCAACAGAATGAAAATCATGTTCAGACCGGGGATAGAACCAAGATACCCTGGTATATCGCACGAAGTGCGATTATCATTTAAGCAATCTGGACGACATCTAGTCTGGCATTTTTCACTTATACGTTGGCAAGACTGCAACTTCGCTACGCATACATCCACATGAAAATTCTGCTATGAAACTTGAAAGACAAAGAAAATCATTAGGAACACACTTCGTTGGACAAAACATAATGGAATTCTCGACTGATAGATAACGGACTTGTGATTAATAAATTTCTGAATTCTTAAATGTTTTCTTGAATCGTTGTGCTGAATGCGTAGACATTAATCTGTTCTCTCAAATCCACTAATCATTTGGCTGTTGTGCAGTTTTTTTTAAATAATGTATTCCATATGGATTTGCTAACTAAAATTTACCCTATATAGTTCTGAATGGTTCACTTTACACATTGGCGTATTATTTACTCATTCATGTAAATAGTTTCGTCGTAATTAATTGGGTTTCATGGGCAAAAAATCAGAAGTGTATTTCCATGTGACGCCGAAAGCAAATCTGATCATTTTCCATTACAAAAAAAAGTGAAAATAATAAGCACAAAATGTCTTAAAAGTATTAATGAGATTCGCAGGTTTTGAAAACGTTTAGATATTCGCCAATCTGTTTCACTAAATAAAATATAACTATCACTTCTGTTCTGTTTTTCAAATTATAACACTCTTTTCAAAGTTTTATATTAATACATTTATTTAATAAATGCTTTACATTTCTTTTATTAGAAAATTAATTTATTTAAATGCACGACATTATCATTTTTTGGAACAATATTTTTACTCAAAAAAAAACATTTGCATTAAAAATGTTAATATTAAAAAATATAAACTTAACAAAATGACTTTAATTGAATCTAAAGAAAGATAAAAAGTTAAATTAAAATATATTAATTATTCAATTCTTCGTTACTGCCTTATTGTAACTAAATAAAGCCTGCATTCATAATAACATGTTTTGAGTTATTTAGTCTATTTTATATCACTCTTAAAAAGCGTCGTATTAGCAGACAAAAATAGATTACATTAATTATTCTAATCAATATATTTTTCATAATTAAAATTTTATACTTTTATAAACAAATTAACAGATATTTCTGAATGATACATAAAATATTTCAATATTTAGCTATTCATACATTAAAGAATTCATCTACAGAAAAAAATCTTTTTAGGTCCCACTAGGCTATTAATATTGACATTCTAAGATTTACATTTTGAAATAATTAAGATGACAATCTGTCTTGCACATTTTTTCTTTCTCTTTATACTTCCCGCTTTCGTGAGAATTAAACCTTCTTAATGCTTTTAAAATTTGCCGGTTGTTCGCAATTAATTCTTTTATTCTTGGATGATTGCGTGTGTTGTTCTTTACGTGATCTAAATCATTTTGATTTAAAGGTAACGTTTGTGACACTACACTCAACACCGTGTCAATGAACAGTACATTCACCTGCATATTGCTTTATTTCGCTTTGTTTATATTAGGAATTTTCCCTTTTGTATATTTTAAATGTTATGTTTATTCCAGGGAAACAGAAAGGTTTAAAATGTCGCAAATTGAATGGAGTTTGTGGGATGGATTACGCAGCTTGTGCTTAATTTATTCCAATTCTTCATATTATTTCTTTTATTTATGAATGTTTTATAGAAGTAAAAAATATATATATATTTGTTTAATTTTTAATGATATAACAAAATTGCCTTTAAGTATTCTAATAAAAAATAAAAATATATTGAAAGAAATAAATTAATTGGTTAATGAAAACTATTCGAATATACCAATCCCAAAATTCTCTTCTATCTCATACATGTAAATACTTCAAAATTCGCTATCACACCACCAAAAAAATCAATATTTTTCGACATTCTGTTAGACGTCAGTTGCTTGTAAATCATCGGATTCCCTGGATGCGATCAGCCGATGTATTATACTAAACTACGAAAACTACTTCTGGCCTGTACCGGCAGAAAAATATAGCGTCCATATTGCTTGGTTTTCAGATTTTATCTTATTTTACTGAAAAACACGAAGCTAAAATGCGTGGATACCGATTACAGAAGAGTCAATCGCAGTTCTCGTCAATATTATATTTGAATAAGAATATAGTCAAATTTCACAGACATAGCCAAGTTGGCTGTATATATAGCAGCATATTTAGTTTATCGCCATATTTGGCGATATTTCGCCAATTGTCGCTGATCTTGGCGAGAATTTGACGTTGGCGAATATAAGTATATAGTGTTAAGCATGTAAGAGTTGAGACGATGGTTGCAATAATGAAAGAAAATTTGCCGAAACCATGTTCAATAAAACTCAGAAATTAAACCTGTTTATGGATGAATCGTGCAGTATTGTTTCAAAATGTGAGCCACCCCAAAAATTTCAAAATGTTATATCTCAGCCATTTTCTAATACAGAGGAAAAACAAAAAAATGCTCTGGAATTCTTTAATCAAGGTTAAACATGTAGCGAAAAAAAAATTGAGGATTTCATTTTTTTTTTTTTTTTTTTACACTTTTTATTTTATTAAATTATCGGCATAACTTCATACACTTTACGATTAATACAGTAGTGAAAATGAACAAAAATCGCTACCGTCGGACTATTCTCAAATTCAAGTTAGACCTGCAGCTAAAGCCAAAAACATGGTTCGATTTTGAAGCATAACTTCATATACTTTTCTATGGTGCAATAATGACCGACAGACAGACAGACAGATAATTTTTAAAAACATGTGTTTCGAAATCTCTGACCCTTAAAACGTGTAAATCCGTCGAAATCCGGAAGCCCAAAAATTTTTCGATTACAATACTTTCTTCTATTATAGATAGAAGAAAGTAAAAATATAGTATGAGAACATCACTTTTCTTACAACATGACTTTGTGCTAACATAGAATTAAGACTATATTTCATACAATTTTAAAGTCAATGTTCATTTTTTTTTACGTCATGTCTCCGTTATACGCCTTATTACGTTGACTGACTATTATACTTGAATAACAAAAAAATTAAAAGAAAGAAAGAAAGAAAAACAAAAAATATGACAAATTGTTATATATATAATTTTTTTAAGTACAGTTTTTCATATTTTTCCAATTTCTTTTGTTTGATTACTAGTATATTCTTGAGTAGTTCCGTAAAGATCCAATGATTATAAATATCTCAAACAGGATCATTACAACATTGATTCCCCTTTAAATATACCACAGCTCCAAACTTTAAACTTAGTTTTCTTAGTTCAATTTTTTAAATATATTTTGATGCCGTTAAAATGCTTAAATTAAAAAAAATGTCAGAAATGTTATCTAATTTATTTTAGATGATAAAAATATTATAGTCAGTAAAATTATAGATGGAATTTTCAAGAAAATGAACGCAGTCTTTTTAATGCGAATATGAAGAAATTCCTGCTTTTCTCTTAATTTTACAGTAGATAAGAACGTTTAATTTTTTTCTTACAATCTAATGTATTTTTAAGAAAAAAATACGAAAGATTAACAGTATAATATTCAAATTTTAATTGCTTAATAGGCTTATAGCCAACATAGTGAAAAAGTACCCAAGCTGGGACTCGAACCCGGGTTATCAGTGTAGCGCACTGACGTTCTACCAACTGAACCCCTTGGGAACGATACTCAGCCTGGAACTTTCTCAATACCAACTGTTGGCAATGCTACAAACGCTGCACAAGATGGAATATTTTCCGTGAACTATCAACAGCAAGAAAAAGTTTAAAAGAAAATTTAATCAATAAAGTTATACAGGACAAAAAAAAACAATGTATAAAATATTAAAAATTTAAAAAAAAACAACCATTTTTAAATGTTCTAATTTAAAAAAATAATTTTTTCAAAATTCATCCTATGAAATTATATTTTTGACATGAAAAGCATTTTGCTTAACAAATTAATTTTTATGATTTGTAAAAGAGGTAGAAAAATATAATAAGAAAATATCTTTTTAAACAACAACAACAACAACAACAACAACAAAAAAAAAGGTACATATTCCTCCTAATTACTGATATATTCTCCTGACGAAAATTAAATCTATGTGTTCTGTATTTTTAAAATTCATTTCAACTAATTTTAGAAACTATTTAAGAAGGAAAAGTTACATAGAGATAAAAGAAAAATTCATTTAAAAATAAATATGAAAATTCTGCAAGAATATTCCTGCATCTTCAAATTAAAAGAATTATAACCTTGTGTAATCTCCGTACTTAAAGTTTCAGAGTTAAAAGTAAAGAAAATATTTAAAATGTCTTTTATTTGTTCGGAGAAGTGGAAATTCAGTTTCAAAACATTTTTTTTTTTGCAAATAGAAGAGCAGACTTTTTCTTCCTATGAATGCTAAACAGTACAAAATAAAAACATTCTGTAAAACTTTGTATTTTCTTTCTTTCATAACAGTCGAAATTGATTTTTTTTTTATATTCATGCAATCTAGATCACTTGAACAAACTTTTTTTTTCTTAAATAAAATGTTTCTGCTATTTCTGAAAATGCAAATACATAAGAAATAATACTATTCTTTTAAGAATTTTCATTATGATTTTCTACTCAAACGAATTTGCTTTTTTTGAAAAAAAAAATGAATTTTTAGCTTTGATATTTAGCTGAAAGAAGAAGAATAAGAAAATATCACGTGCACATTCGGGAAAGCAATTCTCAAAAGCTTCTGTGTACTATTTAAGATAGACAATAATATGAAAGATGCAAGTAAAATTTTACACAAATATTAAACACAAAAAATGTTAAACAAATATTAAACACGAAATAAAAACCGTCTCCTGATATTTGTTGTCAACATTTGTATAGATGTACTTACATTTCTTGCTTGTTTCAAAATGTTATACATTGTTAAATAGAAATAATAATTTAGTTTCTTATGACGGAGGTTCCCCTAAATTTATTAAAATTGCATTAATCTGTTTTTAAAATGTGGACTGTTGTTTTTCAGTTGTTATAATTCTTTCAGCTTTTGTGTATATTTCATAAGCAAAAAGTTACTTAATTATGTATGTTAAAATACATTTTTTATTCAAAATGTGTAAAATTGCAGTACATGCATACATTTTTCATATGGATAACGATATTACTGTGCAGTTCAAGAATATTGTATATTATTTTTGTAGGATAAGGTGGGATAAAATGGATAGTGGATTAAAATGGGTAATTAAAAAAATTATCATAAATTGTGCTTTAAAAAAGTTTTAATTTCATAAAAAGGTTTCAGACAACTGGAAACATTTTTACTCTGTAATCAACTTTGAAATTTGAACCTGGTAACATATACAACATTTTTTTTCCTTTAGGAAATGCTTCTTTTCCTATTAATCTCCTAAAAACTTCCCAAAAATTATTATTTTCGATGGTTTGTGGTTATTATTAGCCTTTTATTCGCGTATAAGTAATTCTGAACTACCGTGTCAAAAGCACATAAAAAGTATTTTGAATATTTTTTGTTTAATGAATATTTTTATGCGATAGTGGAAATTGGTTATTAGTTAAGTTTAAAAATTCATTAATTTCTTTTTACGCATTCAAAAATAAAAAGGATTTTAAATAGAATTTTAGTGTAAAATAATTAATATTTAGATATTTATTTTAAATTTTGTGTTATATTCTTTACTTGTTTGAAAATTAAATATTATTATAATTTGAATGAGTTAATTAATATCTTAATCTCTTATATACAAAGTGTGTTTGTTTGAATTTCATGAATTTCAAAAGTACTTATAGAACACATCAAATTCTCTATTAAAAATTTTGAGTTGCACATGTAAAAATAAATAGAAAAAAAACCATTCTTCCAATATTTGATGCTCATGGTGCCCACTTGCCATACTAAAAAATAAAGGAAGTAATACACAATGGTAAATATTTATTTGTTTTCTTCAGAAAAACACAAGTAATGCCCTACAACTTTTGCATGTAGGGATGTTGGAACCCACTGAAACAATCCTGGAAAATATTCTAAGGATATGGCTTGAAGATAGACGTCTTCCGAAAGTTACCAAAGCTTATGAAAATTAGAAGAATGAGAATACCATGAAACGTTTTATATGATCTGCCTTTTAAGATGTTCACAAGCTTTGTTGAGCACAGACTTATGATAACTGATAGAGACACAATGGATGCAACACAGATTTATCATCAACTGTAGCAGAATATATTCCTGAAACGGTGTCCACATCAAGGTTGTTTTTTTTTACTTCTCTATTTTCTTCTCGTTAAAAATATTTGAAATATACCAACCCTGTAACAAGGTTAACACATATAGAAAAAATACAAAAATGCTTTGGACACTACACAAAAAATACTACACTAAAAAAAATGAATTATAAATGACACTGGAGAAGGAATGTTGAGTACAGAATTATGATAACTAAGAGAGAATTATTGGATGTAACACAACTTTTACCATCAAATGCAGTAGAATATATTTCTGTGGTTTTTCAATTTCTGTATTTCCTTCTCCGTACGAAGATTTGAAATATACCAACCCTGTAACAAGTTCCAGTTAACACATATAAAAAAATACAAAAATGCTTTGGACGCTAAACAAAAAATACTACACTAAAAAAATCGAATTATAAATGACACTGGAGGAGGAATGTTGAGCACAGAATTATGATAACTAAGAGAGACTTATTGGATGTAACACAACTTTTACCATCAACTGCAGTAGAATGTATTTCAGAACAGGTATACACTTCCACGGTTTTTTAATTTCTGTATTTCCTTCTCCGTACGAAGATTTGAAATATGCCATCCCTATTACAAGTTACAGTTACGCTTATATTAAAAAATACAAAAGCACTTTTGAAAATGCTACGCTAAAAAGAAAGCGAATTTAAAATAACACTGGAGAAGGACTGACCGAATCAGATGCAGTTAAAAGCGTTCCACAAATATTTAAAAACTATCGTAGGATAAAGGGTTTTATGAGCAATCTCTGGGTAAAACTCGAAAAGCATTTCACCACTTTAAAATGGACAGAATGCATTTCGTTTCTATTTACTTCGTAGGAACACTGGACAAAGCTAGATTAACCTTGGTTTCCAGTTAACGATTTCCTGGGATATTGCGCGACAATTGGGCCTTAATACAATAAGCAGGAAAGAAATCAGCCAAACTATCAATAGAAAAGATTACAACCACGGAAGATGGAGATTTTATTAAGGGATTCGTTAGCAAATTGACATTTTCTAATTATAATATATTTTTAGAATATGACGACATGCATGCCTTTAAGAAATATCATTTTATTAAAATAATAAGAGAAACTTAAGTGAACATTCATGGGCGTTACAGTTTTTAAATGCAATTTATAGTTAATATAACTAAAACTTTTTCTGTTGAAAAAACAATACATCTCCATACACTTTAGTGTAGTTATAATAGTCTTTTTTACCACTTCTCACTTTACAACACCTATTACACATTTCCCCCCATAACTGGAGTAAAATGTGTATAAAAACCAAGCAAAAGATTTAACATTAAAAACATTGACAAAGAGTGTGAATTAATTTTCACTTTGCTAAACAACGTATAACCAATAGAATGAATTTCATCTCCAGACCGGTGATAGAACACAGATACCCTGGTATATCGCACAAAGTGTTTTACCATTTAAGCCATCTGGACGACATCAAGTCTGGCATTTTTCACTTATACGTTGGCAAGGACGCAAATTCACTCCGCATACATCCATGGTAAAAGTCTGCTATGAAACTTGAAAAACAAAGAAACAATCATTAGGAACACAATGCATTGGACAAAAAGATAATGGAAATCTTGACTGATAGATAACGCCCGTGATTATTAAATTTCTAAATTCTTAAATGTCTTCTTGAATCGTTGTGCTAAATGCGTAGAAATTAATCTGTTCTCTCAAATATACTAATCACGTGGCTGTTATGCAATTCTTTTAAATAATATATCCCATACGGATTTGCTAACTAAAATTTACCCTATATAGTTCTGAATTGTCCACTTTGCGCATTGGCTTATTATTCACTGACGCATGTAAATAGTTTCGTCGTAAGTATTAGAGTTTCATGGACCTAAAATCTGAAGCATATTTCCATGTGACGCTGAAAAAAAAATCTGATAATTTTCCATTACTGAAAATAAATAAACACAAATTTTCCTTAAAGTATTAATGAGATTCTCAGTTTTTGATAACGTTCAGATATTCGCCAATCTGTTTCACTAAATATAATATAACTTTTACTGTTGTTCTGTTTTACAAATTATAACTTTCCTTTCATTGTTTATTTTAATACATATATTTATTTAATGCTTTACATTTCTTTTATTACAAAATTAATTTATTTAAATGCACGACATTATTATTTTTAGGAAGAATATTTTACAAGTTGTAAATTTCCAACTGGATGAAAAATGTCCGGGCCAGGATTCGAACCTGGGATCGCTTCGCTGAAGCCGCCAAGCTCTACCACTGAGCTATCCCGGTCTAATCTGGAGGGCATAATTCATCCAGTTAACCTTATTGATCAAAGCATCTGGTCTGATATTTTAATCAGCTCAACAGAAAAGATCGCAGGTATAATGGAACTCCAGAAAAGGCTGGATACGTGAATACACTGGATTATTTTTTTTAACACAATTTTTTTTAACACCAATTTGAAATAATTGTGTTAAAAAAAATAATCCAGACTATTTTACACTCTGAAAATTATTTGCAATAAGAGTGTGCATATTAAAAAGTATAAACTGAACAAACTGACTTTAATTGAATCCAAAGAAAGAAAAAAATTTTAATTAAAAAACATTATTTTTTGAATTCTTCGTTATTGCCTTATTGTAACTAAATAAAACCTGCATTCATAATAACATGTTTTGAGTTATTTAATCTATTTTATATCACTGTTAAAAATCGTCGTATTATCAGACTAAAATACCTTATGTTAATTATTCGAATCAATATTCTCTCATACTTAAAATATTATACTTTTATAAACAAGTTAACAGATATTTCTGAATGATGCATAAAATAATGCAATTTTTAGCTATTCATACATTAAGCAATTCATCTACAGAAAAAAATCGTTTTAGGTCTCACAAGGCGATTAATTTTGGCTTTCTAAGATTTACATTTTGAAATAATTAAGATGACAATCTGACTTATGCATATTTTTTCTCTTTATGCTGCCCGCTTTCGTGACAATTAAACCATCTTAATGCTTTTAAAATTTGCCGGTTGTTCGCAATTAATTCTTTTATTCTTGCATGATTGCGTTTGTTGTTCTTTACTTGATCTAAATCAATTTGATTTAAAGGTAACATTTGTGACACTACACTCAACACTCTGTCAGAACAGTGCATTCACCTGCATATTCCTTTTTTTCGCTTTGTTTATATTAGGAATTTTCACCAATAAACGTTTTTGTATGTTTTAAATGTTACGTTTATTTCAGGGAAACAGAACGGTTTAAAATGACGCAAATTAAATAGAGTTTAGTGGTGGATTTGGCAGCCTGTACTTAATTTATTCTAATTCTTCGTATTATTTCCTTTATTTATCAATGTTTTACAGAAGTAAAAACAAAAAATATATATTTGTTAAATTTTGAAAAACAATAAAAAAAGTTTTAATATTTAATGATACAACAAAATTGCCTTTAAGTATTCTATTGTAAAATAAAAATAAATTCAAAGAAACAAATTAATTGGTTAATGAATGAAATATATTATGAAAACATCATTTTTCTTACTGCATGACTGTGTGGTAATATTCAATTAAGAGTAGTTTGGATATGATTTTAAAGTCAAAGTTCATTTTGTTTTTACGTCGTAGCTCCGTTATACTCCTTATTACGTTGTCTAACGATTATACTTGAATAACAAAGAAATAAAAATAAATAAATAAATAAAAATAAAACAATAACACAAAATATGATAATTTGTTATGAATTTCTTTTTTTTTTCATTATATTTTTTTTTTCCATTTTTTTGTTTGATTACGAGTACATTCTTGCGTAGTTTTGTAAAGATCCAATAATTATAAATATCTCAAACAGGCATTTTACAACATTCATTTCCCTTTAAATGCACCACAGCTCTAATCTTTAAAATGACTTAAGATCCAATGATTATAAATATCTCAAACAGGCTCTTTAGAACATTCAATTTTCTTTAAATGCACCACACCTCTAATCTTTAAACTCCGTTTTCTTAGTTCGATTTTTAAAATACATTTTGATGCCTTTAAAATGCTTAAACTTTAACAAATATGTAAGAGATGTTATATAATTTATTTTACATGATCAAAATGGTATATTAAATAGAAATATGGATGCAATTTTCAAGAAAATTAACGGAGTTTTTTTTAATGATAAATATGATTTAATATGAAGAAATTCCTGATTTTCACTTAATTTTAGCATAGATAAGAACATTTAATTGTTTTCTTACAATCTGAAACATTTATAAGAAAACATATGAAAGGTCAACAAGAAGAAAAAGTTTACAAGAAAAGTTAATCAATAAAGTTTTACAGTACAGAAAAAACAATTTATAAATTATTAAAAATTGAAAAAAAGAACAACAATTTTTAAATATTCCAAATTAAAACATATCTTTTTTTTCAAACTCCGGCTATGATATTATATTTTTGATATGAAAAGCATTTTGCTTAACCAATTATTTTTAAGATATGTAAAGGAGGAAGAAAAATATGTCATAAGAAAATATTTTTTTAAACAACAACAACAACAACAAATGAAATGGTACCTATTCCTCCAAATTACTAATATATTTTTCTGGGGGGGGGGGGGGGAATTAAAACTATGTCTTCTATATTTTTAAATATCATTTCAACTCATTTTAGAAACTATTTAAGAAGGAAAAGTTACTTAGAGAAAAAAGAAAAATAAATTTAAAAATAAATATGAAAATTCTGCAAGAATATTCATGCATCTTCAAATTAAAGGAATTATAACCTTCTGTAATCTCAGTGCTTAAAGTTTCAGAGTTAAAAGTAAAAATACTTAAAATGTATTTTATTTCTTCGGAGAAGTGGAACTTCAGTTTAAAAAAAAAATTACAAATGGAAGAGCAGACTTTTTCTTCCTATGAATGCTAAACAGCAGAAAATAAAAACATTCTGTAAAACTTTGTATTTTATTTCTTTCATAACAGTCGAAATTGATTTTTTTTTAAAACATTCATGCAATTTGAATCATTTGAAGATTTTTTTTTTATGTTTCTTTTATTTCTGAAAATGCAAATACTTAAGAAATATTATTATTCTTTTTAAGACTTTTCATTATGATTTTCTTCTCAAAACGAAATTGCTTTTTTGAAAAAAAAAAAAAGAATTTTTAGCTTTGATATTTAGCTGAAAGAAGAAGAAAAAATAATCACGTGCTCAGTTGGGAAAGCAATTTTCAAAAGCTTTTGTGTACTATTTAAGAGAGATAGTAATAAGAAAGTGGCAGGACAAATTTTACACAAATATTAAACACGAAAAATGTCAGTAAATAAAAACCGTCTTCTAATATTTTAAGTCAACATTTGTATAGATGTATTAACATTCCTTGCTTGTTTCACAATGTTATACATTGTTAAATAATCACAATAATTTAGTTTCATATGACAAATTTCCCCTAAACTTATTAAAATTGCATTAATCTGTTTTTAAGTTCGGACTGTTGTTTTTCTGTTGTTATAATTCTTTCAGCTCTTGTGTATATTTCATAAGCAAAAAGTTACTTAGTTCTGTATGTTAAAATACATTTTTTATTCAAAATGTGTAATATTGCTGTACAAACATACATTTTTCATATGGATAACGATATTACTGTGCAATTCAAAAATATTGTATATTATTTTTATAGGATAAGGTGGGGTAAAATGGATAGTGCGTTAAAATGTGTAATTTAAAAAAATATCGATTGAACGTAAATTGTGCTTTAAAAAAGCTTTAATTTCATAAAAACGTTTCAGACAATTGGAAACCTTTTTACTCTATAATCAACTTTGAAATTTGAACCTGGTAATATATACAACATTATTTTTTTCTTTAAGGAATGCGTTTTCTTATATTGATCTCCGATTAACATCCAAAAAATTAATCTTTTCTATGGTTTGCGGTTATTATTTGTCTTTTATTCGCGTATAAGAAATACTGAACTACAGAGTCAAAAGCACGTAAAAAGTATTTTGAATATTTCTTGTTTAATGATTATTTTTATGCAATGGTGGAAATTAAATACGTGTTCAGTTTTAAAATTCATTTAAATTTCTTCATTCATTAAGGAATAATAATGATTTTAAAGTAGAATTTTAGTATAAAATACTTAATATTTTCACATTTATTTTACATTTGGTGGTTTTATCTTTGCTTGTTTGAAAATCAAATTGTTTTATAATTTGAATGAGTCAATTAATATGTTAATCTATTACATTCAAAATGTGTTTGCTTGTATTTCAAAGTACTTACAGAACACATCAAATACTGTATTAAAGCGTTTGAGTTGCACATGTAAAAATATTTAGAAATAAAAAAAATATTCTTCTAATATTTGATGCTATTTTGGTACCCACCTGCCATACTAAACAATAAAGCAAGCAATATACAATTAAATAATTATTTGTTTTCTTCAGACAAACACAAGTAATTCTTTTGGATGTAGGGATGTTCGCCCCACTGAAACATTCCTGGAAAAAAAATCTGAGGACATGGCTTGAAGAAAGACGTCTTCCGAGTTACCAAAGCTCTTGAAAATTAGAAAAGAGACAATATCATGAAACGTTTTAAATTATCTGTCCTTTAAGATATTGACAAGCGATGTTTAGCACAGAATTATGATAACTGAGAGAGACACAATGGATGTAACACAATTTTTTTCATCAACTGTAGCAATAATTATTGCAGAACAGATATACACTTCAACGTTTTTTTTTTTTTTTTTTGACTTCTGTATTTCCTTCCCCATACAGAGATTTGAAATATGCCATTCCTATAGTTCCAGTTAACGCTTATATTAAAAAAAAATACAAAAACGCTTTGGAAAATGCTACGCTATGACCGAATCTGATGCAGTTGAACGCATTCTACAAATTTTTAAATACTGTCGCAGGATAAAGTGTTTTATGAGCAATCTTCGTTTATAACGCGAAACAATTTTCACTACTTTCAGAAGAGCAGGTTGCATTTTGTTTCTATTTATTTATTAGAAACACTGAACAAAATTGGATAAACCTGAGTTTTCAGTTAAAGATTTCCTTAGATATTGCGCAACAATTGGGTCTTAATGCAATAAGCAGAGACGAAATCAGCCAAAATGTTCATAGAAAAAATTACAATAACGGACGAGGGAGATTTTATTAAGGGATTCGTTAAAAAAATCACCATTTTGTAATTATCATACATTTTTAGAATATCTTAACATTCATGCTTTTAAGAAATCTTATTATTTTTTTTTAATAGGAGAAACTTAACAGAACATTCATGGGCGTTACAGATTTTAAATGTAATTCATAGTTAATATAACTAAAAATATTTCTGTTTAAAAAAAAAATACATCTCCATACAATTGGGTATAGTTATAATTGTTTTTACCACTTCTCACTTTACAATACCTACTATATATTTTACCCCATGTCTGAAGTAAAATGTGGATTAAAACCAAGGAAACATTTTAAAGTTATCCTATTATTATTAATTTTTTTCAATACTATAATTATGATGACAACCCTTTCATTACATAAACACATTAAACTGCTTTTAATGTTTTTAATATGTTTTAGGCTAAAATGAGTGCAAAATTGAAAAATATCAGTTTTCCTACCCGTTTAACCCCGAACTTACCCTATATTTTTATCACAGAAAGAATCAATGTATCAAATGATTTATTTATTGGTAAGTTATTTACAAATATTTTTATATTATTATATTATTAATCAATTTTTATTTATTTATATTTATTTATAAATTAATGCTTTTTTTTATTATCTAGTGTCTGTTTGTATACACGCCTGAAAAAATTCATTTTCATTTATTTGTATAAGGATATTGATTGAGAAAAAATAGTAGATTTTTTCCTTTATTACAAATTACCTCATTAATGTTTTGTTAGAAATATTATATTTATAAAGTACATATTTAACACTATTTCAAGTATTACTCAAGTTATACCGTATTTTTGTTTTGACAGTTTTGTCCAATATGGCACATATTTTTGTTATTATATAATATCAACAAACAGGAAACCTCTAAAAAATTAAAAGTATTTTTGGCTTTTGTCTAAATTATGAAAATTAAATGTCAATATTATATTTCCACATATGAATTATCAGATGTGCACATGTCAGATCACACAGAGATGATCACATGAATGATCAGATTATCACATGTTATTTATCAGAAATATAGAGAGTTATTTAATATATCTAAGAGTAATATAATATATCTCAATTATTTGACTTCATACAAAAAATATATTTGAAGAAATAAATTTGAATGGACGTGAGAATGGACTTCTGAAATGTAAAAGGTGAAAATAACTTGAAACGTGATGTTATAGAATAATAATTTTAAATGTTGAAAAAAATGTTTTCATTTTAATTTTTATAAAAAACTATTTTTCTGCATAACATATGTAATTAATTGCACAAAAAATATGTTCGGGAGCGAAAAGATGGTGTATAAAGGTCATTAGAAATATTTACATTAAATGTATAGAAATATCTAACAATACATGATCAATGATCATTTATGCATGTATCATTAAATGTTGAATGCTTGAAAACAATTTCTAACCATAAGCCTGACTCCATTTCTAAAAGTTGTTGAATAAAGTTAAATTTGTCAGCAAACGTTTTTGTTTATAATTTCCCACAAGTAAAATTTCCCTGCGGTGCTCTGTAAATATTTTTTTTTCTTCAGAAACTTTACAAATAACAAAAGAACACATATATATTTTTATTTTATTTTATAAATAATTACGCATTTATCTACATATTTAAAACCAAAAAAATAGATTTTTTTTGCAGACGCCCATTTAAAACACAATTAAGAACACTAAAAATTAGACGTTTCGAGCTCTCTACCTGATCCACTCATCCGTAATGAACACGAAAAGCATTTCGACTTATGTATTTACTAATGAGAGTCTCAGATAGAAAGCTCGAAATTTTATAGAGAGCTAATTTTTAGTAATCTTCTTATTTTTTTAATTTTTTTTTTGTATTGTAACTGTGTGTCTGGAATTATTCTTTTTTGTATAAGTATAGTAATCGTACATAATATGTTTGTGTATCTTCCATATTTAAAATGTTGTATAAAATACATTAAATATGACTAGATATATTCGGAGTACGGACAAACGCGTTTAAAAAATTTATTGATATAGTGGATAAATGCGTTGAAAGAATAATTTAACAATAATTTTTAAAATCGATTTTTTAACCTAACATCAAACTTGAATTCCCAAATTATTGTTAAATTCATATCACAAAAATTACAAATTCAAACAGGCATTAATATTTTTTTCACAATTTCATAAAAAAGAATGAGAGTCATTGAAAACATGGCTATACGCTTTTACAGATAATTTTTACAATTTCTGTTATAGCTATAGTGAAATTGGATTTTTCCACAGTGTAAAAGAATTTGTTTAAAAACAACACAAAATGTCACAAAAACATATATGAATCATTTATTAAAAACTTTTACTTTAGGTGTTTTAAAAATATACAAAACTGTATTTCACATTAAAAACCTAGCGCTTTCGAGCCGTCCTTGCTCATCATCAGGGTTAAAACATCACCATTCAGATACACACAAAAAACACAACTAGTCTGAAACACTGTAAAAACATCAAAGTCTGCTGAAGACAAGGTCAAACCATTATAAACAGGGTGCGAAGCATAGGGAGGGATGTGCCAATCTTATTCATTCTTGAACTATCTGTAAAATCTTATACCATACTTTAGGGATATTGTACGAAACTGAATCATTGCATGTTTTATTTTTCCTGGTTAAAATTTCTATTGATTCACTTATTATTGCTTCATAAAAAGAGGATGTGGGTTTAATAATTTTAGCGTTATCAAAATTTATTATAATCGACTGCTCTTGTTTTAATCTGGAAAGTGCCGTTTTACTTCTATTATACTTGACATCTGCAATATATTCTTTTAACCGAATTTTAAATTTCCTTAAAGTCATACCAATGTAGTCTTTAACTTTATAAGATTTTATCCTATTTTCAACTATTTCCATAATAACTGGGATTCTATAAATTCCTGCTAAATCTTCAATCGGTATGGGATCAATCTTCTTATGTAGTAGCGCATTCAATTTAACTGGAGGGGATGCTACCAAATTTATTTCATATTTCTTTAAATTATATTTTAATTTTTCAAAAAGTTTCGGAATATATTAGAACTTGTAAAATTTAGTTGGTTTTCCTGTTAATTCGTTTTGTTTTTTACCCTGATATTGATATTGACAAATTAACTTATTAATTAACCTCTCTGAAAAAACATTTTCATTTGCTATAATTTTAACTCTGTCAAGCGCGTCATTGATATAACTATCAGTACACACTGAAAATGCTCTACGGATGTAAAACTTATATGCAGCCAGTTTATAACTTAAAAGTGATGAAGCATCTCTGGAAATAGTATTATTTGACCTCATATTTTTCCTATAAACTGTCCGATCTATTGTTAAATTACTGTTTTTTATCAGCTCTACATCAAGAAAATGTAAACGATTCTGTTTTTCCAACTCCAGGGTAAATTGTATTTTTGTATCAATTTTATTAAGTTTAACCACAAAGTCTTTCAATAAATCTATACCATACTCCCATATAATAAAAATATCATCTGCATATCTACACCAATATGCAGGTCTTTCACTAAAATCATTCATAACCATATTTTCAATGGGTCTTAATTTAATCTCCGCGCATAAACCCGAAATGGGGAAGCCCATTGGTGCACCATCCTTTTGCTTATAATAAATATTATCAAACTGAAAAACGTTATTGTTTTTAATTAGATTAAACCGGAAATAAGTGTATTTTTTGTGCTCACGCTAAAAGAATCATTACCATTAATAGCTTCTTCCACGAACAAACCTACATCATTCATATCTACAGATGGATATAACGATACTACATCCAAACTCGCAAAAATGCTGTTCTCGGTAATCTGAAAAAGTTTTACTTGCTTAATAAACTCCATTGTCGATGAAATGACGAACTCTGACTGAAGGAGGATAGTTTTTAATAAGACAACATATGCCTTTTCTAGATAATATGTAGGTCCTATACATTTAGTTACAATTGGTCGAAGAGGGTTTCCTTCTTTATGATCTTTTAAGCGTTTTAAAACACCTAAAGTAAAAGTTTTTAATAAATGATTCATATATGTTTTTGTGACATTTTGTGTTGTTTTTAAACAATTATTATAGTACAGAGGTGAATTTGATTCAATTGAGTGTTGTGTTTTTCATGACTCAAGTTTATTTTGTAAAAGAATTTATTCCAATTGTCGTATGCTGAACAGAAAATGAAATATTATACAGAAACCAATGAAATTCTATAGTTTTTTCCTTTATATGCCGTTATGTTTGTTATATGGTATATTTATTTTAACTTATCCTGGTTAGTAATTGAATGTTCTCCGTACATTTCGCGAAAATTTTTATTTTTTATAATTATATATAAATCGGTAACACATTTCTTTCTTAATTCTATGACGATTTTTAAAAAAAGTGCATTAATTTTTAACCTTTCCGGTGTTCTTTGATCAGAAGAGATAAAAAAAAATTCGAACTGATTGTTACTATATATATTTTTTTATTTTACTAAAAGGTTAAAATAAAAAGTCCGTCCGCCCTGTGCCGGGAGGAAAAGGTAGCTTTCATAGTCCATGTTTTTAAAAATCCCACTCATTTTACTCAAACACCCGAAGATAAAATGCTTGGAACCCGATTATAGTAGATTCAATTCCAGTTTTCGTTAATACTGAATTTAAATGCGAATTTCAGCATGAGAGTTTCAGCATAACAAAAATCAGATTGTTTCAAATTTCAGTCTCCCTAGAATTTCAAACTGCCATATGTCTGTCATTTTTTAAGATAAAGCCAAAACAAAAAATGTTGCGGAATGCTTTTATCACGATCTAATACTTAATTGAAACAATTTTTTCAATTTATAAATTTTTATACACCTTTTTGAATAAAAAAATAAAAAATAACAGGCTGATATTTTGAAATAGGAGAAACAGAATAAAGATGGTCAACAAACCCGGTCGATACCTTGGAATGTCCTGTAAACATGATCAGTCACATTCATATTGGTACAAACATACGAGAGTTACACTATAACAAATATCAAATTGTTTCAAAATCTCAACCACCCTAGAAATTCAAACTGCCATATCGCAGTCATTTTTTAAGATATTGCCAAAACAAAAAAATATTCTAGAATCATTGTATCACGTTCTAACACATAACGGAAACAATTTTTCAATTTATAAATTTTTTGAACATCCTTTATATATTTTTTTTAATTAACATTTTTTAATTGGCCACCAATTTTAAACAAGATGCCAGATGAAGCTGGTCAACGAACTCGGTTGAGACTTTGGTATGTCCCATAAACATACTCAGTCTCATCGAAATCGGTTCATAAATAAGAGAGTTACAGAATGGCAAATGTCATATATATATATATATATATATATATATATATATATCAAAATTTGAACGGAGGGTGGTTTTAGGTTCTGGGGGTAATGACAGATGAAAATATACCATTTTTTTTTGGAATTGCTTTCCTCCGAACGGCTGCAATAGGTATATTTTTGTAATAAAAACTACCTAAAAGATTATAAATATAAAATAGGTTTTATTAGACTGTTGACATATGTTTCAGCTCATTCTGAGCCATTATCAAAACAAACAAAAATATTCTATAAATGCACGGTCTATGAAGTTATTTGAAACGGAATCATTTAATTTTTCACTTAAAAAATGCTCACGTTATTTAAATTTTTTATTTCGATGTTTATTTCAATATTTGTAACCATGGCGTACCTAGAAACACAATTTTGGCAAATTAAATGATGATGACTATAAGGATTAAATGAACTGTTACTATTGAAAAAAATGAGATTGCAATTTATAATATGTAGATGGCTCTCGAAGCATAATTTACGCATTACAACAATTAATATATGCATTATTCGCAGACGATTGCTACCTATAACTTTTTCTGCAACCATTTGCAGAATAGTTAGGTATGGTGTGGCCACTTATTTTTTTCCAGGGACATACTTACAATACTTACAATACTTACACTAATTATTTATTTCAGTTTTTATTTTCAGTAACAGTTATGAAATGAAATAAATTTAGTAAACTTCCCTGTTTATTAAAACATTACTTGTATCAACTTTTAATTAGCACAATTTTAATTATAAGAGAGCTTCTGAAGTTTTCGTAAAAAAGAATACGGAATGAATTTATATTTACTTAAATGTGAGTGTTCTTAACTTATTAAAATGCTAGTTTAATTATATTTTTATGTATGTTTTGCGATAAATTGAACAATATTTAAAAATATGTATACATTCTACATAGTATTCAAATTCGCTAGCCGATTTATAGTATTTAAATGTACGCAGGAAGCCAATTTTTAAATAAGAAATAAAATTATTTCTGATGCTAAGCACACATGTTAAATGCATACCTCTTGCATATCCGTAACATGCATTATGTGTTTATTTAAATAGATAAAATTTAATTAAACTGCATAATGTGATCTATTTTAAGTGGTTTAAGTTATTCGCAGTACGAACAAAATAATTTACAAAATAAAACATTTGGATGAAAAATCACAATATATCAGCAAGCTCCCGCATAATAATCGATCGTAATGTGTTTCAGGCATTCTTCTGCATTTTTATGAATAAATCAATGCTCATAGTTATTTGATTTACATAAATACATAATATTTCGCTTAAAAAGAAATTTTCGAATCCCTGATGCAGGTATTTATCGATTTCTGAAAGTTTGTTTATTTTTTCCTAAGAAAATTCCTTATTTGTTGTTCTATTGCCCACCCACAATGCAAATACAACATTCTATCTAAAATATTCTTTAAGATTATCCATTTCAGAAAATGTATAATATTTTAGATGCATCAAAAATACAACTTTTTATATAAAAAATAATGCACCAAAAAAATTAAAACTGTTAGGCTTTCATAAAAGCATCGTACATAGTATCATATAAAATGTAGTATTTTCTTAAAGTTTGCTGAAAATATGCAATTAAAGTTCTTAACGAAGTAATTTTCAATAAACAAAAGACCAAAAATCGATTACCGCTGACAGTTTAAACAAAACACAAAAAATGTTATGCAATTACAAATTCCTTCTCCATCGGTGTCTCTGGTACATTCAAATGTTTTGTCAAACTGCAGCCAATAATAAATGACTCAACGTGAATTAAGGTATCCGAACACCTTCGGAACTGACTTTTTGAAATTTTTGAAATTTTTTTTTATTCAATTTTTTTAATGACATTTAAGTTAAAACTTTGAAAAATATATAATCATTTTAGAAATTACGCAGAAATAATTTTATAAACGTGAAAAATAGTCAAAATTGTGTAAAATTGACATTTGTGTAAAACATGATAACTCAAAATCAAATCAATGCATTCACATTTTGTAAATTGCATCGTAATAAAGAGAATAACTTTCTCTAGGACATAGAATAGACGCATTATAATAGCATCTCTATCGCAGAAGCTATTGCACTTAAATTACTAATGTAATGAAAAATTCGTAAAATTTCTTGCATTTTTTTAACTTATATCATATAAACACATATAAAGTGTACGTATAAAACTAATTAATATATCATCATGATTGTAGTCCATTCCCTCAATAAACATTTGTAAAATAAATAAGAAAAATTTCAAGGCATTCTATGCATAATTTTTTGCTATAGAATGCTTTGCGTGCAGTAAAAATTTGAAAAACTTCATTTTGAGAAAAATCAGAAAATAACTTTTAAAGGCGGTTCCTGCTATAAAAATAATTAGTATTCTTTAAAGGTATAATTATATACTCCATGTATTTTCTTGAACATAAAAATCAATTTAAATGCTAAATCTCGAAAAAGAAGACTGTAAACATAAATTTCAGCTTACGTTCGGTTTGCAGAATGATATTTCAGGTTGTAAAATTCTTCGGCAAGCTATAATAGATGTCACTTTAAACGGCTTACAGATACAGACACAATTAAAGCAGAATTCGATAGATAAAAGGTCGACTCTATTAATATTATTGCAAATATGAAAAATCGATAGCTTCATCAAAAATGACATTCCGAATGTGTGTGGATACCTTAAATTAAATCTGAATTGTGAAATTTTCAAAATGAGAAAATTTATACTTTTTTTAATCGTATTTGCATAAGGAGTAGTGTTTAGAACATTGTGTAATATTATCTTTTTATCTGTATTAAAAAAATAATAATTTTCCACAGAATACGTTTTCTATTAATTGAAACTATTTCATTTTTGTAATTAAAATTAAACAAGAGATAAAATTCATGCGTCAAACAGGGATTATGAAACACTTTGCAAAACATTTAGAATAATTTTTTAAATTATACAGTTTAATAAGAGGCAAGATGATGCGCGTTAAGAAATTGATTAACGCATAGCACATTTGAGAAGAAAGTTTTATCTATGGTTGGAAAGTATTTGAATGGTTTGGTGAAGTCGTGTATCTTATATATAGGTTTGTTTATATAATACCTAATATGAAACACAAGATGCAGCTGAAAATTCCCTTATAGCAATTTCCATCAATAAAAGGAATTTACTCGAATTCCTTTCTGCAGTCGTGCATATGATCTAAAAATATTATACACACCAAATATTATGTGAAAAGTTAGTTAAACTTTAAAACGCATACCACATTTGAAAGAGAGAGTGGAAAATTGATAACACTCCAAAAATCTGCAAAATGACATAAGATAACTTAATTAACCTTTTGAATCCCGCAATAGCCGAAAATAGCCCATTGCTCTGAAACCCACAGTAGCTCAAGATAGCTGAAAGGATTTGCCTTCCCCTTAAATTGGTTGGGGTGCTGTCAAAGAGGTGGTCTCACTCAGTGATGGATGGGGTAATGTGTTGGCATTTCTGGACACTACAGAAAGAAAAACAAGAATTTTTTTCCGTAACTAGAGCAATGATAAACAGAGGGGTGTAACACCTGTCGAAATTTGAATAAAGGGATATAGCAGTAGAGTCATTTCCACTACTTACCCAGTGAAAAAGGAGGGGGACGAAAAAATCGAGTATTTTGGGCTATTTTGTTGGGATTCTAAGGTCATTCCGTTTTTCAAAGTTTCGGATTTAGAAAGTTAACAATTAATTGACCCACCCGGCGCTGCCCGGGCCCATGATAAAATCTTAAATGAATCCCAAACAAAAAATACTGATAATTAGTGATAAAACTGCCCGTAAGAATACCTTAATATATATATATATATATATATATATATATATATATATATATAACTCTTTGAAATTTTTAATGATTATAAATATAAAGGCTTTACAGTGCGTATAAAAATTACGTCAGAATTATACAATAAATATGTTTTCTTCTCGGTAAAACGACTCTTTTTCAAATTCCATATTAGGCGAAACTGTCCTCTTTCTTTCCTCTTTCCATTCCTCCTTTCAAAGAAAAAAGGGAAAGCACCACCCTTCATTTACAATCATTCCTTTCCCCTTGCAATCACCAATCCCTTTTTGTCCACCCTTCTCTTGAACAATGCAGATGGAGGAATGGGTGCTCGCTCCGGGAAGAGGAAATAAGCATAGAATTTAGCAGAATATAGAATGATTATTTCTAAGCGGCATGTTTGCAGGCAGTGCAGGCCAATAGGCGAGCTATTTTTTCTCCAGCGCTCTTGATTCTTCTTAATTCTGTTTCCTTCTTTAGTCACCGTTCTAAAAAAAGTCCTTCCGGCCTGTACGGGAGGAAAAGGTAGCTTTCCTATATCTTCGTTTTAAAATTTTAGCTAATGTTACTCGAAAAAAGCAAGCAAAAATGCAAATAAACCGTTTACAAAAGATTCGTTAATACTGAATTTGAATAAGGAATTCGCGAAATTATTGAGCTATAGCCAAGTTGGCTTCATTTATGAAGAGTTATTTTGGTCGCCAAATTTGGCAATATTTCGCCAAATGTCGCCATGTTTGGCGATAATTTCTCGCTAACGGATATGTATATATAGTTTTATGCGTATAATTGGGAAAATTATTACAACATTGAAAGAAAATAATTTGCGAGAAATCGCGTTCACTAAAACTCATAAATTAATCGTTGTTTTTTTGCAATGTGTTGTCTTGTAATGTGTTCAAAATGTCAGCCACTCTAGAATTTCAAACTGCTCTATCTCAGCCATTTTTTAAGATAGAGGTAAAACAAAAAATGCCCTGGAATCCTTGTACCAAGGGCCTAACACGTAAGCAAAAAATAAATTTGAAATTTTAACCTTCTTGTAAATTTATATTAGCTTTAAATCTTTAAGTGGCCGCCATCTTGAAACAAGATGGCAGACCAAGCTGGCCAATGAACCCGGTCGAGACATTGGTGAGCTTAATACACACGATTAGTTTAATCCAAATTGATTTATATATACGAGTGTTATCGCATGACATAGGTCAGATATATATATATATATATATATATATATATATATATATATATATATATATATATATATATGAATATATATATGAATATATATATATATATATATATATATCAACATTTGAACGGAGGGTGGTTTTGGGGTCTGGGTGTCATGATCAGTGAAAATATACCAAAATTTTCCGGAATTGCTTTCCTCCGAACAGCTGCAATAGGTAGATTTATATTTTTTGTATTGAAAGCTACCTAAAAGTTGAGGTATATGCAATAAGGTCGGATTTGCACTGAAAACTTAACATTTTCCCTGCTCGCTTTAATGCGTAAGACAATTAATAAATTAATCAATATTTTTATTTGAAATTTATAGGATGAACCGCCATCGACTAGATCTACAATAAAATATTGGTTAACATTAAACACTTCTAAAATTCATTTTTCAAATTGTAAAAGTCTAAAATTGATAATATTTTCCTTACATAAATGTTTTTTGTTTTCTTCCTCCACATTTAAATCAGCTTTAATTTTATATTTTTCCACTCACTGGCTCAATTAAAACCGCATTTGCAACAACCATTTCGCAACCGCATCGTTGTAACAGAATTGTGTTGTGTGTCATTGTAAATGAACGACAAATGCTACACGCGAAATTTTATAGAAAATAAATTGTACTACATCTAAGTGATGTATATTAATTTCAATATGTTTAAAATAGTATAACATCATTAAAATACACTACAAACAATTCCCCCTCGTAGACCGTAATGTAACGGAATTCTGTTGAGTGGCCCTGTAAAGGAACTATAAATTCTACACACTTCATTTATAATGGTGAACATACCATAGTATACCTTATTAACAGATATCAATTACAAGGAAATCCAAGTATATTTATGCGAGTAATTGCGCGGAAAGACATACTGACTGACGGATAGAGAGAGAGACAAACCGAATTCATAAACACTTTTAAACTATGTTGTAAAATGTTAAAAGTATCGTCTTAAATGCGTAATTTCCAAAAAACAATATTCACATTTTGTTGAAATTTTAGATTTTATTGAAAATTAAAAGAAAGTGAATGAAACGCAATGACGTATATTTTGTAATTATAAAACGACATCAATCTATTTTCGAGAAACTTTTCTGATAAGAAAAACATATTTCTTTAATGTATCTTTTACTATGTTTTCCTATTTTTACTTTTGCGTCCGAGAAAAAGAGTGTATTTTTTTTTCGTTGAAAATGATATCACACAAGACATGTCATGTTCTTTGAAGGATTAGTAACATTTTTATGGTTAATTTTTCTCATTATATTTATATAAATTTTCTTATAGAATATGACTCGATGTGTCTCAGATTATCTTCTCCCAGTTTGAGTGACGTGATATGTTATAAAATATATAAAATACATGGTTTTGTCAAAAATTATTATGTTTTAATATTTTCCCAGTGGAGTTTTCATATGGTATTATTGTACTTAAAAAAATTCTAAAATATATATTTTACAAATATGAAAGGGAATTTTTATACAATTTTTTGCATGGAATTAGAATACCATATTAAACGATTATTAAAAAACTATACTTAAGCTACATTTCATATTTAATAGAGAAGATCTGCATATTCAACAAAAGTAAAATGAAGAATTTCCTAAAATTAAGAAGCGCAATTAAAAAGATACTTATATAGAATTTACAAAATTATTTTCTGTACATTACCTTGCAACTGTTTGGAGATTTTCTTATAGAGTTTTTGCTTGAATATGGTAATATAAATTACAATTGTTGGAAATATTTAAAACATTATGAATAGCACTTTTTTCTGAAAATACAAAAATACGTTCAGGCTACGGAGAAAGAAAGTTTTATTCATATTCTTTTCTAAAGGGTGTTTTTAGAGATAAATCACTCAAATTTTCATTTTCATATTAGGCGCTCACAATTATCGCTGAACTATATTCTTTCTTAAAAAGAGATATCCTATATTTCAATTTCTAATGTCTCAATTTCAATATCTTTATTTTTCACATAACTTATTTTACAATCAGACATCACTTAAAACAGGTTAAAAGTTCTATACTAAAACTGTCCATCATTATAAAAATGGTAAAAGTTTCAAATAAAAACTGTTACCACTACAAGAATAGGGACAGAACACTCACGCAGCGTTGTTTGGCGATTTTTTGGTTGGCGCGATTTTCAAGCCCGCGCCAAACCAATAACTTAATACAATTTGAAACGTTTTAAGAATTTTATAATGATGGACTGATTTTTTATATAACTTTTACCATGTTTTAAGAGATGTATGATTGTAAAATAGGTACTGTGAACAATGCAGATATTGTATTTATTCTATAGAGGTTGTTTCACTCTAAATAAATGTTGTTTGAATACAAATTATTTGTTTTACATATTTCTGCTTATTTATCGATGTAAGGCTTTTTTCTGTGATTTCATGAATTATTTCCAATTAACAATTATGTAATTAAATGTAACACAATATATTTCAGTCATCTGTGCCTAAATAAAATATCGTTTCTCAACAATATACATACTCACATACATACATATATATATATATATATATATATATATATATATATATATATTATATATAGGTTCAGTTTTCCATAAAATACAGTTTAGTAACCATATATTCAATCTGTTGAGAATTTGTATTTCTTGATCTTTTAAATGTATAACTTCATTATCTAATATAATTATAGTGCTGTCTGTAAAATTTTAAATGGCAGATAGCTCACTAGTAAACTAGTATGTAATTTATTCATTATATATATATAGGCATTTATAATGAATCTTCTCAGATTAAAAATGGAACGAATTATTTTGTTTTATTTTTGAACCATTTAGTAATGAATGTGTAGCTTAGGTCTGAAATATGGTTGCGCAAATCTACGCATCAAATGTCTAATAAAACAACCTACTAAGACCATTCAAAACCAGCATCTGCAGTAAGAATCTTACCAATAATAGGTAGATTTTCAGAGCTTACATTAACTCAACCAGAGGAAATCTAGAAGTGCAGATACAGATTACATCTTGAATTATTTCACTTAAATAGTGTTTTATTTTTATCTTTTTAAAAACCAGAACGCACATACATCCTAAAAGAGTTACGGATCACGATTCATTGAAGCAGTGTCTAAATAATAATAAAAGTTAGCGAGCTGAATTTCTAAGAAAAAGTGCCTATTGATTATTTTAATTATTTTGTAACAGAGTATTTTCGAACTGGAAATAAAAATAATGAATATAGTTTAGACCAGTTTTTATTGAACTGTGGTCTCTGGTCATTTTGATTCCGCAAGGTATCTTCGAGGGATCGGGAAAATCTTGAGTTTATTGTTAAAATTGACTGTAATGTAAAATATTAGAAAAATTCTTTAAAAAAATTGCAAATAAGAATAATGTTTAATAAACAGTAAAATTTATTTATATATTTCTATTCTATATATTTCAGTTCTATATTCTAACAAATTTGAGTAATATTATTCTTAATACTTGGGGGTCCACGAATACAGAGAAAATACTGCAAGTTGTCCGTGGTAACTAAAAGATGAGATGCCGCTGGTTTTGTCAACTGTTACATTTTGGAATTCTGCCAATTACAAAAATATATAAATTACGCATAAAAATCTGTTGCAAAAAATGTCAATGGTATTGTTTAAAAATTTACTTAACAATCTGTTTACGCAATCTATTAAACATTAACTTTTTTTTTTCTCAAATTCGTGTATTTTGTGTTTGTCTTTCAAAAAAAAAATTACAATTATAATAAGTTGGACCGAAATTTGATGGGTCCAAGATAAACAAAAGAAGGAATAGTTGTTAGTACGTTATTACACTATATTGCCAAAGGTGACTGGTCACTTGCAATTTTAGACGTTTTGTTAACTATCTAGAAAAATACATGAGGAATTAACCTGAAACTGCAGGTGTGTAAACAGTATAGTATAGCTTATATATTTCCGTGAAGATTTTTTCACGAAACCCCATACGGGACTGTCAACAAATTGAAAAAGAACGAATATCTTTTGGATAACCCTGTAAAAACTAATGTAGCAAAAGCGTTCAAACTCGAGATTATTAATAAGTGGCTTATTGTAATATACTATGTTCATTTGTATGAGGATAGCATGTATACTCGTAGAGAAATTAAGGTTTTTATAAGAACAGTCCCAAATATCGCCTAGTTTTTTGCTTATAATTTGCAGAGTTCTTAACATAAAAAAAAGTTATTTTTAGAAAATATGACAAATAACATTGTACATATAACTCTGCAATCAGAATTAAAAAATAATAAAAATTAGATGAAAAATGAGCAGGTTTACTACAAAATGTTTCACTGCGCATGCGCGAATGCAATCAAAATATAATATGCATAATGTATTAGCTAAGTATATAGAACAACTTTTGTGTAAGTCTCAAAATCATAGCTTGAAAATTCTGAAAATTATCGTCGATAGAATAAGCTCGAAATCCGTTGTTCCCAAAAAGAAACAAAAGATGAGGGGTTGTATCAAATATCTTTTGATTAGTGCCAAGATAGCGTACACAATATTTCACGTACTACTATATTTGGATACAACCCCTCATATTTTTGCTTCCTTTTGGGAGCAACGGATTTCGAGCTTATTCTATCGACGATAATTTTCAGAATTTTCAAGCTATGATTTTGAGACTTTCACAAAAGTTGCTCTATATACTTATCTAATACATTATGCATATTAAATTCTGGTTGCATTTGCGCATGCGCAGTGAAACATTTTTTAGTAAACCTGCTCATTTTTATCCAATTTTTATTATTTTTTAATTCTGATTGCATAGTATTATGTACAATGTTGTTTGTCATATTTTCTGAAAAGAACTTTTTTTTTTATATTAAGAACGCTGCAAATTATGAGCAAAAAAACTATGCGAAATTTGGGACTGTTTTTATAAAAACCTTAATTTCTCTACGAGTTTCCATGCTATCCTAATAAAAATGATCACAGTATATTACAATAGGTCACATATTAATAATCTGGAATTTGAACGTCTTTGCTACATTCGTTTTTACAGGGTTATCCAAAAGATATTCGTTCTTTTTCAATTTGTTGACAGTTTCCTTTAGGGTTTCGTGAAAAAATCTTCACGGAAATATATAACCTATACTATACTGTTTACACACCTGCAGTTTCAGGTTAATTCCTCATGTATTTTTCTAGATAGTTAACAAAACGTCTAAAATCGCAAGTGACCAATCACCTTTGGCAATATAGTGTATAAGCCTTATCTTATAGCGCCGTTGTAATACACTGTATGAAATGAGATAAGAGGGGTGGTTCGTGTTGTTTTACCGATTGAACTCATACATAGGGAATTTCCCTCCGATTTCTTTTGAAAATGATTGAAGTTATGTTTTGATCTTTTGATATGACTGGCGCATAATAAAAAGCAAAAAAAAAACCCAAAAAACAATATGAGCTGTGTTACCATTTTTAATTATTTAAAATTTAGTGAGGAATTAATAAAGATCGCAATATTCATGATTAATTAAGATACAGCACAGAAAATGAAAGCATAAGCACATAGTCTAATTTTGTAAAATATATATAAATAAAATAAAATCTGATTAATACAATAACTAAGTCTTATGGAGTCATATGGAGTCTTTTTATACTCCATAATATTTGTCTTTCATCGGGAACACAACCTTTGAATAGCGGACTTGAATCGAGAACAGAACTTTTGGATAGTACATTTGCGCCATACACTATGGAGTCTGCATATACTTCCGGGTATTAGTCTTGAATTGGGAACAGAACATTTGGATAGTGGACTTGTATCGGTAACAGAACCTTTGGATAGTACATTTGCATGAGGTCTGATTATATGGAGTCTGATTACACTTCCGAATATTCGTCTGGCATCGGAACAGATCCTTTGGATAGTGGGTTTGTATCGGGAACACAACCTTAGGATAGTACACTTGCATCATACAGTATGGAGTCTGCTTATACTTTCGGATTTCGTCTTGCATTGAGAACAGCACCTTTGTATAGTGTATCTTGACTCAGGCGTTGACTTGTACCGGGCACGGAGATTTAGCATTCACGGGTCCGGTTCAATGTTGAATCTCATTGCATTGTCTTAATAATGCCAGCCAAGAGACTTTTTTTATCTTCTTAGTCCAAAGAAACTCCTTGGCAGAATATATTTTTTTTTTACTTTCTTTGACATCTGTCCCAAGTTTTCCATAGATCGTGTCTGTATATAATTTTTTGTCTTCTTGGGACCTCATAATTCGTTGACCTTCGTGACCTATATGTAAATTTTAAGAACAGCCCTCGCCATTGGATACATTTATGTCCGCCTCTACAACATAAATTATCTCTAGTTAATCTGCGTTTGGATGCATTTTTTGCATACAAACCCTTATAGTTTAAGAAAGGGGTGGGGATCTAAAATCCCTTTGCTGACTTTTATTTATTTATTTATTTACAGCTGTGGAACATTAATTGTAACTTGTCAAAGCCTGCCATTCACTGTGTCTTTATTTGCTCTGTAAATAATTGTATTTCCTATTTTTTTTCTGACTGTTGGTTTCTGCTTGGTTTAGTATAATACAGGGTGATTATAAAAAAAACTATCCCGATATATGAGCCCCTAACTGTCATACTGTTCACAGAAACTGAATGAAAGTCTGGCTTAAAGTATTTTGAGGTATGCGCTCAAGAATCATGTGAAAATCAACAGTTAAATTCTAACAGTTGCGGTTACAGTGACAAAATTTCGGAAATTTCAAATGGCAACACCTACTTTTTTTATTGGAATGTGATCTTCATAGTGAGAAACCATAAAAACCGTTGGAACGGTACCTGTAGCACGAAAATCGCCGGCGCTAGACAGACTAAGAAGAAAAGTGAAAATAACCAATAAAGGACAGAGAAGCGACAGAAAGTAAAACTTTTTATTGTTCAGTGCTATCCCCCATCTACCGCATGTAAAGTGTCGTCGTGTGTGAAATGGAAAATGTATGAAACACAATAAAATGTTTTATTTTCTGTTGCTTCTCTGTCCTTATTGGTTGTTTTCACTATTCTTCTTCACTATTCGTCTGTCTATTCGTTCTCGATTTTCGTGCTACAGGTACCGTTCCAACGCTTTTTATGGTTTTTCACTATGAAGATCACATTTAAATAAAAAAAAAAGTAGGTGTTGCCATTTGAAATTTTGGAAATTTTGTCACTGTAACCGTAACTGTTAGAATTTAACTGTTGTTTTTCACATGATTCTTGAGCGCATACCTCAAAATACTTTAAGACAGAATTTCATTCAGTTTCAGTGAACGGTATGACAGTTAGGGGTTCATATATCGGGATAGTTTTTTTATAATCACCCTGTATATATATATATATATATATATATATATATATATACATCAGTTTACATCATTAAATAAATACAGCATAATAAAAATACAATATAAGAATACAATATATGTTGACATTTAATGTACAATAAGATGTAAACATCGACACTACAATTATTTTTATTCATAATTGCTCATTTAGTAAATAATTTTCCATATCATTCATAAAATTATTTTTTAATCACTTTTAAAAAACTATTGGATTTAAAAATCCAATATAATAATAATACGGATTAAGAATTCTCTTATGTGATATTAATAAAACTGTATCTTCTTTAAATACATTTTTAATACGTACCTTTAATCTATTTATCTGAGGCAAAAAATATTTTGTCATAAATAAAGCAGACAAAAAATATATATATTATTCGCTTTAAACGGGGTTTTATGTTTGCTTAAGATAAGCTTTGCAAGTTAGATAATATAACAAAAATGCCAACTATGCAAAAAAAGTATGAAATCGCAACAGCTGCAAAATTTCTCAAACGTAATAAAATTATGGAAAATTTTAAATATATTTCTTGGTTAAGGAATATAAAGATTATTTTGTTTTATCATATGGAAACATTAAAGCTAAGCTATGGTCGTAAAAATATACTTTTTTCGATTTAATAGAAGAAAAATTCTTTGCAATACTTACATTTTAAAAATTAAAAACAGTTATAATTTTTAACGACATACTTGCAGAAATTTTAAAAATAAATTTCAGTACAAAAAAACTCAAAAAACTATTATCTTTTTAATTTGCGTTTTTTTAACGTTTGTCAATTTTAACAAAGATTTTATATGATTATTGGTTGGACACATTTAATTTTTTTTTATTTTTTTTTAAATTCGGTTTAATTTAGATGAAAATTAAGAAATTTATATATAGGTTAAATACGGAATTTAAATATATATATTTTTTTCAACGATCAATATATTTAATATTGTGTGAAGACGCTTAAATGTAATTATTTCTCGCTTTTCACCTATTTTTAAAATTAAGAAAACTTGGTATAGTTTTAACACAAAACACTTGCTCAATGAGTGGAGCAGGATTTTGGATAATAATAACACTATTATAGCATCAAATGTGTAAATGCACACAACACGCATCTCTAGCTTTTCTTTGAATAACTGAATGTTTAAATTATGCTGAAAACATACAAAAAAAAACTAAAACGTCAATGTCCCATGTTTATCCTCTCTTAAGAGCCTACATCAGTCACGCGAAAGGACGCTCAAGCTAATGTTAAGTCTATGGGAAGGTTCTTGCACGATTTTTAGCTCGCATTTTAATATTTTTAAATGTTTTGCTGAGGTCAATCTCCAACGTTGTTAGTTTTTACTTTTTCGATTCTGGTTATAGTTATTTTATATAAGGGTACTTTCACTTTAAGAACCGGTTCCAACCGGTTCCAAAATTGAAAATGCACGCTTATAAAAAAAACTGCAACAAAAATCGAAAAAGTAAAAACTAACAACGTTGGAGATTGACTTCAGCTATCCTATGCAAAAAAAAAAAAGAATTTTTGTACTGCAGCAACAAATGACCTTTCAACACACCATAGATAACAGAACATTACCTATCCTCAGAAAAAATAATTTTAGATAGTAGTTTCACATACATAACGTAATTCATATTGAACAAATAATCTTAGTTAAATTTTAAGACATTATATTTTTTGTATAATAAAACTTTTAACAGCTTAATATATGATTTCTTAAATAATAGATCACTTTTTGACCTTAGTAAAAGGTACTTTATAAAACAGTTGTATTTATTAACATCGGATAATTGATAATAAGACTATATATTTTGTTTAATACACAATAAAAATAATATAATAAAAAAATTAACACGATTATTTGGGTAGAACCAATGATAAATTATAGCATAAGTTTATGCAAAACCAAATATCAAATTAAATACTTGAGTTAAAACAAATACTAGAATATCATATGATATATTTTATATGTATTCATCATAAGATGAATATGTTGTTTATAAAATCCTTTTGCCACAGTCAGCAAAGAACACTCTGGATTAAATATAATTGCGTGGCTCTCCATTTAAAATTCTTTAGAGTCATAATGATAAGAATAATTTTAAATATCAACCTAGTGCTGTTTTATTTTATTTTTTATTGATTATTCTAATACGCTGTAATGTTCTGGAAGAATTTCAGTACTGCTAAGAATACCGAGATAAAAACAAATCACACGGATATTGTAGGCAGTCAGAAAGTATAGCAATGTTTCCATTAAAATTGAATGACAAAATATTTGATTTCAGTACAAACATACTGATATATTTTTAAATAATAATGCTATATATTTCCAGCATATTGAATATTGAACTTAATTTTAATGGATTATTTTGTACAAATAATCATTTTCATAAAAAACAAAAGTTATACTTTTGCTATTCAAAGTTCTGTCCATCGTTTTCTTCTACTTTTACTTTATATTTGTTAAACTGTGATTTATTGGTGGTAGTATTGTATACCTTTTCAGGTTAACAATTATTCAAACTATTTTTTTATATCTTCAGAAGAACTGAAATGCCTGCTCAAAAAAAGATGCTCCTCCATAAATTTAAATAAATTGAAATTAGAAGGGGCTATATAGATGGAATACGACGGATTATGTAGACGTCCCGTTCCTGTCAAATCCTTCCTGGGAATTCCTTAACTTGATTTTTTTGTTATTTTCCTGTCTTTTGTCGTACTATTGTCGTTGTTCTTTCAATTCTGGTATAAGCTCAAATATTTTTTCTTGTTAACGGTCTTCAGTAATGGTTTTAATAGGTTTTAGCAGCTCATAATAGACAACATACATATGATCAAACTAAATGCTTAACATTCATTGAATGATGTGTATTTGGCTTTGCATTTGATGCAGATGGATAGGCAGCCATGATTTTCTGAAATTCGAATTGTTGCAATGTATCCACTTTTCATCGACAGTGATAATACGCAAAAAACAATTTCTTCTTTGCAATTGAAGGAGGAATTCACAGGTTAAAAATGCATTTCTATGTATTATGCCTTCAGTCTGTATGGAATCTAATTTCCTTGTTTGTAAACCATTTCCAGAAACTTTCTTGTTTAGAGACGGCCGTTTTACGACCATTTTGGTAAATATGAATGTTTCTGTCTATCCTTTGAAAGTTTGACATTCCTCTTCGTCTAGAAATACCTTCTATTATTTGTCTTAACAATCTGTGGTTCGTCTTATAATATATCTTATAATCTATTATAGATTATATATATTATATATCTTATAATATATTATATATTATATATTATATATCTTATCATATATTATATTATATTACATCGATATTATATTATTTTCTTTGTCTTCCAAATCAAACTCTCCTTTTTTGAATCTGTAAACCAGTACTCAAAAATTTAAATCACTGGAGCATAAACTCGCACCAAACGAAAATATTCAGCTACCGATTTCATCGAATGCAAAAACTAAATAAAATATAATGCTTCACGAAATCTGCGTTTCTTTGTTGCAAAATGCGACATATTGAATGCACTAAACAATTTGCAGTTTATTCTTTGACTAAACTTTGAATAAACTTATTTATAAGACTAATGACAGGGCTTTCATATGAAATTGGCTAATGCATTGGGAGATGTTGTCTGGTAGCCATTACACCATTTCTTGCTTTCTAAGTTTAATGCTCAACAGCTATGGCATGAGTAAATGGTTCCAAATATTAGAAAAATATTAACTGTATACAGACCAGAAAATAATGGGCTGGAGATTAGCAAGAAGGCAAATGCAGCGTCTGGCTTGCCTCGCACATCTACATGCTCTAAAATTAAACAAATATAGTATTTTGGTTTGAAACATGATTGCAGACGTTATCGCGTGCCAAAATGTTTGTTAATAACAATAATCTACTCCCATTTGGCCGAGTATTATATATTGAAATAATGTATAATAGCAGACTATTCACAAACAAACAAGCAAGCAAACTAACAATTACACAAACAGCTGCGTAGAAAACATGTTTTTAATTTTTGTGGGACTAGCATGCAGATTTACAGATTCCTAATATATATATTACATTATTTTGTCAAACATAGTCTTCGAGTTATTACGTTTCGTCTCTTTAAAATAAAATTCTTTGGTTTTAAATATATTATATTTCTTATGTTTTAAATTATATATATATATATATATATATATATCGTGTTATTACATTCAAGTTATTCAAGTTATTACGTTTCACCTTTTTAAAATAAAATTATTTGGTTTTAAATATATTATATTTCTTATGTTTTGCATTATATATATATATATATATATATATATATGTATATATATATATATATATATATATATATATATTATATTATATAGTTATAAATAACACTAGTTAGGATATTACAAATTTTCTAGGATGATTTAATAATCGTGGTATCTGCACAGAATGTTACAAATTAGTAGACAAGTTGAATTATAGAACAATGAACCCATTGAAAATGTCTTTATTCTTGTTAGCGGCATTTTCTTCTAACCGTAATTGCTTTATTACAGTTAAGAGTCTGTAAAATATAATATAAGTTGTTTTCCAAAATCGCTATATATTCGCATGGTAATCTACACATTTATATTTATAAGATCAAACAACATATTACTTTTCGAAAAAGGTGCATAGTTAAAATCAGAGTTATATTTATACAAGTGGAAAAATAACTATTCTTAAAGATTTCTACCTTCATGTTAAAAATCAAACATAAAAATCATAGAACACTTGATTAAATCATAATGTACAAAATGTATTTGAACCTCAAGAAATTGTAAATACATTTTTCGAATGAAGCAATAACGGAAAAAACATTTTATTCTGTAAACAAGATCTCTTTTATTTTAAACATTTAACGAATTTACATTAGAAAAATAAATATTTCTTTTTATTCTAATAAAATTTAATTTTCTAAATATTTGTGAGTTTGTTAATAATTAAAATATTTTTAAATATAATGCCTTTACGTCGGATGTATACTACGATTTCATTGAACAATTTGCCTTTTCTATTTACCTAGATTGATTAAATAAATACTGTCAGAAAAGACTGAGCTTTGCTCGGTTTTAATTTTCATGTGCTCAACCACGACCTGCGTTATACACGGCCGGTGCATGACGTTTAAAACGTCACATGAAGTGGATCATTTTTACACGGTGATTGGTGAAAAGAGAAGAGCCCTCCGTTTTGCACCAATCGCCGTTTAAAAATAATCAGTACAAAAACCCTTAACGGGTTAAAAGTTGTGACGCAGCACTTTGTTTTGGCTCTATAAATTTTAAATATGGGTCTTAAAAGTAATGATATCAAATTTAAGTGACGCTATGTTAATAATTTTTTTTAATCATAATTTTCTTTTTAGTTTTATTTATATTCACAGGTGCAATTATTATCTTAATATGAAAAAAATATATAGAACTTATTCGCTGATGCTTTTTCATTCACATCTCTCATGAATTCAAAATATGGGTTTTAAAAGAAATGATATCAAAATTTGAGTGACACCTTGACGTGAATTTAATAGGACTATTTTAAAATTCAATTTAAATTATTTTTGGTTTGTCTTCTAAAGTATATTTACACATACAAACAATACTTTTAATTTTTCAATACACTTTTAAATATATTACTTTCACTGAGCCTATATTATGTATTGAAATGTATTTATTTCAATAAATTGATTTATCTTCTGTGCCACGCTATCCAAAATCATAAGTAAAATTTATGTAAATGATTATTTTGCGTCATATTATCCACTTGCATACATTTCCCTTTGTTTGGATACTATGACACAAAATAATCATTTACATAAATTTTACTTATGATTTTGGATAGCGTGGCACAGAAGATAAATCAATTTATTGAAATAAATACATTTCAATACATAATATAGGCTCAGTGAAAGTAATATATTTAAAAGTGTATTGAAAAATTAAAAGTATTGTTTGTATGTGTAAATATACTTTAGAAGACAAACCAAAAATAATTTAAATTGAATTTTAAAAGAGTCCTATTAAATTCACGTCAAGGTGTCACTCAAATTTTGATATCATTTCTTTTAAAACCCATATTTTGAATTCATGAGAGATGTGAATGAAAAAGCATCAGCGAATAAGTTCTATATATTTTTTTCATATTAAGATAATAATTGCACCTGTGAATATAAATAAAACTAAAAAGAAAATTATGATTAAAAAAAAATTATTAACATAGCGTCACTTAAATTTGATATCATTACTTTTAAGACCCATATTTAAAATTTATAGAGCCAAAACAAAGTGCTGCGTCACAACTTTTAACCCGTTAAGGGTTTTTGTACTGATATCATTACTTTTTTAAGGTTATTGATGAAAATGTCAATTAGTCAAAATTAAGCATAGGGTATAAATTAATCATTAGAATAAAATTTTAAAGAAATGCTAAAAAAGACCCCTTGGACCCCAATAAAAATATGAGGGTGGTGGCCCAGGGAGAGGAATCCAAGACTCAACTTTTAAATTATACAGCGAGAGAGTAACACAATTAGAAGTATGAAAATGCATGGCAAAACCCGATTGTTCCATCTTCCACCGCCAGGCGGGGCACTCTGTTCTATACAAACATAGCTGAAATCTTTGAGGCTGTCGATTTGGAGTCGAATGAGCCATACCTCGTCGTGATCGGTCCCATAGAACCTGATAGGAAAGCGCCCCCTGGTGGTGAAACTTGGAACTAAAATCGATATATCCTGTCGATGTCGAGTCGATGAATCAAACTACATTGTGATGGGACCTATAGAAATAGAGTTAGCTACAAAATATGTTAGTTCCACCTTCCACCACTAGAGGGCGCACTCTGTTCTATACAAACATAGCTCAAATGTTTGGGGCTGTCGATTTCGAGTCGAATAAGCCATACCTCGTCGTGATCGGTCCCATAGAACCCGATAGGAAAGCGCCCCCTGGTGGTGAAACTTGGAACTAAAATCGATATATCCTGTCGATGAATCAAACTACATTGTGATGGGACCTATAGAAATAGAGTTAGCTACAAAATCTGTTAGTTCCACCTTCCACCACTAGAGGGTGCACTCTGTTCTATACAAACATAGCTCAAATGTTTGAGGCTGTCGATTTCGAGTCGAATAAGACATACCTCGTCGTGATCGGGCCCATAGAATCCGAGATAGGAAAGCGCCCCCTGGTGGTGAAATTTGGAATTAAAATCGATATATCCTGTCGATGCCGAGTTGAATAAATTAAACTGCATTGTGATGGGACCCATAGCTACAAAAATCGTTAGTTCCATCTTCCACCACCAGGGGACGCACTCTGTTCTATACAAACATAGCTGAAATCTTTGAGGCTGTCGATTTAGAGTCGAATGAGCCATACCTCGTCGTGATTGGGCCCATAGTACCCAAGAAAAGAAAGCGCCCACTGGTGGTGAATTTTGGAACTAAAATCGATAAATCCTGTCGATGAATCAAACTACATTGTGATGGGACCCATAGAACTCGAGTTAGCTACAAAATCCGTTAGTTCCATCTTCCACCACTAGACGGCGCACTCTGTTCTATACAAACATAGCTGAAACCTTTGAGGCTATCCATTTGGAGTCGAATGAGCCATACCTCGTCGTGATCGGGTCCATAGAACCCGAGATAGGAAAGTGCCCCCTGGTAGTGAAACTTGGAATTAAAATCTATATATCCTGTCGATGCTGAGTCGAACCAAACTGCATTGTGATCGGACCCATAGAACTCGAGTTAGCTGCAAAATCCGTTAGTTTCATCTTCCACCATCAGGGGGCGCACTCTGTACTATGCAGACATAGCTGAAATCTTTGAGGCTGTGGATTTCAAGTCGAATAAGCCATACTGCGTGGTGATTGGGCACATAGAACCCGAGAGAGGAAAGCGGCCCCTGGTGGTGAATTTTGAAACTAAAATCAATATATCCTGTCGATGTCGAGTCGAATAAATTAAACTGTATTAGATATCCATTAATCTCGGAAAAAATTGCAAATTTTGTCATTTGGCAGCGTAAAAATCATGAATTTCATCGATCGGCACAGAAAAAACATGTATTTTGTTGATAGGGGGAGAAAATATCATAAATTTCGTCGAACAGGCGGATAAAAATCATGAATTTCATTTATTAGCGCATGAAAAACACAAATTTCATCAAACACTCGCATAAAAATTAAAAAATTCGTTGATCGGGCATGAAAAAACATTAATTTCGTCAAGTTTGCACGTAAAAATCACAAATTTCATCAAACGGTAGCATAAAAATCACAAATTTCATCAAACGGTAGCATAAAAATCAAGAATTTTGGCAATCGGGTAATAAAATTTTTTTTTGTCAATCCGGCCCGTAAAAAATATGAATTTTGTCGATGAGGTGCGTAAAAATTGTCGAGTAGAATGAATTAAACTGCATTAGATACCAATTAGTCTCTGAAAAAATTGCAAATTTCATTATTTTGCAGCATAAAAATCAGGAATTTTGTTGATCAATGTGCAAAAATCATGAATTTCATCGATCAGCACAGAAAAAACATGAATTTTCTCGATAGGGGGAGAAAAGATCATAAATTTCGACGAACAAGCAGGTAAAAATCATGAATTTCATTTATAAGCACATGAAAATCGCAAATTTCATCAAACGGTCGCATGAAAATCAAAAAATTCTTTGATCGGGTATGAAAAAATCATTAATTCCGTAAAGTTTGCACGTAAATATCACAAATTTTTTCAAACGGGTGCATAAAAATTAAGAATTTTGGCAATCGGGTGATAAAATTTTTTTTGTCAATCCGGCCCGTAAAAAGTATCAATTTTGTCGATGAGGTGCATAAAAATTGTCGAGTCGAATGAATTAAACTGCATTAGATACCAATTAGTCTGAAAAAATTGCAAATTTCGTCATTTTGCAGCATAAAAATCAGTAATTTCGTAGATCAATGTGCAAAAATCGTGAATTTCATCGATCGGCACAGAAAAAACATGAATTTTCTTGATAGGGGGAGAAAATATTATAAATTTCATCAAACAGGCCGGTAAAAATCATGAATTTCATTTATTAGCAAATGAAAAACGCAAATTTCATCAAACGCTTGCATAAAAAAAAAATTCATTGATCGGGCATGAAAAAACATTAATTTCGTTAAGTTTGCACGTAAAAAACCCAAATTTCATCAAACGGGTGCATAAAAACAGGGTTCATACTCATTTCCCCCCAAAAAATCCCCTGAGAATCCCCTGATGTATTTTCCAGGATGAATAATTTTCCTATGTTGACAATTAACGACATTTTTTAAAACTTAGTAAGTATTACCCCCCCCCCTCCCCTCCCACCAAAAAAAAACAAACAAAAAAACTCTGGTATCTCAATGGATGTTGTCGGACATTAGAAGGTGTGGCTATTTTACGATTCAATACCTCCCGAGGTTGGAAGGTGTATCTTAGTTCGATTGCATTATGACATCATGAAGCATGCGAATAGCAGCGAGTGCCCTCATTTCCCAGAGTAGCCGATCGTTTTGCCAAATTTTCCCATGTTTTTGGTATTTTTTTTGGAAAATCCCCTGAGTTTCCCCTGATTTTAAGACACGAAATTTATCCCCTGGTTTTCCCCTGATTCCCAGGTTTCCCCTGATGAGTATGAACCCTGAAAAATCAAGAATTTTGTCTATCGGGCGATAAAAAAATGTATTGTCAATCCGGTACATAAAAAGTATTAATTTTGTCGATGAGGTTAAAAATAAAGGTAATATGAGTCAAGGGGTCTAACCTTATGAGTCTCCTTATTTTCTTTCTTGTTCGGATGCAAACAATTCATATTTTTAATCTGCATTTGGTCGAAAAATGAATTATCTTTAATTTTAAAAACGAGAAATTCGTAATTACATGTATAAAATTCGATTGGTATTTATTATTGGTATTTATGATTTCAAAATTTTTAATAAGAAATTGTTTTTTTTTCTAGTATACAGTGGGCAAAGTCTCTAGCCATGCCAATCAACCAATCGGTTGCTTATGGATCTGCTTATGCTTATATCACTTATTCATATAGTTTAGCTTTGGCTTGCCTCTTATTAGTTTGTCTTGACTGCTAAATTTTTATATTTCACATTTCATAACTTTTATTGCAATACTTCAGGTAAGAATGCTTTTTAACTTGATTATTTCCTGTATTTATAATAATTTTTTGTTACTAACATTCTTATGTTTTAATGGGTGCAAAATTTAAGCATACATTTCAATGCATAATACAGGCTTATTGCAAGTGATATATTTAATGATGATTGTACTGAATTTTGTATTGAAAATGGAATTTTAGTACATATTAATGGTTTAGCATAAAAAATAATTTATGTAGGTCATTCTAAAATTCTTATATAACAAAATCTGTAAAAATGAAGCTCTGTTTTGTCAGAATTCTGCAATTGTTAATTTGTTTTAAAACTAAATAAGCACTCCTTAGGTATTTTTAACTGTTTTTATTATTGGAAATGGTGCGGAAAAACAGAACAAAACAAACTTTAGTAAAATATTTTATGTAGTAATAGGGTGGGTTTTTTTAGGAAACATTTATTTAACTGCGTTTATTATTATTTTTTTTTAAGAGGACAGCCAAGGGTCGATGCATGCTTTACACTCACGCTAAAAAAAAAATTAATCGGTTAAAAAAAAGAAAAAAGTCTCCATACTTTGGGGACTGTTTTTTCTTTTATGGCAACCTGGCTATTAAGCTTGTATTTAGTAGCTTGGCGCAGTCTTGGAAATCGTGCCATCCAAACAGTCGCCAATCTTTTGTTTACATTTTAGCGTGAGTGTAACACATCTGTTCAGTTATTTTTCTTGGGGCCCATTTTGTGAAAAGTAAAGGTTACTTTTGTGAAATTTATCATATTTTAGTGAAAAATAACATTTTGTAACAAAAGTTGAAATTCAGTTACTCAAATTAGAACAAAGTACTTATTAACAAAAACTTTTTACATTTACAATCACTTTGCTGAAATTTTCCTCTCAAGTGAACTTGTTTGTTTACAAATTACACATTTTAAAACATCACAAAATAATAAATATTTAATAAATAGTAAGTTTTTATGGAATAGAATTTTGTGAAAGGAACTATTTTAGTAAAAAGAATTTTGTGGAGAGGCCCATTTTATCAAATTGATTTTTGTGAAGAGGTCCGTTTTATTAAATTGATTTTTCCCCAAATTTTACCTGTATCGACCCTTGACAGAGCAAAATATAAATATGTAAACTTTATTCTTAATAAAACAAACAAATAAACTGATATTTTTTTATGTATATCAATATTTATTTACATCAAACTATCAATTATTTATTTTTTTAATAATAGAAACTATTTCATTAGTTACGCTATTTTATTTTTATATTGAAATAAAAAAAAAATCCACGTGCTATTATTGCATGCTATTTGTAACTAATATTAAAAAAAAGTTTTCGCCGGCGGAGGAAAAAAATCGCACCAACGTGGTGCGTATATATATGACATCTGTGCGGTATTATTGATCAATAATACTATATTAATAAAATAGATTAGCAGTTTCACACAGCTTTTTCGCCAATCTTAAATTTTGCACGCATTAAAACATAAGAATGTTAGTAACAAAAAATTATTATAAATACAGGAAATAATCAAGTTAAAAAGCATTCTTACCTGAAGTATTGATATAAAAATTATAAAATGTGAAATTTTAGCTGTCGAGACAAACTAATAAATAAGAGCCAAGCCAAAGACAAACTAATAATAAGTAATAACAGCTAAGCTAAAGCTAAACTACTGTGGCTAAACTATCAGTCAGATAATCAACCGATTGGTTGGTTGGCATGGCTAGAGACTTTGCCCACTGTATACTAGCAAAAAAACAATTTCTTATTAAAAATTTTGAAATCATAAATACCAATAATAAATACAATCTAATTTTATACATGTAATTACGAATTTGTCGTTTTTAAAATTAAAGATAATTCATTTTTCTACCAAATGCAGATTAAAAATATGAAGTATTTGCATCCGAACAAGAAAGAAAAAAAATTTAACCATAATTTAATTTAATACATATTTTGGAATGTATAATAAACTGTTTTCATATTAAAAAAAAAAAAAAAAAAGAAAAATCTAAATAGTTCTTCAGCCACATATGATTGCGAAATCGCCTTTAACTGTAACCGTGATACCCATGAACATCCTGACCGCGCAGGAATAAAAAAGGGTGAAAAGGCCGAAAATCTTTAATGTTAGTTTACCAGAAAAAGCATAAGAAAAGAGTCCGATTTTGAAGCTGGATTATGTAAAAAACAAGAGTTTTCCTACGTTAGCTCAAAATCTTACTCTCTTCATCTAAAAGCGATTAATATAATATATTAATTTAAAAAAAATCGTTCGATCCATTTTCGAGATAACACCTCTGTGCCCATTACACCATTACATTTTCCATTTTCGCTTAAAAATTGGTTTCCAGATCTCAAAATCTACTGCATGTAGAAATCTATAAATTTCAGGATAGAGTTAGGCCATAGATATAAGACTAATGTGAAAAAATCGAAACGGTATGCCTCATATTTACTGAGATATTAAATGTCGGCGTTTCGATTTTCCTTTGATGTCCTGCTAGCTGTATATATGAGAGTGACGGAATCTTCGGTTTTGGGCTTACGGTTTTCGGTTTTTCGCTGCGTCACTCAAGAGACTACCGTCTCTTATGATCCACTCCATGTGACGTTTTAAACGTCATGCACCGGCCGTGTATAACGTAGGTCACGGCTCAACTCAATATAACAATACGTTCTCGCTGCAGTATTGCTATAAACCATTGCATTTTATAACAGTATATAATTTACAGAAACAATCAATATTAAAATTATGTAAACATTTCTAATTTTTATATTATTTACATATTTACAATGAAATGACATCCTACGAAACTACATTGTACTTACCCATAATACGTAGTATAGGGTACATCTTGTAATCGTTTTGAAAATGGAAAAACATTTTTTGACGGATTTACACATTTCAGGCACTGGAGATTCCGAAAACCATATTTTTAGAAAAGAAAATACTGTCCGTAGTCTGTGTGTGTGTGTCTGTAAACGCTCTATCTCCCGAACAAATTGAGATAGAGACTTGAAATTTGATATGTACTTAGTATGTAATAAATGGAAGAAGTTTATTGAATTTCAGTAACATCGATTTTCCGGAACTATTTTTTTCGGACTCTCGAAATAGTCGTTCTGATGAAAGGTATATAATATTTTCGAAATTGTTTATTTTAAGGTGTGAATACAATAAAAAAAAACATAAATTTTGCATAAAGAATGAAGTTGATCGGATAATGAGTTGCCGAAATATTCTGAATCCTATTTTCCACACCATTCGATTTTTCATGACCCTGTATTTCATTAAAATTCCAATTCAAGATATACTTTAATTGAAAATGAGACGCGTAATCCGACGCAGTAAACCGTTAGTTAATATTATTATCAATTTTGGAGTTATGATTATTAATTTGGAGTTATGATTATCAATTTTACATGTTACTTTTGTGCAATTCAGTACTAGAGCATTTAAAGTTTATGATGTCATCAAGCAACGATCTTATTCAAATTGCAATACATTTTAGAAATAGTTTACACATGTTCTATTTTCATATTTTATATTATGCATATGCATAATGGGTAAGTTTTACGGTGGCTACCAACGAATAGTTTAGTTCGTCGCACACTTTCTTTTGGTAGTAGGACTTTTAGGCCTGAAAGCTTTCTTAGATAGGAGAAAACATTTTTACAAGTTTCGTAGAATTCTAAATATTTTGCTGATCGTAAGATTCACAGTTCAAATTCACAGACTTTACAGTTCATCTGAAGTAGAATATCAAGAATTCCTATTAAGAATTCCTAGAAAATGCCATTAAGTTATGAAAGTCATTTTTTTCGCCAAATTTCGCCAAAATTTGGGGAAATGTCGCAATGGTAACCTTCTTTCATTTGGCGTCAAACAAGTGTTTTCCCATTGGTAATCTTGAAGGTGATTTTCCCGACGAATCTCGCAAATATCGCCAAAAACTTAATAACTGTTTCAATCTTCATTCCCATTGAAATGCAGTATCCCGTAGTGACACTAAAATGACCCATTAATCGAATTATTTCGAAAATGTGACCTAGATCAATGGTCTTCTCGTACCTCAAACAGGTAGGAAACAAAATTTATTCGAAAGTCTTTTTTTTTAATAAAATTTGCACACAACATTTGCTTGTACATAACACTATATGATATCCATTCAAAGTTTTATATTGCTTTTAAGATGGTCGCAAAATTTGTCCCCGGATATGCATTTAAATGGGTGGGAATATAAATTTTATGAATTTCTAAAAATATTAATTATTGATTTCTTGTTGTACATAAGCTTATTCTAGAGTAATTTTAACACGATTATTCAAATTGGTAGAGAAATCATATGAATTGAAAATTTCCAACTGACCGAAAAATGTCCGGGCCAGGATTCGAACCTGGGATCTCTTGGCTGAAGCTGCCATTACAATTCAGAATATTATAGTTTCATCGATTGTACAATTATTTTTACCTTTCTGATTCCCAAGAATTCTTATATGTTCACTCTTTAATTATTCATTAAACATACTTGTTTCTTAGAAAATAAATAAATAAATAAATAAATGTATTATACCTATAGAATTGCTTATAGAAATACTCGCCTGAAAAATCTTTTTAATTGGAATTAATAATCAGTTTAAAAATCAATTTATCTGTCTTAGATTTGACAACATACCTATTTTATTAACAAAACTAAAATTGTTTTTTATACATATTCAACACAAAACAATATAATTAAATTATATATCGTTTGTTTACCTTAACAAATATTAAAACAAATGTATATTTGATTTTTTTGTTAGTTTAATTAAGCGTCCTGCTTTATATTTTGTTATACATTATACTTTGCTTATATCGTTGAATAATGAAAGACGCACACTGTTTAAATATATTCATTTTCACTTTAATTCATACAAAATATAATGCGAAAATGTTGTTTGTTATCCAAGCTTAATTATGTTGAGAAATTTATGAAGAAAAAGGGAAGTCGAAATATTTGGTTAAAACTTACGAAATACTTAAAGAATGAAAAACAATTTTATTGGTTTTATGATTTTCTTACGCATCAACATAATTTAGAATAGTCTATCTTATTATAATAAAGTAAAATATTTTTCAAATAAAATACAATCGCTTACAGAAATTGCAGTACATATAAAAGCTCAAGCTTTTACGTTTGTTCTTTTAATCACGGTTATGATATTTATATTATTTTAATTAGAATAAGTTACATTTTTATAATTCTAGAAAATAATTTGATATATTTTATTATACTGAAAAAATACAAATATTACACCCTTTTTTTCGTATGACCTCAATGTCAAATTTATATTTACTACGATATTTCAATAATTTGTTTAATATTAAAGTATTATTCATGCGCTAATAAATTTTAAAATATACAAAACTAGCTATTCAAGAATATTTCAAGAGAAAATCTTAGAGTTAGCTCAAATATTGAAAATTTAAATCCAAGTTTTGAATATATATATTACACGACAGGAATTACCATGAGCAGAGATAATAGTAGATCAGTTATTTTAAGAAATTTTTCAGAAATGTCCTTTAATGTCATTCAGTTGATCCACTTAAATTTTCGCAAAACAATTTGGTATGAAACTATATTGCAATCATAATTAATCCTATTGTGTTTACCAGAAAATAAGACCAAGCATGATTTTTCAAGTTGTTTTTATTATAATACATACATAAATACATTGAGAAGACAAACTATTAGGAACACAACTCAATAAAACTACGACATGGACGTGCAACGTGTCGTCGTAAACAAACGTAATAAATCTAATATGCTAATACAAAGCTATTCCAGGTCTAAATTAGTGAATGTAGCGTCTGTTTTGTCTGTTTATAGTAAACACGACGGATTTGAGTAACTTTGAACGCAGAATGATTGAGATCACCAGAAAATACAATTCAAGTATTTCTGAAACCACTCATTTTTGGCTTTTCTTACACACCCGAGTCTCGTGTCTTCAAATAATTGCAGCTAAGTCAAAAAATCGAACGAAAAGTAAAAGAGTTAGCAGAAATCACTTGTGAACGAAAGAGGGGCCAGACGACTGACAGGAATTTTGTGCAGAAACAGAAGAGCTACAACAAAAACAAATCCACCACTTTGCAACTTAGGATCCTAGTAAAGCATATCTGGACGTTCTGGAAGGCTCTTTAAATCAAAACGGTTCAGCACAACAGTGAGGTTGCGTAGAAAATGTCTCTAATGTTTTGGCCACTCAGTTTATAGGCACCAACCTTAAAATAAATAGTTTTTAATATTTAAAATGAATGAAAATATATGAAATTGTATGAATAAAAATGTATGAAATAGTATGAATAAAAATGTATGAAACAGTTGATTAAAAATGTATGACATAGTTGATTAAAAATGTATGAAATGTGTATGAAATAGTATGAATAAAAATGTATGAAATGGTATGAATAAAAATGTACGAAATAGTATGAATAAAAATTTATGAAATAGTATGAATAAAAATTATTCCGTTGTTGCCTTCCTTCATTTTGCTACGTTTTATAAATGAAAATGCCAGTGTCATTTATCTTTTATATTCTGCCTGTCATGATTTTTAAGGGGATTCTCAGATTTTTACTTTTCATCTTTTTTATATTTGGATCCTAATCTCAGTGCTAGAAGAACCTACATTTAAGAATCAAATCCTATTAAAAAATTGTTGTGTAATTTGAAAGTATAATGAAAAAAAATGTGTTTCGTGTTTAACAGGACGCAATTTTCACAGACACGAACGTACTGAAATTAACTTACCATCGATTTTATGCAATGTGGAATTATAGTTATACATTAGCCTAAATAAAACGCTTTCGATCTGATCCTCGGTGTAAAGGAATTGACGAGACAAAGAATGCTACCTATTGCGGATGCTCTCGATGTGCAAAATGAAAAAAAAAGTATATTTTTGCTGAAAGGTCTCATAAATATATGAATCTTATAATAAATGCAAATTCTTGTTACAGAATAACTGTATGTTTTCTTTAATAAAAATAAATGGAAATTTCTAATAATAGTCCTAATGTCTATTCTAGAACTGAAACTAATACAAGTCCCGATTATATTTACGGAAGAACAAGGTACTAGTTTGATATGCATTGTTGCATGTATTATTAAAGTATTATTTGGTATGCTAAATTAATAATAAATTTCAATTTTGAATGGTTATAATAAATATTTTGTCTCATGGTATATTAGAGATATCGTGACATTTTATTTCGTAATAAACTGAAAAATAAGTAATAAGGTCTTAAATAGGTAAAAATTGAAATCTAAAAAAAAATATATTATTTTGTAAAATTAGAAATTGTATATGTATTTTCTTCTATTTACAGAATATATAGTTTCTGGAAAATAAAATAAATTTATTCAATTAATAACCTTTCTTCCATATATTCTCCGGAGAGGTGATATAAAATTTTCTTTTCATAGAACAACGTCGCATAAATTTGATATTATGGAACATTCATGTGATAATGTGGTAATAACAATAATGTGAACTTTAAGTATATAATATAAAAATACAAAGATATTTCTTGTTGCAGAGTCTCTATATTATTCATTTCCTCTAATTTCTGCAAAAATATATTGACATTACATAATTATCGATTGAAAATAATTGTGAATTCACAGGTTGCAATAAGATGAATATTTGACTGAAGTGAATAGTTTTGTCGCATTTTTTTTTAAAAAACTTTTATCGCTTAAATAAACTTTTATACTTTGTATCGCAGGTGCGAAACAAAATGGTTTTAAGTTATATATATATTTAAATGCATAAAAATGAAAGAGGGGTAACATAAATGTTATAAATATTCTAGACATTATCATATTTTATATTTCGTTTGGAATCTATGAGACATTACTATTTAAAATAGAGTTGGGAATTAAGATATTTTCTAAAATGACACGTGTCATACATTAAATATTCCAAATTAACGATGAATTTGAAAAATCAAAAGAAATTTATGGTTTTTAATATTTGCAAATAAATTTATGTGACATAAACAACAAAAAGTACTATATCAGTATCTAAGTCTAATGATTCCTTAGGTCTTATGATTTTTTTTAAATAAAACAATATTAAAATATATAAATGGACTTAAGATAATATATATATATATATATATATATATATATATATATATATATTATCATAAGTTCATTTATATATTTGAATATTGTTTTATTTAAAAGAATCATAAGACCTAAGGAATCATTAGACTAATTTTTTCCATGAAACGGGAAAACGTAAAATCGTGGTCAAATAGAGAAAAACACTTCAAGAAAACAAATTATACAAAAATAAACTTACTAATACCATATTAGTATTTAAAAAAATACTGTTATGCTTTATTGCGTTTTCTTTTTAAGTGTAATTTCACATATACTCTATTTTCAATATATGCAAGTTTTTGAAATTTGTTTTTCTTAATTTTCATGTCCGGTTAAAATTTCTTTAACATTTTTAAACTCGCAATATCCTTTTCCGATGAGGGCACGATGTCTTCTGGATCTTCATCAATATCATCCTCACTTCCATATTGCGAAATCAAATCGGAAATATTCTGAATGTCTGTGGTAGTGATATAATCCTTATAGTAAACAATGTACTCACCAACATTGATGTCTGCAAATATAAATTCATCATCTTTAGTGTAGTCTTCCATAGAGAGCTCTTCCGGCGGCGCTTCACTGTTAATTTCGGATTTTGAAAATTCTCCCTTCAGAAAAGCAATTGACATGCATTTTTCATCTACACCATTCCACGCCAATGAGATGAAATGAAATGCCTCCACCACGTTTAGCTTTGTTTTCTAAGCATCTTGAAGCTCAACTGAATCAAGTGAAAAAAGGCCTTTTCTTACCAGTTCTTCTATAATGCATTTTGGAGGATCTGTTTATTTGCAAGTCACATGGCTGAAGTAAACTGGTACAGTTGGGTGGGAAAAATTGTATACGCACATTCTTTAAATTCAGAGTGCACTGGTCTACGAAGAAAATTATTTTTCGCTTTTGTAAGCTCATTTTTATATTCAATTTTCTTACAAAATCTTCAAAAAGATTTAGGTTCATCCAAGCATTATGGTTGGAATTGTAATCTGTCGGCAAACTTTTAATGTTTTTGAAACATCGAGGTTTCATGGATTTACCAATCACAAAGGGTGTTAGCTTCTCAGTTCCGTAATAACAAAACTGTTAATCGCACTTTTGATAGCTTCCGACTGTGCCACGTTTCTCCTTTTACAGTGTATGTTCTATCAGGGAAGAGTTTAAAAAAACAATCTGGTGTCATCTGCGTTAAAGATGTCTTTTTTGAGTAATTACACACAAGAGAAGGCAAACTGTTTGCCCATCCATTCCTCAACGACCGCAGTATTTACTCCATCTTCCTCACCACAAATTAACTTGTAAGACAAATTATACCTCTTCTTGAATCGGTCGATCCAACCGTTGGATGCCATGAAATTCGGCATTTCAAGTCGAGAAGAAATTTCTTCTACTAGAACCTTTTCCTAAAAAATTCAGCCATTGATTGGAATCTTAGCAGCACGGGCTTTTTTTAAACCACTCGTATAAAATCTTTTCCAGTTCCTCAAAATGAGAGGTTTTCAATGTTTTTCCTTTCTTTGACAAATTTCCCAGTTTTTCTGATTTTAATTTCACACAGACCTCTTTTGTTTTAGGATGGTTTGTAACGTGGAATAAGCGATAACGAACGATTTTCCGAGTTTTACCTTTAGTTCCTTTGGAAACTTTGGATTTTTCGATAATTTCTGCCTCTTCGACTACAGAGAAACATTTTCTTTTAGACATCCTACTTTTGACTGGCAATCACTAAGAGATAACAAAAGAAAGTGAGTCCACTGCGGGTTGAAATGAATGAACGACGGGAAAATAATCACCCCCCCCCCCTATATCACGAATCGCAGGTTTGGTCAAGCGCTGATAGACGAATAATAGTTCTTCGTTACTTTGAACTGTTTTTGGTAACAATCAAACAGTTGACCAAGTGGAAAGCATTTTTGTTCTTTTGAAAATTTTTGCATGAGTGAAAAAAGATAAAATTTCCTGAGGTACTTTGACTAAAATGACGTACCAAGTGGGAAACACTAAGAGTAAATAACGCAGAATCGAAGTATTTTTAACATTATCGGAATAGGAATTTTCTGGGACCGACGAAAAATAACGTAGGAAGCGGGAAAACGTATGAAACGGGTTACGTAAAATCGGGGTTCCACTGTATATATAGTACTACAGTACGTCATTCGTGGACTATCACTCGCAAACTGTCATTACCAAGCGTCAGCTAATTTCATTGTGTTACAATAAATCCATTCATTCGATTTTTTTTTCTGTGTGTTTGTGACAGATCGGCTACTCTGATCATGTGAGTAGGCGATGTTTTGAATGAGAACGTAAGTTTTTGTCCACTGATTGTCCATGTGCGTAAAAGTTGATCAAGTCTCTCTTTCTTTAACTTTCGACGGATAACTGTGAAAATTTCGGAACTCGAGAGTTTCTGCTTTTTATCGATATTCACGCAAATTATCGTAGTTGGTGAATCGATATTTGGGATATTCAAGCTTCGGAATACGTTTGGAATGGGGAACTTGGGATCGTGCTTTCTCTCGATACGAGTAACTAGAGATCCTGCGCTTGAATCAATAATCTGAAGTTGATAAAGAGTAAAAGTAGTTGCTTTGTGCTAGACGGACGTACTGTAATCAGAGCCCGCCGAGTCTACAGCGTGGAGTTGAATTATTACTGAAAGCATCCTGACTTGTGGCTGTCGTCAAAATTGTCAGTTCGTTTATAAATCTTTATATTTCATATATTTGATGCTCTATTTTTACGGAGTATATCTTCGAGAAGAAGTGTAATTATTTTTTTTGGAGTAAGAAAATTAGTAGCGGCCTTCTCAATCTCAGCCCAATTAAGTTTCAATAAACATTATTTTTAATCTTTACCTCTGGTGCTCTTCTTGTATAACTGAACGGCCTAGTTCACTCACATTGACAGCAATGACCGTCACATGTTAATTATGTTTTACTGTTGTCTTATGGGACAGTATATTCAAACTTTCGCTTGCATTTCTGGTAAATAATGACAAAGAGCCTCATTAGTCCGTTTCTATATTAAAAAATGTTTAAAAAATAATAAATCGAATTAGATAATAATAAGTCGAATTGGAGTAGCGTTTGTATCGTAACACATGTAAAAATTATCAAAGTTCACGTTTTCAGTTTTTTATGCATTTTGGCTGTGTGAACGAAGAATTTGAACTTACTACACTACATTTTTACGTTTTGCTTTATTTGACACAGGAAAATCAACGCTCGTCATGTTTTATGGTACAAACCGCACTTGGATTAAAAACTCTTTATAATAGTTTTGTATATTAACGTGCCGTACATCCAAAAAAAAAATCGGAAATCTTATAGTTTCACTTTAGAAATCCCGATGATGGAGAATCACATAATAAATTGACATAGAAACATAAATAAATAATTTTCGGATATTTTCTTCCATAATACAATCTTTTGTGTAGAATTTCAATAATCTAGATCAATCGGAATTGGAAAATCATATACAACAAAAAAATATTATAAAATAATGATTTTTGGTTTTTTTTAAATTACATGTGCTATAATACTTCCTTCGTGGCTAATTCAAGGATCTAGGTCAATCGGAAGTGCCGTTTATGCTTTGAAAATAACAACTATAGGATACTTACTCATAATGTGGCACGAAAGGTCTTACAGAAGAAGAAAAGGGGGAAAAATACGAAAATCATTAATTTATATGTCTTTGTTGATTTATTACACGACAAACTCGTGAATTTCCATAAGCGGTACTAACGGCAAATTAACGCATTTTAACGTTATTACAAGGAAGCACCGATTTTTTTTTTTTAAGATTCAAATTTCTAAATAAATATTTTTATTAACATCTTCTAAAGTTTTGATTCGATTTTCATAAAATTTGAAATGTCTCGACAAAATTCTGCAAAGATAATATATCTTAAATTTCAGACAATATGGTTCGGTAGTTTTTGCGCTGTTATATGCGGGCAAATGGACGGACGGACGAATCAGACGACGACTATAGCTGCTACGTATTTATATAATTACGAACGCACCAAATAACATATCGGTTCGGAACCCACAGGATGCAAATCCTACTCGCATTTGTCCTGATTTTTTCTTTAATATGAACTTACATATGTGTCTTATTAAATTATTTTTCTATTGTCATGAAAAATGATAACATTTTTATATGTTTTACAGTGCAAACCCCTTCCCATACGATAAGTTACCATTATTATTTACTATTATTTTATGTGAAATAACTTGTGGTACATACGTTTACACTGTTGGAAATTGCCAGTGAAACATCGAAAAAACTACACAAAAACATGTACCGTATACTAGGATTTTTACATCAAGGTGGGATAACGAACGTTATACAATATTTTTTACAGAAATTAACTATAATTAAATTCAATACAAAAAGTTAATAATGTAAAATACAGTGTTTTATGACATAATAATTGAATGATTATTGCAAACATAAAAATATATTTCATAAATTCGTTCACAACATAAAAAAAAATCGATACAATTTCTTTATTAGTAATTCTGTGAATAAATATTTAAAAAAAGAAGATTATTAACAAAGAAAAATTGGATAAAGTATCGAATCAAAGAACTATATTATTTCATCATTTTTATTCCTTTTGCTTCATTTCAGAAAGGAAAAGTTTGAAAAGTTAAAAGAAACGTGACAAATCGGTCACTTCCATCACTAAAAAAAGAGAATCTTTTTGGCATTAAATGGAATTAAATTGAAATTTGAAACGAATGCGAAACGTGATGGCATAAAAGGATAAATTTGGACGATTGTTGGAAGAGAGTTATACTCGGAGAATATTTTTGACTTTAATTTCTTTTAAAATAGTTTTATCATAAAATAGATTGTACGAGATAAATTTTATTTGATTTGAATTTAAAGGAGATTAAATAAAGTTGGACCTTTTCATTCATAGAATTTCAGTTTTCTTTAAATATATATATACAACATGTACATGTATATATATATATGTGTGTGCGTGTGTGATAAAAAGTTTATAAAAATGACTATTAAATCACAAGATAAATATTCTACAATATATAAATTAATCAATTATAAGATTACAATAGAAAATAACAACAATCAAACCTACCAATGGACAAAATTACGAAAAATCGTATGTTTGTTTTAATGGAATATCTCACAAAAAAGAAACTATGAAAAAAGTAGCAATTGCAGACAATATCTATCTATATTTCTATATATCTATCTCTACGTATATATATGTGTGTGTGTGTGCGTGTGTGCGTGTGTGTGTGTGTTTCTTTATGTGTGAGTATATATATATATCTTTTTAAAAATACATAATACTTACCTAATATAAAGAGTGTTCAAAAATAACTAGTGAAATTAGAGATATTACAAAAAAAATTCCAAAACCGTATTTATATATTAAAGACTACAATAGAGACTTTAATTACCCTTTTAAAACATCTCGACACATGTGTGAATTTTTAAGAACGTTAACGAAGACTCGTTTTAGCATATCAGGTTATTATGTGATCATTCGGTTATTTGGATTTTTTTGCTGAGTCAGATTAACAAACACTATACAACGGACTTCTCGCTAACCAATTTTCTCGCTATATGGAAATATCAATTTTATTTATTATTAAATATTAAACTTCGATTATCTAGAAACACTCTTCCGGAAAATACAGCATGTGGACAGAATCCCATGCGCACATTTCTAGGCACCACTACTCAATTACATTTATTTATCCACGTATATGAGAAGTTTTTATATATTAAAGACTACTGAACTACATTTATTTATCCACGTATCGTGAGAAGTATTCATATATTAAAGAATACACTGTAAAAAATGACCAATGTTACTTATTTTATGAAAATATACTATAATCACGAACGCAAATATAATATCATCTTCTGAGCTATCCGAAATTCCGAATAGCGTGTTCCATTGTCTTTTGAATCCCCAGAAACCAATACATATCCAAAATTTAAAGAACTATTTATAAAAATTAAGTATTTTTCGCTGACCGTATTTTTCAGAAACGTTTCCGAAGGGTTTTTATAGTGTATTAATTAGTGTCCTCAGCCTGGAATACCTGTTTTTCGAATTTCATCCATTCTCAAGTAAACGTTTTCAGCCGCATAAGTTAATTTATACATGAAAGAGTAAAGAAATAATCTTTATTTTAATGTTATTGTTAACGCTGTTAATTTTGCATGTTTATCTGTTAAACATATTTTTTGAGCATGGAAATGTTTACTTCAGAACTGATAGCATTCGAAAAACAGGTATTCCAGGCTGAAGACACTAATTAATACTCTATAAAACCCCTTCGGAAACGTTTCTGAAAAATACGGGCAGCGAAAAATACTTTGTTTTTATAAATAATTCTTTAAGTTTTCTATATGTATTGGTTTCTGGGGATTCAAAAGACAATGGAACACGCTATTCGAAGTTTTGGATAACTCAGATAATTATATTATATTTTAGTTCGTGGTTATAGTATATTTTTATAAAATAAGAAACATTGGTCATTTTTACAGTCTACTGAGCTACATTTATTTATACACGTATCGTGAGAAGTATTAGGTAGCTGTCATTACAAAAAGCTACCTATTGCAGCCGTTCGGAGGAACGCAATTCCGAAAAAAATTGGTATATTTACACCGATCATGAACCCCAGACACCCAAACGACCCTCCGTTCAAATGTTGATTTATATATATATATATATATATATATATATATATATCCTTATATATCTACTATATATATAAAACACAAACGGAAATTTCGTTCCGTTCCTTTATAACTCGATATAATAGTTCTACGTATATTAGTTATAGAATTATGATGGAAAGTTCTGTTATTTTGGACGATAAGGTTACCGTGAGTCATTTTTGTGGCGACCATTATCGTTGGCGAAAGAATCGAAGCGGCTGTATCAGAAAATAATGCAAACACATAGAAAAATAAAAGAAAATTCTGTTACTAATTTTATTTATAATCACCCCCCCCCCTCCCCGCAAAAAAAGAAAAAAAAACTGTTTTATTAAAGACATACTATTTAATTTAAACCCCAAAGGAATGTCTGTAATGCTTAATAAAAATACTTGAAATGCATGAGATTGCAATTCAGATTAAGTCAATATTTGGCGATTTATCGTTTACGTCAGGTTAACAAAGATGCATCTGATAATTTGATTTAATAAAATAAGAGTTTTGATTTAATAAAATATTTTTTTATTATTATTTAACTCCACTATCATGTGTCTTACAGGAGGAACTAGCAGATATGAGTTACATGTTATTTGTTTATTTACGGTTGGTTTTGATTTTACATTTGTCGCCAAGCAATGTGATTTTAAGCCAAAAATGCATAACATGTCTCCTGACATCAGCTTGAGTGATATTAGTAATAATAGTGTTTTTTCGTGTATACAAGATCCTTTTTGGAGTAAATATTTATATTCAAATGCAAATTATATAAATAGCAGTTATTGCTATAAATATGGGATCAAATATTTAAATTTAAGTGAATGTCTGCCACTCAAACACATATTGTAAAATAATTAAATTTTAGACATTTAAAAATTTACTACGGAAACATGCCGGTTTGTTTTCCCCAAACATATGATTTTTATAGCCTCGAACTCAGATCAGCAAATATTGTCCATTCTTTTCTTTTCTTGTTTTCTTTTTTTTTAATATATTGCCAATTTCACATAAAGAAATATTCACTGTTTCAAAAGTTAGGAACCAAAGAATATTCTTTAGGAGATAATAAATTTTCGATGCTCTTTTTGATTCGTCATTTCTTTTTAGTTTTTTCTGCATACCCTCCCTTCTTTCAGGAAGGTTTTTAAAAAAACATTGGACTAATTGTCCGTATTCCGGTCACCTGCCAGTTGGCATTTTTACTATATTGTTGGATGTTTCTTTTATGTTTGAAGGTTACTCTGGACGACGATTCAGATTACAGAAATTAACGATTGCTAAATTTATGGGGGTTTTTATTATGAAGCAAAGTTTTACCAAAAAGCAATACTTCCAATGTACGGTTGGTTGTTTTATGACGACCGATTATCTACACGAGGGATATAGACCCTGGAGGAAAGTGCGCTCCGTGGGGGTCTTTCTAAGTGATCCTAACCCGTATTTACGGCAAGGTTCGAAGAAAATCATGGAAAAATCCAAACGGTTGGGTCAACGAGTGCGACAGATGTTTGAATCCATCACTTTCCGTATGCCAGCTTTTTGAGCAAAACATCTCAGCCACTGTTTTGGCGCTTTCAATGTACGGAAAAACACTGTAATGTCAATGATGGCGAATGCAATAAATAATATTTGTCGATTTATCATTTCAGGCTGGATAAGAAAAAACGAGTAGGGGAGATGGGGGATGAATGGGACATTTTCACAAAAATGTTTATTTTAAATATTTTATTTAAGTTATTATCAATATTATATATCACATTTCATACATTAAGTGTTTGACTACATCTTAGGCACAATATGTGTTCAAGATTATTATTATACAAAAATACATTATGAAATTAAAAAAACAATTCTTCTATGTCCCAATCATCCCCACAGCAGGGATGAATGGGACACAAATATTTTCCTCCCTTTATCCAATGTTAAGGACCGAAAGCTGAAAAAATGTCTCCTGGGCAAAAGTTGAGAGATTGTAAATTGTAATATGATCTTCAGAATTATTTGTTAGCCAATCATATTGGACTCATCTCAGCTTTACCTTAAAAGGCCCATAAACAGAAGCATTCAATGACTGAAGAGGATAACTACAATGAGGATGAAATGTTAAAAGAATAATTACAATAAATTATTAATTTATCAAACTATATAATATTATTTAGCAAATAAATATATTTTACAGCATCCTCTAGGGATAAAAGAACAATCCCATTCATCCCATTTGAAATGTCCCAATCATATCCATGATACATATATTCAATTGTCAGCCATTTTGTCTCAAAAATTATTTTGTCACAATGGTTAATATTCATTCCTTTTAATTACAAATATTGAGCCTTGAAATAAAAAATTACAACATATCTTAATTGTTTATATTGCATAAGATATTTAAGTAACTTCAAATGTAAAAAAAATTACTTTTAAGCAAAGTTTTCAGGAAATGATAATTTGAAGGAAAATGAAAACAGCCATGTGGTCTTGCTTTTGGTTCTGAATCACACTATGGTAGTGAAATCTATGAGGATAGAAAGCAACTAAAAAAAAAGGTTTATTGCCTGAAATATTGAGAACTTCCCATCCATCCCTTGTCCCATTCATCCCCCATCCCCCTACCTGAAATTCTGATTAGATAAATTTTCGATCATTATAAAGCCTTTTCGACCTACACACAGCCCTAGCAGTTAAACATAGTGAGAAATTACTTTATTTCTGCGTGTTATTATGCTCTTTAGAGAAATGCAAAAAAATCTTCGGTTTAAGTATTCACCAAAAATAATATTACTAAACATTTTGCATAACTAACTTTATCATTGTCAGTTTTATTTAAGGTATGGGATTTTATTAAAGAAAGATCTATAATTGAATTAACAGTAATTTGACATTATTTAATGGAACATAGCTTGGCGCGTAAATAACTTCGTTTTGTAACTAACTCTGGTACATTAGTAACCATATCGTTTCAAGCACTTCTATTGTTTGACGCCAAACTTGGATATCGGCAAGATTATAGAAGATTAGGAAGATTTTATTGGATAGAAACTAGAGGTTTATTCTTCTACCAGAGTTAATAATTGGGTTTTTTTCAGATTAACGGTTACACGAATGCAACTGGTCTAAAAAATGGAAAGACAGTGAAAATGGTGTCATTTTAATTTTATTCATATTCAGCGTTAAAAATGCATTTTTTTATGTTTCACGATTTTTTTTAAATATGAAAGTTAAACACTGTGCTTTATGTGCAAGCATTTTATTACTCTGCTGGAATCTAAAAATGAGAAAAACGTAGTAGAGTTGCCGGAAGAGGACGTATATTGCGAAATATAACGTAACATAGAGTGAGATTGTACTTACGTTACCAAAATCTCATATGGAGACAAGAAAGAGGGACGGAGTTTAAAAACTTACAGACGAAAATGAATCACCCGAACATTATTTAAGTTCAATGGTCAATCTATGCAATCATTGTAACGCTTTCTCTTTTAGTAGTATGTTGAGAACATTTCACTTCCTGTTGTCATAATCTCATAATGGCCTCATTTCCCTACCAAACTCTACTATAAATGATCAACTAAATGAGTTGCTTCTTTAGCCCAAATTTTGTCCAATGTTTGATATAATATAACGCAATGTCATTCACATCGTTTACAGCAATATAGAAGGAAGATCCAGGTGAACGTACCTGTTGCTTTAAAATGCATGCTCAAATCCATTGATATAATTCGTTTGATTCAAGGTTCGTTTGAAAATATTTACTAAGGTAGCATCTGTAGGTGAATATCCACATTTCTTTAAAATACAAAGTCATTTCGTTTGATTTAAGGTACATTTAGAAAAATGGCCCAGCGCAGCGGGCGTAGCATGCTAGTGTAATAATAATTAAAAAAATCCCTTCTTTTCGCCATTTCCTTAGTCCTTATTCCAAATTATCACATTTCTATTAAATTACTATATAATATTTATTTTATTATTTTATTATTTCTCTGTCTTTTATTTATATCTTAATAGTATTAGGTAGTAGGTATAGGTAGATTTTAGTATTAGGTAATTTTCATTACAAAAATCTACCTATTGCAGCCTTTCGGAGGAACGCAGTTCCGAAAAAATTTGGTATATTTACACCGATCATGAACCCCAGACCCCCAAACGACCCTCCGTTCAAATGTTGATTTATATATATATATATATATATATATATATATATATATATATATATATATATATCCATATATATATATGTAATAATAAAAAAAAAACCTTCTTTTCGCCATTTTCTTAGTCCTTATTCCAAATTATCACTATTCTATTAAATTACTAAATATTATTTATTTTATTATCTTAGTATTTCTCTGTCTTAAATCCCCTGTTTGGTTTAATTCCATATCTTAGTCAAAATATTCTTTAAATCCCTATTCTAAAAAGTATTCTAAATTGCAAAAACTTCCTAAAAAGCATTTAATTAAATTCCTTTTATTGAGACATTGAAATTTATTCTTTCAGAATATTTTTTCTTTACATTCTTTTTATTTTATTATTTTCAGATATCGTTCGATTTGTCCCATCATTCCCTGCTTTCGCGCGCTTACTTTTACCTTCAAAATTCATCCGAATCCTGTGATGAGTTCTTACATTTACGTCAGGTTAACACTCCCTTAACCGAATTTCCTAGCCATTGACGTTTAAGTTTTTCCATCGCTCTCTTCTTGGCCACCCCCTTTTTACAAACTATTGGATGCTCATATTCGCGCGTTCGTATTCCTACACCAATTTTTTGAGTATAAAACATACTGCACGGAAGAGGACCGTCAGAATTTTGCTCTATTTTGGTTGTTAAAATAATATGCGGCTCCAGTGACCCCCATTCCCCACTCAACATTGTATTTCATCTTGTACATAGTGTGTCTATCTAAGTGTATGGTATTCTCTTCAATATCTGTCATCTCTTCGAATGTTAGCATCGTACTCCTGTGCTGACAAATTGTTACTCTGCATCATGTAACAGATGACGTCTCTAAGAATAAATACATTGATTCTCCTACAACAAGTCTTATTCTTGAACTACTGCTCTGGGGTATTTATCGAGAGATTTGGTGGAATTCTTTCCGTGCATGACTTTCGGCGAATCAATTACCATACTTTAAGGATGTGACTACTGCATAATTTCGATGTCATCAGTGGTGTCTACCCCATAATAAAGAAACCTGTAGTCACTAATGTCTTTCATTATTACCTACAATATATCGTAATATATATATATATATATATATATATATATATATATATATAGGACATATCTCAAGCAGTAACCCTCTTATTTATGAACCAATTTGGATGTAACTGAGTATATGTATAGGACATACCAAGGTCATCCGACATCTTGTTTCAAAATGGCGGCCAGTTAAACAATTTTAAAATTTTAAAAATTCAAAAAGATGTACAAAAAAATTATAAATTGAAAAAAATGTTTCCGTTAAGTGTTAGAACGTGATACAAGTATTCTCGAACATTTTTTGTTTTTGCTATATATTAAAAATTGGCTGAGATATGGCAGTTTGAAATTCTAGGTTTTAAAATTTAAAGTTTAAAATTTAGTTTAAAATTTTTCAAAGAAATGTCGTTTTGATAATCTAACAGTAGGGTTTTACTGAATAAGTGAAAGTAAATAAGTTATTGTATATTTAATGCTTGATGGTAAAAGAAGACAGAACACCTAAGGTAATATGAAGATGGTAAGAACGAAGGTAATAGGAAGTGGCAATTTTTTATATCATTCTCACAAGAAAATATGAAATATAGACAGATATTTTGCCTGATGTCGAATAAAAAATCTAGATATTTTCAATAAAAAACTTTTATTTATATTTTATATGAGTCTGGCGATGTGTTTGGTGCCAAACACAACAAAGAAATGGCAAACAGAAATCCAATCAATGCCTAAATGTAATGTTTTAAGAAATTGGGAAAATTTATTTAACAATCTAGATTCCAGGCACAAAAAATCTGCTGCATGTAAACATGGTATAAGTTGCAACAAATGTGTCGGCTTCACACAAAATACAGCTTTCGTGATTGTAAAATCCAAAAACGCATGTGCACTCAAATATATCTATTCATATATTATTTATTTATTATGAAACAAAGAAAAAGCTTCTGTGACTTGAGATAAAATTGCACATTCATTCTTTAATGAATGTTTACTACAATTGTAACATAATTCACACGAAACAATTCTAAACTCTAAGTAGTTCTCTCGATAAATAGTGTCATTTCTCATTCGAAAGTAAAATAATGAAGTAGCGGAAATATTCAAGACTTTTTTCCGACAATCATTAAACCTTTTTATTCTACAAATGCTTCAAATGGACATAAATCATCTTAAATGAGAAAATGGAAAAACTTCTCTCATAGGTTTAGAGGCATGCGAGTCTTTGTCCAAATACATTTTATAAATGGCTTCCGCGTAAGTTTTATTTGGGTAAATAATTCAATAATATAAACTAATTGTATTTTAATAGTCTGTTGCGTTTATGGAAATTGCTAGTACGCATATTTTAATTTTAAATTTAATTATCAGTGTCCTAAATGCATGCTAAATTTCAAAAAAATTAATTTAGTTTTTCATTTTAAATATATATTTTTCCTGTTTACTCGTAAATAGAATCTGCTGATGATAAATTTTCTTATTCGTTTCAAACTACAACTGAATTTTTTTTCCTATTTAATGCTTTCATTAATATAAGCGCAAAGTATTTTGTCTTCCTACCAATATCAGGAACAAATTACAACAAATTGATGCGTCTGCCAGTTTCCCAGATCTCTTCCTCATTGGCTGCGGTCTTCTATTGTATTGCGGCTTTTTATCGCTATATGCTAGTTAAAAAAAACACCTCACTAAGAGTCAGTGGACAACGTTTTCTTCGTTTCTCTTGTCTCAAAACACGCAGTGAAATTGTACTGAACATTTGTAAATTTTCATTAGTTTGTTGCATTGGCTTATTTTACGTATTCTGCTATGTCAAAGATTGTACTATATTCAGATCAGTAATATTGGTAATGCGTAGCGAAGAACTCTTCCATATAAAGTTGCCTTTTATTCATTTGATAATGACCTGATGCTAAATTTTACCATTTCCTGAGGGAAAATTCCATTGCGTGTCTGTCTCCATATTTCTTCGTAGCCACTTGTACCTAGATATAACTAACTTAATATGATACCTGTAGTGGTATTATCACATCGCTGTAACACTAAGTTCTTGCCTGTGAATGTCATAGCGGCTCTGTCAGCAAATATTTCACGGCATTATTTTATTAGTCTGAACTGTTTTTTAATAGCATACCAGGAGTTGTTTTATTATAAGATTGATATAATACTAAGATCTTGTCTGCCAATGACATAGCGACCGTGTCATGAAATATCATCGCGGCAGTGCATTGTCTCTGCCTGACACTCTCCGATCAATATCGCTCAAACAACACATGAGATATTTTTAAGTTGACATGTTTCTGCATCTGTGCAAAAAGAAAAACATCTTATCCTACATGACTGAGGTCGCCACATTTTAAAATTTTATCTACATTACTGTCAAGAAGCATACAATTATTTAATTTGTGCTAAGCCAACAAATCTTGCAATTTCCTAAAGATGCAAAAATGCTTCAATCCGTCTAAAAAGCTCAAGAGGTGTAAATAAATATGAGAAGTTAATTATTGTAAAAGGTGATAGTGAGTTCATAATTGATAATAAATTTTATCTGAAGAATTTATTATAAAATACGCAACGTACATTTGACTCACAATTCAGTTAGTACTAAAAAGGCGCACATATAATATAAATTTTTCAAATTATTAAAAATATCAATTTTGTCAAAAAAAAGAGATGTCAAACATGTCAAAAGATCCCGAGCGCTTTCATCTAAACACTAGCCCTGCTCAGTTGAGTAAAAATGATAATCGTATCTAGCTTATCTACAATTATATCTTATCAATTTATCAGATCTATGAAATATAAATAATCTTTTTCTGAGAAAGCGTCGTTATTAAATGTTTTTTTAAATGGTGCAGGGTTCGTACACGTTTACCACAATTTTTAATAGAGTTTTTCTATATAATATTTAAATAGCAGAAATTGTATACACCTCATTTAATTGCAGGATTTGTAATACTTTTCTGCATTTACATAAGGCGAACAATTCTATCAAAGAATTGTCATAAAAGCGTACGAACCCTATAGTGGTTTAATATTGTTTAATATTTGTAGATAATTATGCTTTTTAATTACATTATTCATATTTTGTTCATTTGAAGATTCATTCATTACAATCCCGTCAAATATTGATTTAAAATTTTCCACTTCTTCATATCAAGATCACATTTTAACTTTTCTTCTGTTTCAAGTTTCAAAGAAAATCACGCCAGTTCCTACAATTCAGCGATTGACACATATGGTAATTTCAACACAGTTGGGGAATAAAATAGGACACAATTCAGACAAAAACTAGCATGTTACCTTCTTCAAGAATGCAACATTGTAACAGCATTTATTTTCTGCACATATTCGATAATCAATCTTCATTCTTTTTTTTAAATTTCAAAATTCTACGACCCTAATTATCAATGAATATATTTTAAAAATAATGTTGATCAAAATTAAAATTCCTCTATGTAACGTGCGGTAATCACTAGACCTGAAGTGGTCATTTTATAAAATAAAGATAAATCTCTCAATGTTGTATGCACAATCAGTATAAAAACAAAAAGAACACCTCATACAATTCTATTCTCAAAATTGTCACAGAAATAACAAGTTGGAAATTGTACGTCAAACGTTACAAACGAGGTGCGTTCGTACGCACGTTTTAGAATTAAATTCATGATATCTCGTGCGTAGAACGGGTTAAACAGCTAGTTAAGTATATATTTTATGGCACTGTTCATACAAATATCTTAACTAGTTATATAAATATTCAGATATATATGTATTAGCTAGTTATATAAATATTCAGATCTTGATGATTTTTAATTCTGTGAAATGAATTATATCGTCTGCAGATTAATTTCTGTCATAAAATAAGTGTCTCGGTCGCTTGACGATTAAACTTCGGAAGCTCCTATAACAAAAAAGCACCGATTTAAAAAAAAAAAATTCAAATTTCTTAATAAATATTTTTATTAATATCTCCTAAAGTTTTCATTCGATTTTAATAAAATTTGAAATGTCTCGACGAAATTCTGCAAAGATAATATATTTTAAATTGCAAACCATTTGGTTGGGTAGTTTTTGCGTTGTTATATGCGGACAGACAGACAGACAGACAGACGGACAGACGGACGGACCAAACGACGACTATAGGTGCTACGTATTTATATAATTACGAACGCACCTAAAAACGGAAATACCCATTCAACGGGAAACTGTATTTTCTTTCAATTTATGTTAAAAAAATTAGTTTACCGTCGTCGTACTGATGTTATACCAAACTTTCAAAATTTCAATGCGGAAAAACTAATCTTATAATTAGCTTTTCGGTAAATTTTATATTACGATTCTAAACGAAAAGACACCCGATCAAGTAGTTTAGGAATAATCAAGGATTTACGATTGGAAATCTTAATTGTAGATTAAACTGTTTTTCAAGCTTTAAAAGAACTTGTGTCACGGCCTGTAATTCAGCGAGTGGGAATAATCGGAGTTTCAACACAGTCGTTGAATAACACATGAAACACTTCAATCACTTCAGATATTTTCTTTTAGATAAATTCTTATCTTCTACCTTTTAGTTTAATCCTTACTCGTCTGAAATATGTATGCAATCATACACTGTTTAAAATTTGCAGAAAACTATCCAGTCATTCGACAATTTTTATAGGAAACGGTTACACAACCTAATTTAACTCTATTCTGACCATAATATGGGCAATAATATGGTCACAATAGAGTTTAATTACGGTTAGGTCACCGTTTTCTATAAAAACTGTCGAATGACTGAATAGTTGCTGCAGATTTTTAACACTGTAGTAGTTTTTTAAAAAATATTGAAAAACAAAAAAGAAGGAATAAACTTAAATTTTAAATTTGTGTTTTGAAGATTCTAGAAATGCATTTCTGTTAAATGCACTTTGAAAATTTATATTTTTTAGAAAATAAATCTTCAAAGAATCATAAAACTATTTTGAAAAAATATATGAATGTGAACCTTAAAAAAAAACAATTTCTAAAAATGTCAAATATGCGAATCTAAAATATCGCCACATTCTTCCAAGTAGTATTTAATAGATGCTAAATATATATATATATATATATATAGGCATTGCAGATTGTGGTGCAACCATTGATAATGAATTTAACATTATGCGTTTGAAACATTAAATGGACATAATTGCTAAACTCCTTCATCGAACAACCTACCGTTTGGAAAAAGTTAACGAACATTTATAAAATGGTATCAAAATTATTTTTCTGATTAATTTCAGCATTTGGTACTGTTTAAGTAAGGAGAAGACAATCTATGTAGCATTTTTTAACATGAATTATACAAGGTGCGTCTAAAAAGTTCGGTGAATGGATGCATAAAACAAATAAAACAAAACATGGAAACAAAATACATTTAATAATCTTCAAAGTAACATCCGTTGGCGACAATACACTTATGACATCGTTGATAAAGCTGATGGAATGAGTCAGAGAATGCCTCTTTTAGGATCGACCGAAGCATAGAAGTCACACGTCGTCGGATGTCTGGTATGTTTGCGAAACGTGTGTCCTCGATATCCGTCGTAAAGACAATCGGCGTTTGTTTTTTACAGTATCTGTCGCACTCTGCGTTGTCTGTCGGCACACATGTTGAAGGTCAACCTGAACGTGGGTCGTCATCCACGGTTTTCTTTCCCTTCCGAAAACATTTAAACCAGTCGTGCACGCATTTTTTGCTCACTGCATCTGTTCCGTACACCTGGACAAACATTGCATGCATTTCTGTGGCGGTGTTTCGCAAAATGTAAAAAACCTTGATGTTTATCCGTTGCTCTATTTCAATAAGACGCGAATTTTCAAACATACACCGTTCGACTGCAATAACAGACTATTTTGCCTCGGTTTCTTGAGCTTCTTGCTACGTACCTTCTTTCCATTGGTCTCTACCTGCGCATACACAGGCACGAATTTTTAACTAGTGTTGTTTATGAAATATCCATCTATTCACCGAAATTTTTAGACGTACCTTATAGAAGTCGAATGATTATTTCTTTTTTTTTCTGATGCAATTTGGTGCTTAAAATCTTCTCTCTATTTTGGTCGACTGTACATGAAAAGTAATTCTATAATCATCATTTAAAGCTATCTTAGGTTCAATTAAACAATTTCTTCAAAACGCAGTAGATTAAGGGTGCCAGGCTTTTCACGCTAATCTTTAAGTGTCTGGCCATTTCTTTAATTTCTTGCATAGTGACTGACATCGACATCTCTCCGCTTCTTTCAATCTAAATTTATTTTTATATAAATAACAGCAAGTTTTAAATGTTAATTTCAGATGAAAAAGTTAAATTTTAGTCGCATTTTACCAAAATTTTTAGATTAAATGCTCGCATGTAATTTCTGAAGAGAGTTTTGTAAAATTAATGACGATGTAGGGTATTTTTAATGTACGTGTCCTTTATAGTTTACTATTAATTAAATTTTGATCGTATGAAAAGAAGTAGATATTTAAAATTTTACAGAGATAAGTTCAATGAAAATGACTATACAGGAAAAATTCTCAATCTTATTTCGTATGTAAAGCAAAAATGTTTTGAAGAAGAAAATATTCCGAAATTTATAACGGGAAAAATTCAGCAGTTGAAGGAATATACAACATCACATCTCGAGTTTATTTCATAAAAATGGACACAGTTCACTTGATTTTTTTAATATTTGTCAGCGATGTTTTCTAGGAATTTTAATTAAATTTTACATAGTCGTGAAATTTGTTACAGTGGCGGTCAAAATTATAAGGACAAGGCAAAAATCGCCAAATCTTGGCTACACTTGGCCGGAAAATTATGCAAATTTAATAGCTGAAAAACAATGAAAAATTAAGAATATTTTTATAAGTTTTTATGGAAATATGTGGAAAATTCATATTTATAAAATGTATTATGGATTTATCGAGTCATGTGATATGGACAAAATTATAAGAACAACTGTATTTGTGTGTTCTAAAAAGTAAAATTTGCATATTTTTTGCTCTGCACACGGAACTTCCAGACGATAAAAATGCATAGTAAGCGTTTGAGTTCGTCATATTCTGTTTTTCAGTCATGCCGCTAGGTACAAAGCTTTCGGAGTTTGAGAAAGGGAAAGTGGATGCATTTAAAAGTTCAGGATTTTCTGTACGTCAAATTGCGATGAAGCTTAATAGATCAAGAACGGTTATTTACAATTATCTTAAAAATCCCGGTAAATATGGACGGCAAAGAATTACAGGTAGGCCATCTTCTGTTTCTGTACGGGAGAAAAGAACGGTTATAAGGCAAGCTTGCTCCAATGAACAAACGTCAACAGAAATAAAACATGAATTGAACTTAGAATGCAGTGCTCGAACTGTTCGACGTGTTTTACAAAAAGAAAAAAAGGTTCGCTATGGCAAACATATGTCACGACCGCCTCTTACAAAAGTTCATAAGAGACTGAGGGTGGAGTTTGGCAAAAAATACATTACTATGGGGAAAAAGTGGGATGATGTTGTCTTTTCCGATGAGAAAAAGTTTAATTTGGATGGACCAGATGGTTTTCGCTACTTCTGGTATGATATCCGTAGAGAAAAAGAAATTTTCTCAAAGCGTGCATTTGGAGGTGTCTCCGTAATGGTCTGGGGAGGTTTTGCAACTGGTGGAACTACTCCAATAGTTTTTGTGCAGGGTAGAATGAATTCTGAAAGCTATGTTGATGTATTGGGAGATAATCTTTTACCAGAAGCACCGTTAATAACGAGTGGAGACTATTTCTTCCAGCAGGAAAATGCCTCAGTACATGTTTCCCAAACTTCAAAATCATGGTTTGATGCTAATTTCGTAAAACTACTTCCTTGGCGGGCCAGAAGCCCTGTTCTGAATCCAATGGAAAATCTGTGGGGTATTCTGGCACATGAAGTATACAAAAATGGTATAAAATATGAGAACAAGCAAGAGCTCATGTCTTCCATCGAAAACGCCTGGTCAAAAATTTGCAAGAACGTTCTGAAGGAACTGCCAAACTCCATGACGTCAAGACTGATAAAAATGATTGAGAAGAAGGGGGAGATTATTAATGATTATTGTGTTTAAGGCAAAAACATTCATTGTCCTTATAATTTTGTCCAACTTTTACAATGACATATTTTGTGAATTATGCCAAAACATTCATATTTTGCATTTCGAAATGTTTTGCATTCTATAATGATTTCTAGCAGAAAAAAGTATTTTATGTATAAATTTCACTTTATTTAGTTCAGAAATAAATTTTTTCTGTGCAATTTTCAGTTGTTCTTATAATTCTGACCACCACAGTATGTTGAAATGCCATTTAGCAGTAGCGGAAAATTTTAAATAGAATGAAAGCAATATTAACAATAAAATGATTTTCTGTGTATCATATTGGAATCAAATGCATATTTTTGGTATAGTAAATGTTTTTGAACTCATGCACATTATTAACAACATTTTACCATTTACTTTCAGATAATGCTAATTTTAGGCTACATGTAAAATGAAAAAATAAATATTAATCAAACACAATTTTAACTTTATCCGAGAAAAAAATACGTATTCTACGAAATATTTAAAAAAAATAAGTTTGCTATTTATTTATTTATATATTTTTTTCGAATAAAAGCGAAGATTTTTTTTTGCTTAAAATATAAAATATATATCGCATATAAAAATTATTGACAATTGGAAAAGGAATTATGCAACAAAAAAGAAACATTCTATGATCTTCTTAGTTTTAAAATTATAACACACCCATATATATATATATATATATGGTGTGTATGTATATATAAAAGTATTAAGTAACGATATAAACACAGTATACAACTCTAAACAAACATTCTTTTGATACTCTCATATTTTAATAAACTTATAAATTACAAAATGAAATTTTTAAAGATGTCTTTTTCATGCAAAAATATAATGTATATTTTCATTTTAAAAGAACACCATAAGAAAACATTTCTCTTATCGCGTTTCTTTTTTATAATAATCTGAAGATGTAAGTTTAAGGCTATTGTTATGATATTTTTATTCGCATAAAATTTTATAACATGAAACCTTTTATTTTTAACTTTTTTAAAGGAAGAAATAAAATAAAACACACTGAAGTTGCAAAAGATTTATCGCAGAAATCCATTTCTAGATGAATGAACTGTCAAAAATTAAATGAACTTTCACATTTTTTAGGCTGATACAAAAAAAAGACAGACGCTACTGTTTGAAAAAGTAACAAAGTGTTCCAAAAAATACATAAAAATATTTTTAAATTCCCGAATCAATAAAAGTGGCGTTACGTAGAAAATTCAATAGATTTTTGCAGTAACTAAATATACTAGTCAAAAACAGATATTTATATCTATATATAGATAAATGAATAAACTGTTTTATAGGATGGCAAAGTGAAATCCAAACTAAATGCAAACAGAATCAAAACAAAAAAATCCTTCCGGCCCGTACCGGGAGGAAAAGGAAGCTTTCCTATATCTTCGTTTAAAATTTTAGTTAATGTTACTCGAAAACGGCAAGCTGAAATGCAAAGGAACCGTTTACAAAAGATTCGTTAATACTGAATTTGAATAAGAAATTCGCCAAATTATTGAGCTATAGCCAAGTTGGCTTCATTTAAAAAGACTTATTTTGGTCGCCAAATTTGGCGATATTTCACACGTTGTCGTCAAATTTGGCACTAACGGATGTGAATATATAGTTTTATGCGTATGATTGTGAAAATGATTGCAACAATGAAAGAAAATAACTTGAGAGAAATCGCGTTCACTAAAACTCATAAATTAATCGTTGATTTTTTGTAATGAGCTGTTTTGTTTCAAAATGCCTGCCACCCTAGAATTTCAAACTGCTCTATTTCAGCCATTTTTTAAGATGGAGGTAAAAAAAAATGCTCTGGAATCCTTGTATCAAGGCAGAACACTTAATTTAAAAATAAATTTGAATTTTAAACTTTCTTGTCTATTTTTTTTTAGTTATAAAATTTTTAGTGGTCGCCATCTTGAAACAAGATGGCCGACCAAGCTGGCCAATGAACTCGGTCGAGGCAATGAGGCAATATTAATTTATAAATACGAGCGTTATGGTATGACATCGGCAGATATATATATATATAAATCAACATTTGAACGTAGGGTGGTTTTGGGGTCTAGGGGTCATGATCGGTGAAAATATATCGAAATTTTCCGGAATTGCTTTCCTCCGAACGGCTGCAATAGGTAGTTTTATACTTCTTTGTATTGAAAGCTACCTAAAAATAATAATACGCTACACACATATTATGAAACACTTTCCAACATTTCCAGAATACTGAAACGGAACTTCACTATTTAATAAGGTAAAAGAAAATATCGAAATAAACAGCTTGGGAAACGCATAACACATTTGAAAACCCATTTTAACAACTATCATCTAAAGTCGGAAATTAACCGAATTTTTCCTGCAATCCTTATATGATCTATATACCACACAAATGCAAATACTTAGATCAGTTAGGAAACGCATGCTACAGATGATAATTCCCCTTCGGCAATTCCATTCGATATAGGGAAATGTACTTGAATTTTTCTATGCTGTCCTTTATATGATCTATACAATTTAGACACATCAAGAAATGTACAAACTATTAATTAAAATGAAAGATGCACAGCACACTGAGAAAATTAACATTTTCAAATCTTAGTAAATTGATGTTTTCATTTTGTTATGAAATTTTTCTTTCAAATAGGACAACACAATGCTTTCAATTCTGATATACCAGAAATTTTTAGAATATTTAAACATGGACATAATCAAAACGGAGCAGACAGAGGTCAGTTAATAATAATTTTTGAAACATGGAGATATTTAAAAATGATTAGAATCAGGTCGAACTTATTTTTGAAACATAGAATAGCAATCTGAGGCTCTACCACTGAGTTACAAGGAACGACTTCCCAACTTCGGCATCTCTCACTATTATATATATCAGCCAGGCTGCAACAGCAACACAAGATGGAAATGTCATCATGAGAACACAAATTTCTGCGGCAAACATGAGACGACATACAAGGCCGAGCATACGACAACACATAATTTTTTTTTTCAATGCTAGCAGTAAATTACACCTGTAATCGTTGAATAATAACCACTGTATTTTTATTCTGCTTTTTTTATCTGTTGGTTTACGCTTAGAAAAAGCAGGATAAAAATTATTAGTTATACTCCCTTTTTCATTAGTGACACTACAATGTAATAAAATACAAATTCCGAAAAGCGTTATTTATGTTTAGATACCTCAGAAGCTAATATAAATTTGAAATATAAATAGCGTTTATAAACACAATGCTTTTTTGCTGACACGGATTTTCAAAAACGTTACCGAGTAATTTTATAGTGTATTAATCAGTTTTGTCGAAATGGAATATAGGTTTTTAGGATTCAACCAATTCTAAATTAAATATTTTCAGTTGTGCACTTCAATTTATACATTTATGAGTAAGAAAATATTAATAATTTTAATGTCTATGTTATTTTTGTTAATTTATCATCTATGATGAATATGAAAATGCTTACTTCGAATTAAATATCATCCGAAACATCTACACTGCGTGTTTTGAAAACTGATTAAAACACTACAAACGCAGCTCGGAAATATTTTCGAAAATTAAGGCAGCGAAAGATACTTTTCTTTTATAATGGATTCCTTAAATCACGAAGTCATACTGCTTTCTGAGGTTTCTAAAGATAAAGAATTCTTTTCGTAATCATGGGTAACTCGAAAATAGTATTTCATATTTTCGTTCGTTGTTTTATTTTAATTTCCTGGTTTAAACTTCAAAAGCACGGACGTCGGACTAAGTGCGCTACTAATTGAAAAACTGAGAATTCCAGACTAATCACATGATTAAAACATGCGCCTGATTTAACCTTTTACCAAATAACCCTCATAGATCAATCATTGTTTAATGCTCAAGTTCGGATGCTTTTCTGTTCTGATTCAATGTTTTTCTTTGCAAAGTCAGCACTGGCGTACAGCATACGCCCCCGTGTATTTGTGTAATTTATTTCGTTTTATTTCTTAACTAGCTGATCCGCCCAGCTTTGCACGGTCCCGTCAAGAAATAGTACGAAACGCGAAATCACTCTGAAAATCGCGGAACGAAACTTTTCCTCATTTAACCCTTTCATCTTTCGGAAATTAAATAGTGAAACGGACACTAAAGCGGATGTAAATGTAATACCAGCCTCTGAAATGTCTAAGTCATTTGAGTCAATACGGGTCAGTTTTGGTCATAATAATAAAAATAAATTACCTTTGTACTTTCACAAAATGTGCACTTTGATTATATACTGTGAACGTATATACTGTGTAATACGTATACACGCTTTACAAAGGAAATTTCAGCACGTATCCCCGCTGTCAACTGCACCGTATAGCAGGGTTGCTGCGCACGCGCTGAATATCTTTTATTTCATGTTTCTTTTGACTGTGGTTGTCAAATCTATATCTCAATAAGTTATCTATATCTTAATTGGATCATGTTAAGTTGAATGAAATAATTATTTTTGAAATCGGGACCATAACGAAAAAAAAAAAATCCCGGGAGATTAATATTGAGAAATAGTGGTAACCAAGGGCTTAAAAATGACACCGAAGTTTATTAAGTGCCTAGGATTAATGTTAGAAAAGATTTCGTTTGAATGGGAACAAAATTTAAAACTTCTGATTTAGGGGCAGGGAGGAAGGAAGGCTTTTCGATAACAGCCTTAACTTGATATTTGAATTACGCTTAGACATCCACTTCCTCCCTTTAAATTAAACCAAGGACCTTTAGCATTAACAAATATCGTTTACTTTTGAAACAGAAATAAAATATTACTTTTTCTTTGCTTTTTAATACAACTACAGAAAGTTATTGTTGCCAATTTCTGAAATGAAATACATAAATGATGTCACGTACATGAAAAACTTCTAAAAATCGCATAAAACAAATCGTGAGATATTCAAAAATCAATGTTCGAATTCGGAATTATCTTCATTGAAATGAGGGCAAGATTTAGTATATTGGGCTAAAAGATTGAACATGGATGTAATCTAATAACGTAAAGAAAATTCCAAAAAACGTGGAAAACATTAAAAAAACATGTAAAAAAATAAATTAAAATAATCTATTCCAAAAACTCCAATTCGGGATAATTAATAACCTGCTCTCTCTTTTGAAATCACAATGTTCTATTTTTATAGAATTAGCAACTACCCAAGCTAAAAAGAGAAAACAATGAAGATTTTGGACATAACTGAGGCCAAAATGGACGCAAACAACCATTTAATATAGCATTCTGGGGAAAATTGTTCGTGGTGAAGGAAACAAATCGCCAAAAAATCAAAAATCTCTGTACAAATTCCAAATACATTTTATTAAAAAGAGGGCAAAATTTACTATATTAGGCTAAAATTTAACCGCTTTTCTATACTAATGTGGAAAAATAGCATCGAAACGTGAAAAAAGCTAAAAATCGCATACAAATAAAAAAAACTATTCTAAAATAGGGCTTCAAGATGCAAAACTACATACATAGAGATACCTTGCTACCAAATTTAGCAGCTCTGCGTGCACGGTCTTTATGAAACACAGCACACAGTCGCGCAATCCTACACAAACTGCTTTTTTTGATAAATTTAATAGTTAATCCGTCCGGCGTTGCCCGATCCCATGAAGAAATAGCAAGAAACAAGAAATTCCCTACACGAAACTGTTGCTCTGGTAACATTTTCGTCTTTCGGAAATTAAATAGAGATATGAACTCCGAAACGGAATTAAATTCAATACCACCCCCTTAATTGCATGGATCATTTGATTCAAAACGGGTCAGTTTTTATTCAATTATTTTTAATTTGCCATCCAATTTTCCTTAAAATTTCATTTTCTGAATCAGAAAATTAAACTACTTACATACTGTGAGTTTCGAGTCGATACCTCCAATAGTTTTCTTAATACTCGAGGATGAGTAAAAATGAGAAATCCTTGTCTGGGAATATCAAATCGATAACCTTCTTTTACGGTTTCGATAAAAATAATCATTTTTGGCGTGCATTTTGTTCTAAACAAATCTCTTTCTGAAGGAAACTCCAGCATTCGCCCCTGCTTACTAGGGCACCCTGCAGCATATTCGCCAATTGCAATATCTTTTAGTATTGGAATATTGCAATATCTTTTAGTTTCAATTTCTACCGCCAAGGGGATATAATTTATTAATAATTTTCTAAGTAATAATCTACTAAGGAACTAGAAATAATTTACTGTGTTAACTATCTCTTAATTAGTTAATGTTAAGTTGAATGAATCAATTTCCGTTGAAATCGGATCATTGCACCAGGGAAAATAAATCCCCCCCTCCCCTCTGGAGATTAATATTTAGAAATCACGATAACAAAGTGCTGAAAAAATTGTACCGAAGCTGATTTAGTAGTTGGGAGACTTGGGAAGATTGTTAGAACATTTTCGTTTAAACTGGATCATTATTAAATGGAAAAGCTTAAAGTGTCATTATTTTCCACCGTAAGGGAGATCACTCTGTACTAAAGAAGCCTCTTTCTGAACGAAACTCCGACAGTTGTCCCATCTTCTTACGGAACCTTATATCAGATGTGCTGTGCATGCTCTGAAAATTCTTGCTGTTCCACTTTCCACCGCGAGGGAGCACCAAATCTATGTATTAATTAGTTATCTATATAATAATTAGCTACGTAAAGTTGAATGAATCACTTACCGTTGTAATCGGGCCAATGAAATCCGAGAAAATAAATCACCCCCCTGGAGATTAATATTCATATACGGTGGTAACCAAGTGTTGAAAATATGATACCGAAATTTATTTAGTACTTGGGAGACCTAGAAGGAATGTTAGAAAAGGTTTCGTTTGAATCGGACCAATATTATAAATGTTTTGATTTGAGAGGCAGGGAGTTTCAATCACCGCATTGACGTGATATTTAAATTACGACCGGACACCTCTACTCCCTCAAAATTAAACAAAGGACTTTTAGCTAGAAGAATTATCGGTAACTTTTGAAACAAAAACGGAATGGCGCGTTTGAAACAAAAATAAAAATACTCTTTTTTTTTTACATACTAATACAGTAAGTTATCGTTGCCAATTTCTTACATCAAATAGATAAATGACGCCACGTACATAAAAAAAACTTTAAAAATGGAAAACCTCTAAAAATCGCATAAAACAAATTGCGAAAAAATTCACAAGTACCTGTTCGAATTCAGAATACTTTTTATTGAAAAGAGGACAAAATTTACTATAGGGAAGTTGCAATAAGCTGTTAATATTTGATCAAAAAATAGCAACTGCCCTGTTGACCTCCAAATACTCGCAGCCACCAATCACAACTGCTCTCCAACGGCATTTGACCTCCAATGGGCTATTTGTGACGTCATTTGAAACTATACTATATTGGGCTAAAAGATTGAAAATGAAATCAGATCAAATGAATCAGAAATGATCAAAAAGAGTAAATGAAGCGTAAATGTTAATCATGTAATTAATTTTGAATTTATAACTGTTTTTTCACTGACTGGCGCACCCAGTACCCCGTGTCTTTTAAAGTGTCTTTTAAATTTGAAGAAGAACAAAAAATCATGCGTCAATAGCCCTGTATATAGCAGTCACTTCAGAACACAATCCACACGCACACAGACAAACACACAAACATCCTTCTCAATTATAGTTAGATATAGATGTATATGTATTATTTTTTAATTATAAATTTGAAGTTTATTACTATTCTCGTATTACTGGGCAATATATTAATATTGAAAGATACGGGCAGTTTGTAATAACATGAAAACATGGGTGGCGCACTATAGCAACGTTTAATGTTAAAATTTTAAATCTTAATATCAACATTTGATGCTAAAGAAGAATCTCTAAATTTTAGTAATATTATAAAAGGTAATAGACATCCCATTTACAATAAAAAAATTTAATTAATAAAGAAAGTTTAATAAATTACACAAATACACATTCGGCATATTTCGTACTCCAGTGGTGACATACCAGTAAAACTAATAAAAAAGAGCAAAGAAAATTGGGAATTTCAATTTTAATCACTGGTTGAATATTTAAAGACCTTTGAGAAAAGAGTAAATGAAGCGTAAATGTTAATCATATAATTAATTTTGAATTTATAACTGTTTTTTCACTGACTGGCGCACCCAGTACCCCGTGTCTTTTAAAGTGTATTTTAAATTTAAAGAAGAACAAAAAATCATGCGTAGATTATGTAACACTTTCCAACGCTTCCAAAATAATTTTACAAATCAGTACCGTTTAATAACCCGAAAGATAACATCTAAGTAAACAATTTGGAAAAGGCATAACATATTTAAAAACGTAATTTCAGGAATTTCCAACATATGCAATATTCGGAAAAATATCTGAATACTTTTATTCAGCCTTGTATAGGATCTATAGATTTGTATATATACTACATAGGATGCTAAATTTTACTTTAGTTAAGAAACGCGTAACACAGTTTAAAATTCGCCTTCTGGAGTTTCTGTGAATAAACGGAAATGTGTTCGCGAACTTTTCTGCTGCCCTTTATATGATCTACAGAATTTATACACACCAAGTAATATACAAAAAGTGAGTTAAATTTAAAATCACGTTCAGCAACTTAAAACACTTCCAGGAATTATTGTAAACAGACAGTAGAGAATTATTTTGTATGCCCCTGTAAATGAACGATGACTGCTATACGCACACTATTCTGTAGTAAGCCTCTTGTAATGCACCTAAGTTATATATATAAATTTCAATGCGTTTAAAATAGTGAAACATTATTTAAATAAACCACAAATGATTTTTCCTAATAGAACGTAACGTAACGGAATGTTTTTGAGTGTCCCTGTAAAAAAACTTTAAGTGCTACACACTTTAGTTGAAATAGGGAACATGTTACAGATGACGACAATAACGTATAAAAATTGCAGGGCAATCCGAGCATATTTACGGGATTTAGATCAATGACAGACGGCCATATGGCAGGCAAACCGAAGTCATAAACACTTTTCAACTAGGTTGGAAAGTGTTAAAAAGAATATTATCAAAAGCTGAGTACGCAGCCTATGCGTTTAAGTTGCAACAAACAATCTGTGTTTTATTAATTATAATGAAATTCTTAATTTTACAAATTTGATGTTTATTACTTTTTACATGAGCCAATTTTTAAATAAATTATAACTTGCCAAAAGATATTTTTAAAATATTGTCATATTTTACTGCGATATCTTACAATTATAATTATGGATTATCGCAGAACACAAATGTGTAATCTCCTATTGCATATTTACTGCAAATGTGAAAATGAAAGTCGTTTTCATTACAAAATATTTCCCCGCATCCATTTACCTATTTATAATATTTTATATCGTGGAAAATGTCTTATATTCTTATCTTAATTGATTTTGCTCAAAAAAAAGTCCACATGTGTGCAAGAAGTTATGTCGCCGAAATACATTTCCGCCTCAATGAACTGTCGAAAATGAAATGACCTTTCACTTATCTGATATACTCGACGTCTGACAAAAAAAAGTTAGAAAAAACAATTTTTTATAGGATTATGTACCGAAGGAGAACTATGAAATATTTTAGAAAATGCAAAATCATGAAAAATAAAAGTTTAGGTGATTCCAGACATTTTTTATTAACTAAATATATTAATTTAATATAGAAGTGGTACTTTATTTTCTTTTTTTCTTTGTTGAATGTAAAACTATTTTTAGATATTCTGCTTAAAGAAAATATATGCTTTCGTTTATGCCACATGATTTTTTCCTCTGGAAATGTAGTTAAAACATGGCTTCTGTATTTGTGCCTGTTATTGTGCAGTGCGGAATATTGTTCTGTGGCAAATCTGTCTATAAATTTATGAATTGTGAATACTGAACAATTTTAGTGTTAACTGTTAAATTTTATTAAAATAAAACCCACTTGGTATGTTTGTAGTCATCAAATTTATTTCACTTTATCTGAAAAATTTCTCAAAAATAAAATATTTAATACCCGGATAAGGGTGTATTTCAAAAGGGAGCGTCATACACTAAACAATACGATATATTTAAAGATGTTATGAAAATGCAATCTTAAATAATCAATCTTAAATAATCAATCTTAAAAAAATCAATCTTAAATAATCAATCTTAAAGATTTAATATCTAATTAATAAATATCTTATAAAACGCTTGAAAGTTTTTCTTAACAAATCCATTGATCTAAAATACCAATCCTTATTTCATAATAAGTAATAAAATCTAAATAAAATTACTAAACTAAATTAAAGCATACTTTGTGTTAAGTCATCAATTATAGAATTAGAAGAACAAATGTTTTGTGAACCAGTTGAATTATAAAAAAAGACGAATTATAATCTTATATTCTGATATTTTTTCCCATATATAAACATTCTGCTTGAGACAAATTTAAGTTAGATTCTGAATTGCAAAATGCATTGTTAAATGTATTGTCTGATTTTAAATTGATAATTGTAATTTTACTTTTTATAAAAAAATATGACACCGTAAAATCCGTGTTCAAAATCAGCCAGTTTCGTCATTACAAATTTTCTCGCGTGATGTAAAACTATTCTTTTCTATCTTAAAAACCGCCTGTCAAGAATTCTTTTTTTTTTTACGAAGTATGAAAAAACATCGATGTCTCAAAAGATTTACCACAAAAATCATTTTTTGATCAATCAACTGTCAAAAATGAAATCTCCTTTAAATTTTTTGAGGTATACGACTGATAAAACTAGTATGTTGAGTTCATCACAAAATTTATTCTATATTATTTTAATATATTACTCAACAACATTTACGACGTATAGGGCTTATCTCTGAATTTAAATCCGAGATATAGAGATAAGAGAAAAACATAACCCAGTTGAACAATAACTCTTGCTGGGTATCCGAATACAAAATTTAAAAAAAACTTATATATTTTATTTAACAAATTCAAGTATACAATTTAGTGCACTTTTACACAAGAGACACACATGTCGAGATAGTGCTTTTACATAAATTACGAAAAATACAGCACAGCAGGACACACTTTTTTTATGTACAATTATGTGTGGCAGCAACACTTGTTATATGAACAAAGTCAAAATGGAAGCAAATTCATTTTTAATAAATATCTTACGTACTAAAACTGAACAAATGCAATATTGTAGATGCCGAGATATCAATATCACAGAACTCTTGAAAAAATCAGAATATCAGTGCTATATGTTGAGTAATATGCACCCAAAAAAGTACCATTATACGCTGGTGTTCAGAAATTAAGGGGCAGTGACCAACTTCAGACATTTCGTCGAAAATCTTACGGAAAATCGCTAGGAAATGCTCGGAATGCCATTGAACTTTGAGGATGTAAAGAACATGTTTGACTTCCTGTTTTTCAGCGAAGAGTTTTTCGCGAGGACAATTAGAGGGGGGAATAATCACCCAAGTAACAAAAAATGCTAAACATTGTCACTGTGGCAAATTACTATGTAGGTCCTATTCAACATTTGTGTGCATTTGTGTAACAATAGCACGTATATTCGTGAAAATGTTAACGTTTCTGGGAAAACTTCATTTTTTTTTTTTTTTTTTTTTTTTTTTTTATTAGTTTCTTTTATAGGATGCAGAGTTTTTAGCCGAATTTAACACCGCTTTCCAAAAAGGTGATTAAAATATTAATATATTGAATATTTGATGAGATATAGGTATTTTTATGAAATAAATTTTAACTGCACTTGCGCGAACTACAGCAAAGATTTTTTATCATGATTTGATAGTCAATACTATAGGGCAACTCTTATAAAAAAACTAGTGAAATATCGTGAAATTTAAAAAAAATACAGCAATAATTGAGAAATTGAGAAATAAGTCCCATATATTTCACTTATATTCCCCCCATTCACTTATAAATTTAAAGTTATAGATTTAAAACTTTATTATAGTGATTTCAACACGAAAAAATCCTTAAGGTGTCAGTTACTGCGGGTTGCACCCTAAGATATTTTAAATTTATATGATTTTTTTGTGCGACAGGAGGTATTCAGCTATCAGTTTGCAAAATTGCAAATCTCTAACTTATACAATTTCCGAGTTCGAATTCTGTGACGGACAGACAGATATAGGAGTGAGGCAAATAGGGTTTTGTCAATTGAATGAATCCCTAAAAAGTCCTTCCGGCCTGTACCGGGAGGAAAAGGTAGCTTTCATAGTCCATGTTTTTAAAAATTCAACTCATTTTACTCAAACACCCGAAGCTAAAAGGCTTGGAACCCGGTTACAGAAGATTCAATCCCGGTTTTTCTTTACTACTGAATTTGAATGTGAATTTCAGCATGAAAGTTACAGCATAACAAAAATCAGATAGTTTCAAAATGTCAGCCAACCTAGAATTTCAAACTACCATATCTTAGCCTTTTTTTAGATAAAGTCAAAACAAAACATGTACCGGAGTCCTTGTATCATGATCTAACACTTAACGGAAACAGCTTTTTCAATTTATAGTTTTTTATACATCTTTTTGAATTTTTAATAAAAATTAAAAAAATTAACTCGCCGCCATTTTGAAACAAGATGGCGCATGAAGCTGGCCAATGAACTGGTATGTACTGTACACATGATCAGTCATATTCATATCGGTTCATAAATACGAGATTTACAGCATAACAAATATCAGATTGTTTCAAAATCTCAACCAAGATAGAATTTTAAACTGCTTTATCTCAGCCATTTTTTAAGATATAGCCAAAACAAAAATTGTTCCAGAATCCTTGTATCTCGTTCTAACACATAACAACAACATATTTTTCAATTTATAATTTTTTGTACAACTTTTTGAATTAAAAAAAATAAAACTTTTTAACTGGCCGCCATTTTGAAACAAAATGGCGAATGAACTGGCCAACGAAGTCGATCGCGAAATTGGTATGTATCACACACAAACTCAGTCACATCAAAATAGGTTCATAAATAAGAGAGTTACATCATGGCATATGTCAGATGAAGTGATGATTGTGGAAGTGTCTGTGTAGTGGGTTGTTTGCCGTGATGAAAGTTGAGAACATGATGGTGTAGTCTAGCTACAGTTTGATTCATTTTGTTATGTATGTTTCATTCATACTTGTCAGGTACGGGGAGTGTTGCATGCATAAACCTAGTTTAACCCAGCAGTGCATGTATCAGGCTATGCCACCTGACACTGGTTGTTTTATTTTTACTTTGTTGTTTATTGTTTTTTTCATTTTTGCTATAACTTGTTGTGTTCTATTGTTTTAAGTTTAAGTAGTTACTTGTGATTTGTGGTTCTGTGTTAATGTAGTTTGTTTTGTTTTGTGTTCTGTTTTGCATTTAGTGGTTTATAGATTTTGGTTGGCTTTTATGATAATGGTTCTGCAAGCGTTTTTCCATTGGAGTTTATTGTTATATGGATATATATATATAAAGCAACATTTGAACGGAAGGTGGTTTGGGGGTCTAGAGGTCATGATCGGTGAAAATATCCCAATTTTTTTTGGAATTGATTTTCTCCGAAGGGCTGCAATAGGTATCTTTTTGTAATGAAAGCTACTAAGAGACATATATAACTTTTTTCTTTCCGAAAATATAGTGTTAGGAAAGTTTTGTAATCATGTTTTGTATGTTTGTGTGTGTGTGTGAGTGATGATGATAACTTTGAAACAGTACTTCCAATTGAGCTGCAATTTGGAGAATACGTTATAGACCGCTGTCGCAAGAACTGTGTTTTTTCCCGTAAACATCGGTCAACGGATTAGTTACTTAATTTATTTTTGAACAGTTTTCAAAGCATTTTGAAACCAATTCTATACAGAAAATCTCCAAGGATATGTGACGTAGAAATCTGTAAATTACTACTGCTATTTAATCAAACATTACTGGTGTAGATGTAAAACTCCCGTTTCAAAACGTAAGGTCCAGCGTAGAAATCCAAGTGACTCTATTGTGCCTAAATGTTTTAAAATTTCCCTTTTTTTAATTTTTGGGCACGTACAGCAGAGTTGTCGGGAGGAATCACTCCAGATATTTTTTTATACATACAACGTTGTACTAAATGTATATTAAAACAAATTTATTATAAACATTTATATCATACAAAGGGAAAGTTAGTTATGTCACACGATGTGTATATTTTTAGTATCAAAATGCATTTATTTTACAAAGATAGATATAATATGTCCTATTAAATAAAAAAAATATCAGATGTACTGCTTCAAAACATATAAAACGCAATATGAGATTAAAAACTTGAAATATTTAATTTAAAAAAATCTTGCTTAAAAAAATAGCTTGATACTTACTATCAGGTCTTTTTATTGTAGAGGGTGCTGGTTTAGCTTGTACATTTAAACATAATACTGGTATACGTAAACATTTTGTGAATCTAACGAAAAAATAACTTAAAATAAATAATAAATTCCCTATAAACCTACTTTAAATGTATTGTACACATTCATGCGATTTGTCACGTTTTGTGAATAATTAGCTTACAGATAAATGACAAAATAGATAGCTCAGCCTTTTTTTTTTTTTTTTTTTTTTTTTTTTTTTAAAGCTGTAATGAAATCCCAAGACGCGTTTAACTTGCTGACAACAAATGTACTTACTGTTACTGTCGGCAGAAATGACTCAAATAAATAAGCAAGAATGGCGATTTTCTTGAGTAAAAGTGAGAATACCTATAAATATTCTTCTACAAAAAAACTTGCTTATTAGAGTATGTTTATAATATGTTTCATAAAAAAATTTATCATGTAAACAGTTTAGTAATATTATAATGAACCTTTTTAAGTAAGAAGTAAACACCTATTCAGATAAAATATGTGAATTTATAAAAAATTAACATTTTATGAATCAATTAAATAATGAAAATACATTTCCATACAGTGCTAAATTATACTTGCGTTTAATTATACTTGCATTAAAATTTATTCGATATATTTTGAAAATATTTTTCAAATTTACAAAAAGAGGCATTTAAAAAAATATATATTATCTTACTAGATTTTTACGTTAATGTGAATATGAAAGTAATATTGTAATAATAGGACAATTTAGATGATTCGATATGTTTGATTAGATACAACAATTTCTCTTGCATATTATTTTATAACCTGGAAAATATATTCATATATTCGTCTCTAACTTTAAAAAAAAACAATGAATTTTTTTATTAAGAAAAATATTCTTCCAAAAGTATTTTCTTATTAATTTATTTATTTCCTTATCTCGGAAATCCATTTTCGTATCAAGGAACTGTCAAAAATCGTATGATTTTCAAATCTTTTAACATGTAAGACAGTTAAAAAAAACATATATATACATTTTATATACTGTCAAAAATCATATGATTTCCAAATCTTTTTACATGTAAGACAGTTAAAAAGTACATATACATACATTTTATGTACTGTCAAAAATCATATGATTTCCAAATCTTTTAACATGTAAGACAGTTAAAAAGTACAGATATATTTATTTTATATAAATAACATTTCTGTATTGAATAGGAAATATAGAAATGTTTCATAAAATACTAAATAGTGGAAATGAAAGTTATCTGCATACTGTGATGCGCTTTGTAATTAAACGCATTTACTATATTTAATAAAAAATATATAATTTGATTATTTCGTATATTCAACACATATTTTACTTAAAAAATTGAACTGTAAGACTTTTAAATTTTCCAGTTTTATTAAAAAAAAGTTTTATTTTATATATAGAGTTACAGCTTAACATTTTAGTTACCTAAAACATTAAACTTTATAAAACCTGCAAAAAAGGCAAATAAAACTATAAGAAAAAGAAACTTCAAACAAATAGTGCGAAAACTTCCAATTTAATCTAAAATTATAAGATTACGAGCATAATATTATGAATCATAATAGATTTGGGATGAAAAATGATTATATTCCTATATAGTAAGATGTTAGATATTCGTCGTTCATTTTTAGGTGAGTTTGTAATTATATAAATGCAAAGCACCTATAGTCGTCGCCTGGTTTGTCTGCCCGCATATAACAGCACAAGAACTACCCAACCAAATGGTTTGAAATTTAATACATATAATCGTTGCAGAATTTTGTCGAGTCATTTAAAATTTTATGAAAATCGAATCAAAATTTAAAAATATATTAATAAACGTTTTTTTTTTTTACATTCTATTAACTTCTACCATGCATAATCTGTATAATAAAAGCGCAATTCATGAGACTGAGGAAAACAAGTACCAGCTGAAAATTTCTTTTCTCATATACCAGGAGAGCAAATTTTTATTCAAAATTATTTTTTGGAATAAAATTGTATAAAACTTACATTTTTTAAAAATATCGTTCAAAGATCGTTCAAATATTGTGTGTTTGAGAAATGAGTTACATTGTATAGTTTCGGAGATAACTTCAGTGAAACTTAGGTTAACATCCCAGTATTTAACCCAATATCCATTAAAGTAACCATCGTGAATCATAAAAATATTAAACCATGGAGATAATCATTTGCAAAGCAATATTTTCATGGTGAATTCTGCAGTGGTATCTCGTGTCGAAAAAAAAAACCGCATCTGTAAACGTGGCATACGTAATAAAGGAATAATAAAACTGTCCAGTTAAACTGAGGGCATTGAGCTCACAGACTATTCACACTAATTGCATATTAAACTCTTGAAGCGCCTTATTACAATGAACATATATACAAAATTTGAAGCAAATTGCATAATTCTGCAGGAAAAACCCATTTATCTAAATTAAGGGGGGATTAGACCCCCCCTTTCTCCCTTTACACTTAACCAATGAACCCCAAAAACTAATCACAAAAGTGCCTTATCACAATGAACCTATGTACAAAATTTGAAGAAAATCGGATAATTCTGCATGAAAAACACATTTATCTAAATTAAGGAGGGTTAATCCCCCCCCGGTTCCCCCCTTTATACTTAACCAATAAACCCCCAAAACTAATCAGGGAAGCGCTTTATCACAAGGAATCTATAAACAAAATTTAAATCAAAACGGTTAGTTCTTTAAATTAAAGTCTATATCAAGTTAATATCAAGAATTATCGCCTTACGTACATACGTACATACGCACAGAACGGGTAGGCACATTAGCTCTCAGGCTTTGATAGCCTGTGAGCTAAAAATGCATGCTGATTTCGCTCATAACAGACGATAAAATCCATTTCACTGAAATAATAAGGAATATATTTTACATTGTAAAACTAGTTATAGTAAGAAAGCACCTCATTTGTAACGTTTAACGTACAGTTTCCAACTTCTTTTAAATTAACATTCATCATTTTGTCTCATATTTAAAAAAAAATCATTGATTTTCGTCATTTACACACCTCTTTGAAGTTCATCTCCCCAAAGGATTGACATAAGTTTTGCATTTTGAGGCAAGGTTGAAAAACGATAGCAGGTCATCCTCAAGTTTCACCGGAAAAAAAATTATTAATCTATGAAAAGCTAATGTAACCTCCAACGAAAACATGCAATAACATGTTCAGACATATCCACGATTCTTAAAGACTTCCATTATCTTTCGAAACAAAAGAAACCAATATATTTTCGAGATTTAAAGAAGCAGACGTGTAACGCAAAGTTCATTTTGCTGCCAGTGATTTTCGGATTCGCATCCAAATTGAATTATATTCCCATATTATAAGATGTTAGATATTCGTCGTTAATTTTTTTTAAATGGATTTTTTTCTCAATTTAACATATCTTAATTTTTTTTAAAATAATTTCATCGATCTTCGTCCTTTACAACTATCTCAAGTGCATTTTTCCAAATGGTTAACATAAGTTTTGCAATTTGAGGCAAGGTTGACAAACGATAGAAGATTACCCTCTAGCCACACTGTAAAAAAAGACAAACGTTTATTAATCTACGAAAATATAATGTAACAACAAACGAAAGCATGCAATAACATGTTCAGACATAACCACGATTCTTAACGACTTCCTTTATCTTTCGAAACCGAAGGAACTTATATATTTTCGAGATTTCATGAACCAGACATGTAAAGCGAAGTTCATTTTGCTGCCAGTGATTTTCGGAATCACATCCAAGAAGCTTTTTATTGTGTAATAATATTTTTTTGCTAATCGGAATATCGGTTTTTATAGGATGCTATAAATTCTCAATTAAACATTTTCAGATGCGTAATTAACATTATACATGCAAAAGTAGCAATATAATATTAATTTTAATGTTAATACTAATGCTGTTAATTTATCATGTGCAAATCGTGTTTATTAAACATCAAAGTATTTACTTGAGAATTCATAGTATTTGAAAGACTTATACTTCGCGTTGATAAAACTGATTAATACACCAGAAAAACAATTCGGACAGGTTTACAAAAATCGGTGACTACAACAGAATCATTCTTTTTATAAATACTTTTTTAAATCTCAAAATTATATTGGTTTATGAAGTTTCTAATGATGAAAGGAACCCTTTGGAATTTTCGCTTTCTAGGATGACGCTATTGTATATTTTCATTCGTGGTTACATTCTATTTTATTAGATTAAGAAACAACTGTCTTTTAACTTATTCATCATACGTAGTGTAGCCTCTTAAGACCCGAAGTTAAAATAATAGTACAAATACCCATTCTTTGCTTTTAAACAAACAAAATGACATCATAGATGATTCATAGATGATTGTTTTAGAGGACTTGTAATTTAGGTTCACAAATATGAACATAAAATTACTACCCCCCCCCCCCAAAAAAAAAAAATAATAATTTAATTATCAATAACTTAAATTACACAATAAAAAAATAACAACTTTAAATAAGTGAATAATCCGCAAATTCTTTTTTTTTTAAATTATAAAGTTTTGAAGTTAAAGAATTGTGAAAATCACCTACTTTGTTGGATGCACTGCTTCGAAAGCATTTTGCAAACTCAGGTTAAAATAACAAATATTTTATAAGGAAATCGACATCGGTGCCGCCATTTATTGGTTTCATTTTAACCCTTTCAGGGGCAAACTTATGTTTCTAAAATGTTGAAATCAGTTGATCTCACCGGGATTTAAAAACAAAATTTATTTCAAAATAAGTAGAAGCGTTTCTTCACGTACATTATAAAAGTAAAATTTGATTCCAAAATTCTGGTGTCAATGTGGTGTTTGGGAATTAAAATTAAGTGGTATATATTTTATACCACCGCCCCTCAAGGGGTTAAAGCAAAAGCATTCAACTTTATAGAAGTGAAGTTAAAATGTAAAAATATCAATCATTTTAGTTTTTATGAGCAAAAGAATCTAAGTACCCATTTGGGTACCCAGGTCTCAAGAGGTTAAGGTAAGTCTTGTAATCGTTTCGAAAATCGAAAAAAATTTTTTGACGGATTTACACTTTTCAGACACTGGAGATTCCGAAAAACATATTTTTAGAAAAAAAAAAAATTGCCGTCCGTCTGTCTGTGTGTCTGTGTGAATGTGTGTCTGAGTGACTGTAAACGCTCTATCTCTCGAACAAATTGAGACACAGACTTGGAATGTGGTGTGTACTTAGTATGTAATAATGGGGAGAAGCTTATTGAACTTCAGTAACCTCGATTAACCGGAACTACTTTCGGGACTCTCGTAATATTCATTCTGATAAAAGGTATATAAAAATTTTCGAAATTGTTTATTTTAAGGGGTGAATATAAAGGACAATAAAAAAACAAATTTTCCATAAAGAATGAAGTCTATCGGATAATTAGTTGCCGAGATATTTGTAATCCTATTCTCCACACTCTTCGATTTTTCATGATTCTGTATTTCGTTCAAAATTTCAATTCAAAGATATATTTTAATTAGAAATGAGACTCTTAATCCGACGCAGTAAACCGTTAGCTAACATAATTATCAATTTTGGAGTTACAAGGATGTTTCTTTTGCGCAATTCAGCAACAAAGCATTTATAACTTATGACGTCATCAAGCCACGATTGTATTCGAATTGCAATGCATTTTATAAATAGTTTACACGTGTTTTATTTTCATATTTTATATTATGCATATGCATGATGGGTAAGTATTACGGTGGCCCCCAACGACTAGTTTTTACAGTGTAAAGTATATCACTGGCATCTCAAATTTTACAATTTCTATCATTGCATTTTCCTTGACCCTCCAGTTGAATAAAAAGTTTAACTTAACATACATACATATAGCTAACCTATCGAGTCTTTAAGAATAAGTTATAAAATTATTTTGTTTAAGTATTATATTTTTATGATTCCATTAGTGAACTTTAATTTTACAACATGTATAAAGTATAACAAAGCCCACATGTAAAAAAAAAAGTACTTTCTACCAAATAAGACCATCAGCTTACATATTGTAGGGACCATTCTTCGTCCGACATATGACATCATACACTTCCCAGGTTATGTGTTCTTGATCCGACAAATGACAGCATACACATTCCAGGTTATGTGCCCTTGATCCAACAAATGACATCATACAATTTTCAGGTTATGTGTTCTTGATCCGACAAATGACAGCATGCACTTTCCAGGTTATGTGCCCTTTGACCGATACCCGCTTCGAACATTTTCCGAACATTGACTCTTTCGACACGTCATTGTTAAAACAGTAAGTAAACATTTATATGAAATAAGCGTAAATTAGTGATTGGATTTTCAAATATTTGTTTATATGATGTTCGAGATAATTTAACGATATTTTAAAATGTATATTGAAATATTCTGTATTTTTAATTATTTTTGCTTTTTAAAGTAAAATATGTGGAAAACATAAATCCCCTAATAAGGCAAGGAATATAGAGCCTGATATTATTAAGAGGCACTTCATTTTCAACGTATATTAGCATTACTAAAGCTAATTAAACATTTTCTGTGTCAATATTTGTAGAAAAATGTAGATTCTATCAAAGCGGCGATAAAGAGGACTCAGAAAGGTAAATGCTATAGATGTAATTAGCAGTTTTGGCTGTTCGAAACGGCATGCCAGTAAATACACCAGACACATAATATTTATTGTATAACAAGGAGAACTCTTTATTTTCATCTGTTTTAATGTATAACCTGTAAAATAAGTGTTATTTATGTCATGTATTTAGAATGTCATGGCATTATTTAAAACACATACTCCTAATAAATTTACTTTAAATTGTCTTTTACTTTGAACTTTCCTCACCACACTTATACAAAGACAAGATAATGCCTTTTTTTTTTTTTTTTTTTTTTTTTTTTTTTTTTTTTTTTTTGAAAAAGATATACAAAACAAGAACGAAAAATCATGTAACATTTTCCAACTCTTCCAAAATAATTTTACAAATCATTACCATCTAATCAGGTGAAAGATGATATCTATGATGAACAATTTATATGTACAATTTGGAAAATGCATAATATATTTAAAAATCCCATTTCATGAAGTACCAAAAATATGCGGACAAATATCCGAATTCTTTTGTGCAGCTCTCTATATGACCTGTAGATTTGTATATATACTACATAGAATGCAAAATTTTAGTTCAGTTACGAAACGCGTAGTGCAGTTTAAAATTATCCTTCTGGAATTTCCGTCAGTAAACGGAAATGTACTCCAGAACTTTTGTGCTGCACTGTATATAATTTATAGAATTTATACGCACCAAGTAAAAAACCAAAAAATGAGTTAAATTTAAAAACGCGTTCAGCAACTGAAAACGCACTTCCAGCAATTATTGTTAACAGACAATAGCGAATTCTTTTGTGTGTCCCTGTAAATGAACGATGAATGCTATTTACACAATAGTCTATACTAAGTCTCTTTTTATGTACGTTAGCGATATATATCCATTTCAATATGTTTGAAAGAATAAATTATTAAAATAAACCAAAATGATTTTTCTCCATAGACCTTAATGAAAGAGAATTATTTTGATTGTCCCTGAAAAGAAACTATAAGTGCTATGCACACCATATTCCATAGTAAGAATCTTGTTGCGCACTTCAGTGATATATATCAAATTCAATGTGTTTGAAATTGTGTAACATCATTAAAATAAACCGCAAATAATATTTTCCCATAGACCGTAATGTAATAAAATTCTGTTGAGTGTCCCTGTAAAAAACTATCAGTGCTAAACACTTCATTTTCAATGCAGAACACGCCATAGTAAACCTCAATAGCATATATTAATTGTATGTCAAACCGAATATATTTTCCCGAGTTAGAGCACGTGGACATACATTCAGACAGACTAACAAACCGAATTCATAAAAACTTTTCACCTTCGAAATTATTAATAATACATCGAACAACATTTAAAATATTAATTCTAATATAACACAGTTTATTGTTATCTGAAAGTTTTACGTAACCTTTTTTATTACAAGTACATTATTTATCTTTAAATTTTGCATAAAGGTGATAGATAAATTTAAAGTATTTTTTTATACAATTTTTTATCGCATGTAAATTTATAGCATAGAAAATATACTTCTTAAATTTTTCTCTTACTTGTTTTTGCGAAGAAATAAAAAAAACCGCGGATGTTGCAAAAGATTTATCGCGGAAATCCATTTCCGTATCAATGAACTATGGAAAATGAAATGACCTTTCACTTTTCTTAGACGCGGGGCAGATAAAAAAAAAGAAATACGAAGCAAATTTATAAATAGAAATCTGTACTAAAAAGAGATACAAAACTGCTTTATAAAATGAAAAATCAGGAAAAGTGATAGTTATTTATGTAGGTAATATATTTTATTTAGAATTAATCAATTAATCAAAATAGAAGACCTATAATTACTTATTAACTATCCAGTGTATAAAACATTCTTATGAAATGCCTATAGGTAATAATATTAGGAAACGGCTTTATGAAACGATTTTATAAAACAGCTGATCAAACAAATAAAAGAATGTTTAAACAAATATATGTTTATTATGATATTTATAGAATGCTGTTAGATAATCGCTTCGGCAACCTTTTCACGTGCATTTGTTTGGTAGAATAAGTGTCGCTGAGATCATGTTATTGCAGCATAAAAAAGAGCAAAGTGACATTTGGTAGATTTAAATAAGAATCTAATTGTGTTTTTTTTACCTACGGTCGTCTATAATGTCATTTATTATAATAATTACTTGCACTCCCCATTAAATTAATTTTAATTAATTAATTTTAAAACACATCAAAAAGTAGTGCACACGTCTAGAAGCAACATTGACAATACTGACTGTGATTCTTTAATGTAATGTTTAGTTATTCTAAACAAAAAATAAAATGTACTTAAAGAATTGGATTCCGAAATTGATCAGATAATTCAAGACAAAACTGAATATGACAAAGAATTAAAGTCAGTTGAAGATTATTCTGATAAGATCTCTAGTTTGAAATTAAAAATATAAACGAGATTAACAAAATGTAAAATCGAAACTGAACAGAACATTTTGGTTGAATCAATCAATGTTTAAAATACTTTTAGTAAACCGATAGTGTCGGCAGTACAGCTGCCTAAATTAAGTATAGAAAATTTACTGACAATGAAAGACAATTTTTAGAATTTTATTAATTTAACATCGAGATCGATTCAAATGAATCATTGTCAAAAACTGAAAAATTTGAATATTGGAAGTACATCTTGTCCGGACCTACATATATTATTATCGCTGGTTTTGAAACAAGTTATCAACATTATACTACGTGTTTACAATTATTCCAAGAAAGATATGGTAAGCGCGAAAATATTATAAATTGTCATATGAATAAACATTTACAACTGGATCCAGTAAAATCTACTAACAATGTCACAGCATTGAGGAAATTATATGATAGTATAGAAACCAGTGTTAGAAATATTGATGCATTAGGAGTAACATCAGGCCCCTATGGTCATTTATTGTTACCTATTTTATTGAAATTATTGCCAGAAAAATTCATCTTTGATTTCCATAGAAAACGAGATCCTGATAAAGATGCAGAAGAAACTGGTTTAATTAATTTTATAAAAAAATAGCTAAGATGTCGCGAAGATACAAATTTAGTAAATAATTCCCCATGCAAGGTTTTTGAAAAGTCTCAAATGAAACATTTAAATTTCTGAAAATAAATATAAAAATTTTTAAACTAAATATCAGAATTTTCCCCAAATAAAATCTATACCTTCAGCTGCAGCTTTAAAGACGTACACATTTTTTTTTCATATTATGCAAGTCTTCTGATCAAGCAGGTCCTAATTGTTCAAAATTCACGGAAGAACAAAAATACAAATTAAAGAAAGAAGACGGCTGCTATAGATGCTTTTTCAAATCACACTTATCAATAAATTACAAAACAAGAAATTACCCTTGCTCGAAATGTGGTAAAAACACCCACATGTTTTTTTTTTCTTTTGTTTGGCCATAAAGAACCAATAAAAGGAAATCCTGAAAATGAAAGGAAAGGCGCAATTGTATCCATGATGTATGAACAAACGATTAAATAGAATAAAGCTACTTTATTGCAGTCTTGTACAGATTTATGTGTCTGCTGTTAAAAATGCATGTTGGCTAGAATTTGGAATAGTGGCAGTGGTTCAGAAAAGTCCTTCATAAAAGATCTGTAGTTCAAAAACTAAAATTGAAATATTTAATAAAAGAAAATTGATTAGTATACCATTTTGGGCGAAGACTGTTATGAAGCAGTTTCTATTGAATTAAAAAATACTATGTATCCAATAGCAAATCAACTGGATAAAGATAGATGCTCATGCGGATCATACGATTACCGCAGCTGTTGTTAACAAAATATCTCCTGAATTAATAGAGATAATGATAATGATAGGATTTAAGCCTGCAGATACAGACATTGGAACAGGAAATAAATATTTTCCTTGGATCAGAATGTTTATGGAGAATTCAAAAGGAAATTTTAGGAAAACTGACAAAAAAACTATATGTCGCGAAACTATTTTTGGTCATACAGTGCAAGGGGAAATAGAATCAAACAGAAATGGAGTAGCTTGTTTGTGCGTTTCTGTTGATAACATAAATACACAGTCGAAAGCATTTTAGGATCTTGAAGCAATTGGCGTTGTTGAAAGCAATGAAAAGAATATTACCGATCTTGAAGTAATAAATGAATTTCAAGAACGTTTAAAATTCGGGAATGGTCACTACGAAATAGGGTTATTATGGAAAAATTCTCGTGATTTGTTTAACAATATTCCTAAAGTTTTAAAAAAGCGGTTTTATATTCAGAAAATAAATTTCTGAATCATGATTCTTTATTCAAATAATATAATTTCACTTTTCTTGACGAAGTTAATGAAGGTTTTCTATAATTGTGCCCCGAGAAATTTTCCGACGATAACAGTTATTACATGCCCCCATAGACCCGTCATGCGTAATAGTAAAAAAAAACCTCTTATGGTCGTAGCATGAACATAAATGTTTTAGATATAGTTGTAAAATTTCGTTTACATAGGCCTTTCGGCTGACATTGAAGAAACCTTTCTCCAGCTATATATAGCGGGAAAAGATCGCGAATGTTTAAGATTTTTATATAATGAATATGTTGAAAAAAAAACTTAGTTCCCTATAGAAAGACCAGGGCTACATTTTGTGTCACCTGCAGTCGATTTATCCTTGCTTGCACTATCAAAAACATAATTGTAAATATAAACTATCTCATAAGAAAACATTTGAAATCCTTAATTCGTCCTTTTCTGCAGATGATTTGTTTACCGGACAAAACAATGTTGTAGAGGCTTTTAACTTATCTAAAGAAGCTTTTGATACTTTGAAAAAGAAGGTGATGGACATAAGAAAATTAGAACCTAATACCGAGGAGCTTAGGAAATGACGAATTGATGAAAACTTACCCATTTTTAATTCCGATCTGCCAAATACCTAACTAATAGTATTAGGCTTCACTTGAAACAATAAAGAAGATAACATGCGACTCGAACTACGACCATTGTTATCTATATTTAATAATGATTCATGTACGTAACGCTGTGTCTTGAAAATTGTGGCTATGTTGCTTGATCCAGTAGGATTTATTGTCAATTTTATCAAATGTAAGTTGCAAGAATTTTTGGTAATGGGCTAATCATGGGATGAAAATTGTTCTGGTGAGCTAGAAAATGAGTGGGAAACTTGGCTTTCAGAAATACAGGAGCTCACACACTTCACAATTCCTAGTCATTACTTTAGCACCCTGATCATGGACAAACGTAATGTATATTTTGGAAATTCTGTCCTCACAAAGGGCACCAAAATGTATATTCATTTATTGCTACTAATAATGTTATAAATATTTTACAGAATTCAAAATTCCTTTTATTATTAAAATTGTTCTATAAAACTGTTCCCTTCTAAATTCATTCTACAACGTTTGTTTATTATTTTTTTTTCATATTTTAAACAATATTCCATTTATTTCCGTATCTAAAGCTTTTTTTATTTTAAATTGCGTAAATTCCTATTTTAATCCCCTTTAAATATTGTCTAAAATCACTTCTTGTATTTATTTTTTCTCCAATTTTTTTTTTTTTTTAATTTCCCAAATCCTGAAGCCGAATTCATTCTATTAAAAATATTTTTATACCATTTCTATTTTTCCTATTTTTTGAAATTCCATAACTGGATTTCACGCGCATTCTCGGCTAGGACAGTTCACTTCAATTTCATGCCGCTTACAATAATGAATGCCACAGCGTAGTAACACGCTCATTGGTTAAATTACCCCTGCATTGGCGAAAAGATTACTACGCCTCGCCAGTTTAAAACGAAACGCTCGTGGGCACAAAATTTTGCTGATTTTGAGATGTCTAAAATCTTATGCTGCTTGTAATGAGACATTTATTGTGTCTTCGAATTCACTTCCTCTTCTAACATCTAAGTTTACTTGATTTTTTCGAAAAATAACCACGAATATATGAAAAGTTTCTAAATACTTATACATTATATAAGTTAATAAAGTCTATTCAACTACATAACGGCGTTTTCTCTTCAAAAATCTTCTACATTCACCTGCCAGGCTGAATGAACATGGAATTTGACTGCAATTTATGAATTATTTAACCGGATACTGTGATAGTTATTGCAAAATGTGTAATAGGTTATCGAGAATGATAACTTTAAGTTAAATGGAATGCTCATATGGTCACATATATATAAATATATATAATGACTGTTCTAACATGTCTCTTATTACATATATGAAAAAAATTAAATAATGTAAATGCATTTCCCATAAGACACGTTATGCGTGTGAAGTATTAGGTTGGTTACTAAAATTTTGTCATTTTTTAACCTAATTTTAATAACTTTAATTTAGGAAAAATAGTTTAATACCTAATAATTTTATTAATGCCAACTTGCTTTGTACTCATAGGTAAATTTAACAGGTTTTAAAATTTTAACTGTATTACAGGTATAAAATGAGGTATTAAAATACGACAGAACTGGTGCACCAATCTGAAAATATTTCTACAAGGTTATATGGTTACAATTTTGATGATATGCACCATTTCAACTTGAAATTTGACGCATTTTGTAGCTTGAATTAATGCCGCTATAAATTACTTAAAAATTAACTTTCCAAACATTTTCACGGTATTTTAATTTTTTTTTTTTTTTTTTTGCAAATGCTGAAAAGATATATGTATAAATACTCACTAAATGCAGAATTTGTGTCATACACGATTCATATTTTTTTTATTGAAAAGTACAAACAAAATTTTTTTATTATTATATTTTCAACGTAAACATAAGAGTTTGAAGCAATTTAAACATAATAAACTGATTGCGATACATAGTGGATCTAAAAATCGCAAAAATGTTCCGGTGGTGATAATGACGTCATTTTCAAAAGGTAAAATGCATTTTTTCGTCATGAAAGTAAAATAGTTTACTAAAAGATCAATCTAATATATTTTTATTTTTTCAATGTGATCATTTCGTCATGTGAAATAATTGAGCCTCTACTACTGTCAAGATATCTTTGCTATGCATATTTATAATTCGAAAAACAGAAAAAGTAAAATTAATTAGGTATTGCACAAGAAAAGTCTTTGAATAATAGAAAATATATATATAATAAATTTTTCTCTGATGTGTACCATTTACTTGGAATTTATATTTTTGCATAAAGCATATTTCAGGCATCTGCCGAGTAACAACGTGCAACTGAAGATATAAATACAGCTGTATGTAAAAATAAAATGCAACGTTAAAACACCAGTATAATTGAATCTACAGCATACCGGTTTCGGTAGCATATAGCATACCCTCCTCAGTGCTGAGGAGGGTATGCTATATGCTACCGAAACCGGTATGCTGTAGATTCAATTATACTGGTGTTTTAACGTTGTATTTTATTTTTACTTTAATTATATCGCACCAAGCTCCAAATTAATATTTACTGCTGTATGTGTACATATATTAAAAGTATTAGATTACCCAGATAATTCATACTCTTGCCTTGTAAATCGCACTATTTTTTCAGAAAAATATGTGTCTGTAAATTTAAAATCATATACGATACACATTACCTAAAGCAACAAGTATAGATCATTTAAAAAAAATAATATCTGCACAAAAACGACCTAATTATTTTATTTATTTCAGCGGATTAAATTTTTTGCGCATTTTACTGAATATTTTCTGAGCGCATTATTTGTCATGTGTTCACGGAGATCAACAATGCAATGTTACTAATAATAAAGCTCCTTTTCATCTAGTTACAGCAGGTAAAACCTGAAAACTTCTGATATGCAAAAGTCAAAAATATTTTTAGTGTATTTTTATAATTTCCATTATATTTCTCTTGTAAGCTTTTGGTTTGATTATATTGTTTACCTAAACAAGAAAAGGTATATAGTGATAAGTAAATAACAGTAGTCAACTGGCTTTTTATACGGTTATTAAAATATAATAGTATGCACACACATACACGTATATGCTTATATGTAGCTACATTTAAGTTAATTTTTCAATTCAATGTTTTATAATACACATATATATATATACCAATTATCGTTTATTGTTTCAGATATTTCAGCTTTCAAAATACCATACTTAAAATTATTTATTTATCTGCTAGCAACAGAACAAAAGTATTCATTTAAGAATCTTAAATTTATAACAAGTCAAGACCATTTTAATACCCAGAATGTAATCATTATGGGTTATTCAGCAACATGCAAGGGAATTGTCTGGATCAATTAAGTTAATTAAATGTTAAAGTGCAATTAAATCGGTTTAAAGTTTTTCTTAATTGAAAGCAATCTAAAATTTTATGCGAACATTAATGATAAATAAATCCAGATGATCCTTCTGTATTAATGTGTTCAAATGTTTTAATTAAAATATTTCATTTTTCTCAAAACAAATGTATTTTTAAAGGTTTTTTATAAAAGAAATAGAATGAAAAAGGCACCTAATTAATATTTCTATTTTAATTGTTTATTATTGTTACTAAATATTGTTCTAACAATCCATTAATACGAAATTTTCCAATTCTGTGTTTTAGATTTTTAACTTTAAGAAACTGTGTAAGAGAATGTGTTAAAGGTTAATGTTATCACCACATCATTTTATAGTTATAAATATTATAACATATTAAAGGAGTGGAATAACTTGAAAAATTAAAAGAAATATGGAATTCGTCGATAGCAAAATAGAAAAATACTTAGAAGATCTATTTGTCTATCTAACAGTTTAATATACAGTACTATAATATATAAATATATATATGTAATATCTTTGGCGGGATTTGACATGATTATGACTAAAACTCAAAAAGGATGCGGATAATGTTTGAAAAGAAATATGAATAACTTATGGATTTAGAATAGAATACTTTATTAATCGTACTGCATAAGGCATAGATTTCATTTCATGTTTGTAATCAAATATATTTTTGCAACCCAGTTTTAGATTTCAGGTTCTATATTAATGGGAAACTTTATATTTTATCAATAAATTTCATGCCAAAAAATGTTTGGGGCTTCTTGAAATCTGTTGTGTATTTTGATATATTTTATTTCGTTTTCCAATGTTGGTGAGTGATAGGTGATACAACAAATCTTTGTGAAGGTGATATGAATAATTCCAGGATGACTGTTTTCTGCTTTCTTTTAGACATAACAATCATGTTTTATAATATTTAAAGTTATATTTTGCTGTAATAAAAATAGTTTCATGTCATTCCTACAGCACTAGGAGGTTTATTTCTTTTCATTCAATATGATTTTATTAAGATCTCCTATAGGTTATGTGATGTACTATATGTAAGTAATATATAACAAAGAAATTATATGAATATTTCGTCACGAAATTTAATATTGAATTATTCATAGATAAAAGAACGTCTAAAAGAGATAAAAAGTAATGTAATAATAAAAATTAATGAAAAAATCGCAATACTTAACTGTATAAAAAGGTATTTTCTAATAAATATACAAGTCAAATGTAAAATTAATAATTTAAAGATTAATGTTGAATGTAGTGTTTTCTTTTGTATTCTTATTTAATGAAAAAGTACTTGAGAATGTCACATTTTTAAAAATTTGCATGTAAAATTTAACTGATATCTTTTAAAAATAATATTAATAAAAATCGCTAGATTTCGGAATATTTCAGCTTTATGTTAACTGTTCGTCTGTTGCCTTTTTATTAATATTATTTCTAAGACATTTTAATTAGTACTTGTATCAATAATGATGCATATAAAAATAAGTAATTTGTGCGTTAAAATATTCTTTATAATTTTCTTTAAAAATAAAAATAAAATAACAAAAGTGTCAAATTTCTAAAGCTTAGAAAAACGTATTTGGACGCCTTCTATAGAATTTTTGTTTTTCAGTAGTGTATTGATTATACATTATACTGTTAGAACAATCATTGAAATATTTCTTCATTTCATGATGATGCTTGTTTTTGTTTCATTAATTATTTATTATTTCTGTAACGGTAGTGACACTGCTACAATAAGACACTAGTTAGATTTTGATTGTTTAAAAATTAAATTTTGTACAAAGTAAAAATAAGAGAGGGAAATTCGTCTAACAAAACACCTAACCATGGGGTTCCATTTTATATAGTTACTACCTGTTAACATACATTTCTGAGGGTCCTGCAGAACGAACATTGTGGCCATATTGAACCAAGTGAAGTGAGTTGAATTTTTAATTTTGGAGACGTACTTTTTCCTAACAGTCTTTAATAAAATCGAGCTTATTTTGGCCGCCCGAATAGAATCCGTTCCACTGCTAACTGTTACATTATTGCTATAAATAATTGTTGTGTTTTTGTTTGATCTGTGTCAAGGCTCTCTGTCAAGTGAAGAGTCCTAAAGGGTTTGTCCCAAATAGGGGTGGCCTGTTCCTTAGGGCCACTGGAGCACGGACCCACCAGTATTTTCTGTTCATAAAAAATATCAATACATATTTTTTAATCTAAATATTTAAAAAAAAAACTGTTTACTAAAAAATACATTGCAAAGAAACTGCACTTTTCTTCGGTCCCACTCATCCGTTATTATTGACTCTCAGCAACTGTATTTTTTTCAAGAGGCAATAAATCACTTTAACGACTGACCGCTACTTCCTGCTGGACACAAGACATTTGGGCCCATCTGGCGTTTACAATATGGGGCACTAGGTGAAATTTATGCCCTTGATGCAAAGTAAGGGAAGATAACTAAGTTTATCTTACAATATGTTTACCCTTGCGTTTCTCAAAAATATTTGGCGATGTTTGTATTACTACTATTGCTAATTATTTCTTAAATTACGCGAGCTTCCAGTATTTTCTTTAAACGAAGACGCTTAATAACTTTAAATTATTGGTATAAAAAATGAATTATATAGATAATCTATTACGAAAGCCATTTTTAACAATCAGTTTAGAATAAAATCTTGAAATTAAATGCCTTGGACCTTATCAACCGAAGAATTTTGCAAAAGAAATGCAACAAAAATTTGGGGAAAAAATGCACCAATTCTCTACACAGTGGTTCGACAAATTTCTGTGGCTTTCAGCGAGTAAAGAAAAAAAATTATTCTTCTGTTTTTATTGTTTATTGTTTCGAGATGAAAAAATATGGAGTATGGCTGGTTGTAGAGAATTGAAGCATTTTTCAGAGAGAGTAAAAAAAACATTAAATAAGTACAACTCATTTAAACAATGCTATTAATTATAAAACTTTAAGAACTGTCAATATTGTAGCACAGCTGGATGAAGGTTATAGGATTTCGTTACAAAACATATTGAAATGGTTGAGAAAAACAGGTATGTGCTAAATCGAGTAATAAATTGTTTAAAATTTTGTGTATTTCATGAACTAGCTTTAAGGGGTCATGATGAACTTAAAGATTCTTTAAATTGAGGTATATTCTTGGATTTGGTCACATACACAACAAAACTGGACAGTATATTGGAAGACCATTTCAACAATGCGACAATATATAAAGATACTTGAAAAACTATACAAAATGAACTTTTAGATTGTATATATGAAACGTATATACATGTAGTTAAAAATGAAATTGATGCTTCAAATTTTGTAGCATTACAAACTGATGAACCTACTGATGTAAGTTGTACTTCTCAATTTGTTATTATCTTACGATATGTAAAAAACGGCAAACCCGAAGAAGAGTTTGTTAAAGTCATTGATGATCATGACAGAACAGCAAACGGACTCACTGAAATATTAATTGATATCTTAGAAGAGTTTAATTAAAAAGATAAGTTCGTTGCGCAAGCGTATGATGGCGCTGCTGTTATGAGCGGGTGGGGGTGTCATAATGGAATTAACAGCGAATACGACAAAAAAATTCCTCATGCAAAGTACATCCATTGCTATGCACACCAAATGAATTTAGTGCTGAAGAAAGCTTGCACTATTATAAAATCCCTCAGATTATTTTTCGCAAATGTCAGTTCATGTTCTACTTTTTTCGGCATCACCTAAGCGTAGTGATTTATTTCGAGAAATATGTGCTAAAAGAATTCCTGCAACGTCGGAAACCAAGTGGAACTTTCATTCACGTATCATCAGTTTTATAGAAGAAAATAAGTCCGATCTATCAGAATATTTTGATAGATTTCAGAACGATGTGCAGTGGGATTATAGAACAATCAGTGAATCGTATGGTTTACAAAGAATTTTAGAAGATAAGGATTTTCTCTTTGTGCTTTCTTTTTTCCGTTCGACATTTCAGCATTTAAAAATCTTGTATAATGTTGTACAAATGACAAATGCCACTTAATTAAGTCCGCTGCAAGCTGTTAACTGTTTCACTGATGCTGTTAATGAAATCAAAAGAAAAGTTGATGTTCATCAAACTGCTGAAAATTACGAAGATTTATGCAAAAAGAAACGCATAAAATTCAGCTGCTGTAACACAGTAAAAATAAATGCACAAAAAGTGTGTGACATTATAATAACTGAAATGAAAAACAGGTTTTAAGAACAAGAAACTCTTAATGCGTTTGCAGTACTGCAACCAAACAAATTCAGTTTAATTAAGTGTAGTTTTCGACAGAAAAACATCTCTACTGTGGCAGAAAGTTGCAGTACGATTAATAAAGGAAAATTAATGAATGAACTTCGTGTAATATATCATAATTCCACTTTTAAAAACATTCAGACAGTTTCAAGTCTTTTAACATTTGTAAAAACCAATAACCTTACAGAAGAATTTTCTGAACTTTCATAGGCACTTGAAATTGTCCTGGTGACACAAGCATCGACTGCAGAAGCAGAAAGGTTCTTTAGTCCACTTAAGAGAATAAAAACATTTTTGACAAACTCCATGGAGCAGGAACTATTAAACGCTCTTCCTGTCCTCTTAGTACACAAGAATTGTATTAGTACAATATCAGAATTTAATGTAAAAGTAATTGAAAGATTTGCTAGACGAAACAAATCGACCGGCCGAATTTCTATTTAAATGAGGCACTACCCTTTAATTTGGGAATGGATTAAATGTCTGCAAGAAAAGTATGTATTTTTTCTATTAACCTCTTAAGGCCTAAGCTCGTATTTTTCGCGTAAATTTTAAAATAATTCAGATTATTGATTTTTTGAGACTAGAAAGCAACACATATTTTCATTTATTTAATATATATATATATGTATATATATATATTATCATGTCCAATAAAATGACCGTTTTTGTAGAAAAGGGTTACATAATTATAATTTAACTATATTCAGACCATATTATGATTCATTTTATGGTCAGAATATAGTTAAATTACGTTTATGTAACCGTTTTCTACAAAAACGGTCAAATGACTGGACAGTTTGCAGCAAATTTTTAACAGTGCAGTTCAATATAGTCTTTAAACACTTATATATTAGACTACTTAAAAAATAAATATATCTCCTGTGTAAACAACAATATTATTCATGCATTTTGAGAAAACTAAAACAAACAATTACATGATACTTTTATACAATATCTATAACAATAACGCATTTTTTAGTCATTTATTTTCAATCCGTACATTATTTAACTAACGATTCTAAAATTAAAATGCGCTATTGCACCTACCGAAATTTTAAACGATTTGTTGCTTAGCATTACGTAATGTATATCTTTGTAAGATCAATAGTTCATGATTTTTAAATTTGAAGTATTTTTATTGTAAGCCTATGAATTATTCCAAATTAATGTATAAAATATCTAAGAAGCAAATAATTTAAATAGTATGAGAAGTAAATTAAGTCATTTAAAGGTTTATTCTTTTTTTCTTTTTGTTTTACAATAACTTTAAAAGAATATATATCAGTATTAACTAAAACAAATCAGTATGTAAAAGTCATTCACAAATATTATTTTTACATTTTTTATTTCATCGTTCTAGTATAAAATGTTTACAAGCAATTAAAATTTTAATTACATTTAATGTGTTAAATTTTTTGTATCATCATACAAATTCAATATGTTTAATATTTTAAATTGTATAATTACATTTTTAAAATCCATAGGCTTAGGTGTTGATGTATAAACTGAAAAATATATATTTTTATTTGGTATAAATTAATATAAATTGAAACAAATATTTGTAGCTATCGCTTAGCCAACCAAAGACTTTGCAAATAAGATCTGCTGTACTTAAATAAAAGCAAGTTGCCGTCTAACTGAATAATTTGAGAATACAAATAATCATTATAAGTAAATTATATAAAAAAATATAATTATTTATTTTAATATGGAAAGAAAATTAAAAATTATTTATTTTAAAATTAATCGTGCTACATTGAAAAATAAATCAAGGGTAATTTCAATTGAATGTACTTATTGTATGTTTTGCAATTATTTGTAGAATTACAAATGGGCTATTTTTAAATAACTGTACATTTTACTTGTTAAATACGCGAGCATAAGAATATTGTGCTTTGCTATAAAAGTTCAGTTTTGTTCAATGGAAACACAATAGGTCGTTGCTTACTTTAAAAAAAAAAAAAAAAAAAAAAAAAAAAAAACAATAATTTTAAGAAATAAAATCAGTTTAAATAAACAAAAAAATAGAACAACTAATGAATATATATTTATAAATATAAAATATTATTTCAATAAATATACAAATGTGCAAGCAATTTTGATTAAATTTTTTACTCTATATAAAATGTAATATTTATTAATTCTTTTTATGAATACAACCGAATGTATAATAGTGTTTAATAAGCAACCTCTTAATAAAAAAATGCATCCAATTATATTTATGAAGTCTTACCGCGTGATTCCTTTTGACACTTTAAGTTTTATAGTTGAAGTTAGTAAGATGACATTTTGATTTTCCGCAGATTTTTTTTCCATTTATTGTCCCCGTTCGTGACAGTAAAACCTTCTCAATGTCTTTAAATTTACCGTTTGTAAGCAGTTAATTCTTTTAGTTTTGCATGATTGCGTGTGTAAGTTTCTAATGTGATCCGAATAACTTTGATTTAAATGTTACAATTGTGACACTACTTTTTTACGCCTGCTGTCAATATGCAGAGAATTACCCCAGTTTATATGTTTTCTCTATTTACTTCCGTACTAAAGATTAAAATTTACTAGACCACATTAGATGAAATAAATTTATTTGTAAATTTAAAATTAGTTATCATTATATTTTTATCTCAACTTTAATGAGGAAATTAAAGTTAAATCTTCAATCATTTATTACTTTCTCGGATTGTAAATATGTTTCATTATAGAAATTTGTCGCTAATATAAATTTATATGTATAATAATTTTAAGAATTTTTCAAAAAAAAAAAAAAATGTTTTATATCGCATTATTTCCATATATATTTATTAATATATATGGAAAAATAATCTTATTGTATATGTTATATATTATATATTATATATTATATATATATTATAATATATTAATAAATTATATTATAATATTATTTATTAATATATATCATATTAATATTAAAGGTATATTGCAGATTTTTTGCAGATTTTTTGCAGATTTTTTTGGAAGTTTCATTTAAAAATCTTTCTTTTATTTTTTTAGAAACGCTAATTTGAACACCAGTCAATATTTATACATCTATTGACTATACAAACTGACAGTACAATCTCCCTAATTTAGTATATGAAAATAATTTAAACAATATATTTAGGTTGTGGTTTGATTTTTTTTAATTATGTATATCACATTTTATACATACATTTATTTTATACATACAAAGATAAATTAAAGTAACAACACAATGTCACAATTGTATTTATAATTGTGTGCGCAGAGAATGGTGCTTAACAGAAACTGGAAATTGAAAATATTGTAAAGGGATCCCATTACATTTTTAAAAAGGTACATGAGAAAATTGGAAGTCAGAAATAGACGCATAGGATTGGTTAAAAGTATTGAAGGATGCTCTCGTGTATACTTTTATAATTGAAATAATGCTTATTTTTCATTAACTACATAAAACATTGTTATACGGAAAATATGATAAGGTAAAAGTAGTATGTGAATCTACCTTTTTATTAAACGTGTTAATTCCCGGTAAGATCTATGGAGAAATAGCTTTCTCCTTGATTATCATGTTATTTTCAAATTACGAAAAAATGACAGGAACAAAAGGACAGTTTTATAACTGTCATTTTATTATTAGATGAAAATATTTTTTATTTCTTTCATTTTATTTTTATTTTTTAATTTTGTAGTAATGAGAGTATGTGAGAATAATTTTTACATTCCATTTACATTCCATAATTTACAATTCAATTTTTAAAATAAATTGCTACCAGAACAGAAATTTTATAGAAATTATTTCAAGGGATAACACCAATTTGCACGGTATAAAATTTAAGAAACATATTAACGTTTAAAATACTCTTTATACACACATAAATCACATGTTATTAGTTATAAATCGATATCCAAAGTTATAAGGCAACTTTGGAGCTATACAAGTAGAGCGCGCCACAACGAGTAAAAAGTAGGGAATTTTTTTACCTTTTTCTGGAACAGCATTTTCAAAATCGATGGATACCCTACCTCCGAAAATGATCAATCTATCAATGTAATATTGTTACAAAATTAATCATCACACCGTTTTCTAGAGAAATAACTAGGATATTGGTATTGTTCTTTTTGTGTAAATGTAAATACCAAAACGTTTTGTTGAAATTTTACATTTAACTTTGAATTGGTGCCATTTCTCTAATAATGTATTAAGCGGCTAAATATTTGACTATCTTTTAGACTACAAAAACTAATTATGCTGTTCCCATTGTTCTATGTTAAGCATATATTGATTATCATGTCTACAGCATTATACTCTGGTTTCCAAGCACTTCCACCCATCTGCTGTCATGCAGCCAGTTTTTAACATGTCAACTAAAATATAGAGTTTTCTTCGTTAACGTCTCGCATATATAATTTTTTTAATTATCTCTTATTTTTAAGTAGGGAACAAATGAACATATGCATGATAACTATTAAAATTTAAAGTGTATATTTATTATCGTACATATCTAAAATATCATACTTTTAAAAACAACAGCAACAAAAAAAACTATGAAAAGTAATTGTAAATTTATTTTGTATTTTATAATAAAGTGCTTAGTGAGTCGAATGAATAATTTTTTTACAGTGTTACAGAAAAAAAGGGACAAAATCCAAATTGAAATAAACAAGAAAAGAGAGCATACTCAAATATAGATTATGAAACGCTTTCCAACAGAAACGAATCATCAATATTTAATAATGTAAAAGAAGATACAACAAAAAAAAAAGAAAGTTCATGACACCCAATTTCAGTAATTAATTGTAAAAGCTACTTACTATATATTTCAAAAATCATATTGCTATCTTTCTCAGTGATCCATAAAAATTCCCTTACGTTTGATGCATATAATCTTCATTAAAATGTACCTATATACCTTAAAGTAAAAGAATTCGTTTGTGTCTCTGTTAACGAGCTATAACAGCTACATACTACACCTTCAAGAGCTTGCATTCTATATAAAACCATAATAACATATGTAAATTTGTAGAAATTTAAGTATATTTCCATGAGTTAGAGCGCGTACACTGTTAAAAAAATTCTGTGAAATTACGGAGAATCTACTGGTAATCTGTTATCTTAAGTCTTATGTAAAATTGCATAGATTAGATAACAGAGATTTTGTTAAATAACAGAGAAATTATTCGGTAAATTTACAGAGCCTACTGTATTTTTTCTATTAAAAAATCTTTATTACTATTTACATTAAAAAAATGATCGACAAAAAACACCATGTATGGATGCTGTTACAATTACTTAAATTAATTCTAATCGCTGTAACGTAGGACTTTACGACCACAGCCCTGTTCCGAACCCGTATCATGTGGGTGGCGGACAGGGATTATAACCACCATTTGGGCTGTTGTCGTTTTGTGCCAAGTATGTCTTTTGATTTAGTCGGAAAAAAATTATCGTAAAGGATTTTTTTTTTTTAATGAAAGAATTTTAATGTAATTTTTTTCAGCAAATTTAATAATGTTTTCGAGAATTTTTCCAAGTTTTAACACAATATATTTTTTTCTCATAATGCGCGAATATTTTTTTTAAAAGAATATTTTTTGGAAAGGAATTTTTTTTAGTAGTAAATAAAAGAAAAATAAATTTAAAACATAAGTTATTAAAAAAAATGACTTTTAATATTTTCACATATTTAAATTTAGAAAATTAAACTTCATTATTATTATTATTACTACTACTATTACTATTATTTTGTAATATTTATGTATTTACAAGGTTGATATATTTTTATAACGCATATATCATTAAAATTCTACGATTCCTAATAATAATATATTATAATTTTGTACAAATATTAACACAAATTATAAAATAGACTAAAATAATATTTGAAAATTATTTTACCTAAATTGTAAATCCAGCAGGAAATAAAAATGTATTCTTTAAATAACCACACTCTCTTTCCATCTTTCGATCCAAGCGGTAGTCGATAAAAATCCCCGCTAACTCCGCAGAGATGAATTCCCCCTTTCTAAAATATGATATTTTTTAATAAAACAATTTTTAAACCAAATTGTTTTCTTTAATATTTTTAATAAAATTGTAAAAGAATTTTAAAAGTGTGTATTTTGAATTTCAGGTTATAACAAATATAAAAATATCTTTAAATAAAGACACGGAAATTCGTACAGAGGATCTAATATAAGGAAAGGGAAATGTCTGTAAAATAATAACCGAGAAACTCGATCAAATGCATTTAACGGAGAACTAGTGCAAATTTACAGAGAGTCTCGGTTTTTTTCTGTGTTTTTACAGATATTTTTAACAGTGTACAGACACACGGACATACAGACAGGCATACACTGACAACAATTATAATCTGATTACAATATAATCTGATTATAATCAACAATTATAATCTATTTCAAATCTGAGTAATTCATGTTTTCATTTTGTTATATAACATTTGCTTCATATATGACGACCAATGCTTTAAATTCTAAAATACCAGAAATACTCAGAATATTGAAACATGGACATACTCAAAACTGAGAACAAAGAGGTCAGTTCATACTCATTTTTGAAAAATGAACATATTAAAAAATCATTAGAATAATTTCAAAATCATTTTTGAAATATGGAAATACTCTAAAATGAGCACACAGAAGTCAGTTCATACTCATTTTTGAAACATGGACATACTCAAATATGAGCACATGATGTTTTATTTTTGAGTGTGTGCATGTTTTCAGAAATGAGTATATACATATTTTAAACTGGAGTAATTTTGATTCGGAGCCATTTTGACTATGCAACATACACATATTTGAGTATTTTTGCTCACTTTTGAGAATGTCGTTTTTAACGTGTATGGTCACGCAGACAGAGAGATAGACAAACTGAAGTCATAATCAGTTTTCAATTATGTTGTAAATTGTTAAATACACTACTACACTCTACAACTAAAAATCTATTATCTATAATTTAGAAATAAACCTCGGACCTGTCTGAAAGAAGTTGTTTAAGCTTTGTAATAACGATAATTTTTTTTCTGGTACTGGACATTCAAAGGTAAACTGTATTGGATGCCACGAAATGGTTCTAATAGCTTGGCCGTAATTGGGACAGAGAAGCTGGAGGTAAAATTTGAGCAGTCAACATTTTCAGAAAACACAGTGACCATATAGAGAATTCGATGCATTCCATATATTTTGATCAAGAAAGTCACTAAAAAAAATTATACAGGGAGACAGTTCGACAAATTTAATACAGTTCCTTTGATACCAGTTAACCAGTCAGCACACGCGCTGGGATAAGATCTACCCCAGCTAAAAACTATTATTTAGAAATGTGCGAAAATAGTTCGTGATCATTTTGAGCTTTATAGTACCTTTCAAGCTGAATGATATCAAGATGTGGCCAAAAAGAATTTACCTCCGGTTGTGTATTTTCCATTCTTTTGTTATAAAAATGTCACGTGGGAGGAAAATTAGTTCACGCGTGTTATAACGTAACCCATAATCATAGGAAAATGTTAATGCAAATGTTTATGTAAAAAATATAGTGTGGAAATAATAATATAATTTTTCCTTTAAACGTTAACAACTCTTGCACATACAAATTCTATATGTGAGTTTTATACTTTTATGTATTTTCAGGGCTGAATTTGAATTGTAAAAGCTTTGTATGTAATGATATGCAGAAAAAAATTTTAGTGCGAGATTTTTTTTTTTTTTTTGTTTTTTTTTTTGCTTTAAATATAAAGGAACTTTTTATTTTAAGTTAAATTATGTCTTTTATTGATTTACAGTTTATTTCAAGATATAAATTTTTGTTTATAATCTAACCGGGGGGAAATTGACACAAGAAAATCCATTGGGGTAAAATTTATCCCGCGCGTTAGTAACGTAATGGAAAGGGGCGAGTGTGCTGACGGGTTAAAGAAAATAAAACAATGCCAGAATCTCATGCTGTCTATCAAAAACATAAGACTAAGAAAATAGATAGGGCCAATCGAACGTGCCACTCAAGATCAATGACAAAATGTTTTCAAACTTAATTGAATTAGTCTATAATTGAAACAAAAATCGCATTACATCTAAATATCCTCTTAGACTATGAGCCATTATCGAAAAAGGTCATAAGTACCAATCATTTATGGTTTTGTTTGACCTTATTGAACTAGCAAAACACCGCTTGTATCCTGATGCACCGGCCATGATGTTACACTGTTCATGAATCCTTCAACGTAAATTATTGAACGTACCAATAAAATATCTCGGAACGTCTTCTCATCATTTTTACATGGGAAATAAGAGATTGGAGGCTCAAGAAAGGTTCTATTTATGCAAGCAGAACAAGAACACATGTGCAAGTCACATCTGGCAGACTTCTGACGAGAACAAAAATGGCAACTGTACTCTATATGAACCGTATGGGCTCTTCTACATGATCAGTTTACACAGAAGAGTTTGTATAAAACTTCAGAGATGTTTGGATTTTGTGAAGAAATCTCTGCAAGTGGAATCGCTAAAATAGCTGGAGAGAATTTGCTGCCCTTGCTAAACTCACTTTCAAAAGTTTAAACTTCTACATAAAAGCCAAATTTGGCCACATTGAAAACATGTAGTTCTTTCTGCAATACACAGATGTCTATTTTGTAAATTAGTAATCTGATTTTGATTTATTTGGTTATAAAAGTAATTATAAGCTCGAACCAAGTTATTTTTTGTCACCCTGTATAATTTGACATATTTTTCTAATATAAAAATAAAAATTTAAAATAAACAAAAACACATTAAATAGTTGTAAAATGCTTTTCGTTAGGGCGTTCGGAAATGTTACCGATATCAAAAATTCTATATTTGAAATAATGTAATCTAGCCTTTCTAACCTATCCTTTTTAGGAGAATGATTTTCATCCGTGAAATAGGACACTTCAGGGCAGATTCAATTTTCTAACTGCATGAATAAGTTATGAGGTTCGCATAAAATATTAAGGTTGAAATGTAAAAGAAAAGTTTCATTTTTGCATCACGAAAAATATCTTATGAAATGAGAGGTTTTTCATGGTTATTAAAATAGTAATAACGAATAAATGAATATACTTAAATTCTTGACTACTGTATGGGAGTTTTAAAATCTTGTTCCAATACTAAGAATTATATATTATTTTTTTTCAATGTTATTTAAATAGTAATACGTAATAAAAACATTTTATTAAATTTTGATGGTCTCATAGAAATTTTGATAAGACTTATACAATGATAGTAGGTAAATAGTTTGTAAAGTTACAAGCTTTTAAAAAATAATATGCTATACTGCAGATATTACTATCAGATGTTACTCTAGAGAAACAGTTTTAGAATAAATACGTTGTGTAGTCCCCAAAACTAATATATATATATTTTAATATGATAATCGGCAAGTTTAAAAAATAATATAAATGGCACTTTTTTTATTGTGAAGTAAAAAGTTTCATCAACCATGTTGAAAGTTATTACAAATAATCACAATTACACTGCTCAAAACAATTAAAGGATATTGCAGTTTTAGGTGGATTTTGTATCTGGGAAACTTTTTAGCTGATTGATACATGGTCGACAGACATAGTAGATTATATGAGAATAAATTACACATGTTTGGCAGAAAAAAATGCATTTTATTGTGAATTTGTGTACAAAAGGAAAAAAACACATTTTGTGCATATGAGAAAAAAAGAATAAGAAAAGGTGTTTTCTTCAAAGAAAATCATTTTCAGTAGGGGGTATGGTTTCCACGGGCGGCCAGCAACGTTGAACACCTTTGAGGCATGGACTCAATGAGGCTATTAATGACGAGTTGGGGTATTCTGCCCCACTCTTCCAGAAGAGCTCTTTCCAGTTCTTGGAGAGTTTGTGGGGGTTGTTGGCGGCCAGAAACTTGTCTTCCTAGAGCGTCCCAAACGTGCTCGATTGGATTCATGCCTGGAGAACACGCTGGCCATTCCATTCGAACGATTCCTTCCTCGAAAAGGAAATCCTCCACCAGGTTTGCACGATGTGGCCTGCAGTTATCGTCCATTAAAATGAAGTTATCTCTGATTGCTGCAGCGTAAGGGACTACAATAGGTCTAAGGATCTCATCCCTATATCGGCGACAAGTCAGAGCTCCATCTCGAATGATGTAGAGGTCAGTGCGCCCGTCAATGGAGATGCCATCATACACCAACACTCCTCCACCGCCAAATCTGACACTTTCGTGCACGAACGCAGGATTATTCCTACTGCCACGGTCCCTCCAGATGAAAATACGCCTATTATCCGGATGCACAGAAAAACGGGACTCGTCAGAAAACAGAATATTGCTCCATTCATTTCTCCTCCAGTTGACATGCTCGGTTGCCCACTCCCTGCGGTCGCGACGATGCCTTGATGTTAATCTAACACATACCATCGGTCGGCGAGCATACAGACCTACAGCATGGAGCCGGTTTCGGACAGTCTGAGTTGAAATCGTGGTGCCTGTAGCCGAGCGAAGGTGTTGTTGGAGAAGAGTAGCGTTCATGTTTCGGTGTCTCCGAGTTGTTAACGCTAAATACCGATCTTCATTGGGCGTTGTTGCCCGTCTACGACCTTGCCCTGGTCTTCGGCCTGCACATCCACTCTCCAAAAAACGGTTCCAGATCCTAGAAATGACACTTTGTGACACTCCAATGGCTTGCGCTACTTCGGCTTGAGTTTGGCCCCCTTCTAACCTACCAACAATTCTCCAAGCTTCTGAATCTGTCAAATGACTTCGCTGAGACATCGTACTCATCGAAACAAAGCAATCACTGAATGCCGACATCCTTGTCTTCATTCTCTTTTATCCAGTTGAAAGTCAAATTTCATTCGCTGCCGCTGAAGCGACGTTTTTGACGTCGAACTCAAAATTTGCATACTCCACAGTTTGAAAACCAGAAAAATTTGCATTTCAGATTCTCTTCTTCTATTTTCGGCAAAAAAAATTTCGTTTATATCTTTATTTTATATAAAACTTCAAATATCCTTTAATTGTTTTGAGCAGTGTATTTGCTTTACTTTCGAAATCCAATTATGGAACGTCAGAATAGTACTTTCTTTTAATTAGAAATGTTCAAAATAGACTATATTAACACGTTTCCGAATGTATAACAGATCGTTAAATCGCAAGAAACTTTTTAAAACTTAAAAAAAAAAGTATTCCACACATATAACTTTTCTATTTAAACATGTTTTCCTATGTCTACGAATTGCATATGTGTATGTTTTGTGAGAAAATTGTAACTGTAATATGTCAGATGTTAAAAATATAAAGTGTCAACCTGGAAGTTCAACATGGTGGATTAAAAAAAAATATTGTCTAGCTGGTCAATATATATATATATATATATATATATATATATATATATAATAAAAAAATAAATAACATTATTTTTACTTGTCTGTGTTACAATCATGAAACCTATAGCAAATTCGGAACACTGACATAAGGAGCTGTTTCCTTCAAAATACACTGATTGATCTCTATTATTTTTTAAAAAGGATAATCTTTCTAATGAAGATTGTTCTTACTAAAACATAGGAGAACTATTGAGAAACTTTTTTTTATATTCTTCAATTACAATGGACATCAATAATATCGAAAAATTAGTGAATTATAATAATTTAAACTGCGATTACAGAGGTAAACCATAGAAATATTTACATCAAACTCAGAAACATGTAATGGTATGATCGACGCAAAATTCGATACAAGATGGCGCCATATGTTACTAGAAAAATAGTAAATGCGGGTTTTCAACGAATTGACTGACGAAGCAGAAACATTACATCAGTAATTGTTGAAGCCTGAGAATAACAGTGAAAATAATTTTGCAACTTTTAAAATATAACACTAGCTTTGTGTAATTTTAAAGGTGTTTTTAAAGGTTTTTGGATGTGTACACTTTTCTTTGATGTGTACACTTCTCTTCCATGTGTTTTAAAATAAAATAATGTCTGTTTAAATGGGTAGTGCTAGTAATTGGTAAGTAAGTATTATTATTATATTGAGAATGTGGGATTTGTGTTACATTTCTGATACGGTACAACAATATTAGTAAACATTCTCTGATATAATGCAGAAATAAATCATGGAACACACATACACAGAGCGCAGATGGTAGCTTTCAAGTGTTTGACAATCATGGTAGGAGGAAAAAATTAAAACAATCCTGTGAAAATTGCAGTTGAAAATAAGTATACATAGGAAAGACGATTAGTGTAAAGGGGTAAGAAAAACAAAAATCAATACTTGTAAATAAAGAGAGCGATGACAAAATGTCATCTAACTACCTGCGACTATCATAGTTTTTCCCTAACCCTTTAAGTACTATTTTGATCAAAATAATTATAGTTAAAATTAATTTCTGAGTATTATAAAATCTATTTTATAATTTTTAATGAAAAGTAGTAAAAGCCTAAGAAATAATTTCCTTATGTATTTTTGGGGGGAAATGTGGGAGAAATTAGATTTTTTTTCTAAAATTAAAAAATATTACTATCTGTATAAAATTAGTCAAATAGTTACTTAAACCCTTTTGATAAGGGCTTTTGAAAAATAATAATGGCGGCATTCATTCTATCTTTCAAAAGTTTCTATATATTCTTACTATAGGTTTCACTTTTAGCAGAATAGTTTACAACCGTGAAATAGAATACTTCAGGGCAGATTGAATTTTCTGACTGCATGAATAAGTGATGATGTTCACAAAAGTGTAACGACTAAAATGGAAAATAATAATTTCATTTTTGCTTTGTAAAAAGTAGAAAATTATTACATGAGAGATTTAATATTTATGTTGAACACTTATATTAATTCTAATCTAATTATTAAATATATTGTTATAGATTTTTCATTTATTTTATAAAGTGATAATAAAGAACGATAATATTTTGAAAACGTCTTACGTTTTTATATAATGAAAATGTAAACTGTTTTAAAGATAAAATATGTTTTATAAAGTATAATTTTATATTAGGTTTAATGGAGGTGTCAGGATGAAAAAATGTGTTAGTCACAGATTTAGCTGTTATGCGTTTTTCTTTTGAGCGTTGACTTGTGTTACCTCCTCTTTATACCAGTCTTCAACTGCGTACTTCTGAAACTTTCATATTTGTCCCCATTTTATATTCAATTATATTCTTCAAACGATTACTTTCGTATTTGTATCCATCCAAAGAAGGTAAAAGCTAGTATCATATGAGTTGTAATTTTCCAAATGAGCGAAAAATGTCCGGGTCAGGATTCGAACCTGGGATGTTTTGGATGAAACTGCCATGCTCTACCAACTGAGCCATCCCAGTCGAATTGATCATAGCATCTGGCCTGATATTTTAATTCGCACAACTGATATCTTGATCAGAGCAGATGCTATGATCAATAAGGTTAACTGGATGAATTAGGTCCTCCAGATTCGACAGGGATGGCTCAGTTGGTAGAGCATGGCAGCTTCAGCCAAAATATCCCAGGTTCGTATCCTGGCCCGGACATTTTTCGTCCAGTTGGAAAATTGCAACTCATATGATTTCTTTACCAATTTGAATATTGTACTAAAATTAATCTAAAATCTAATATGTTCATAAATCTTACTGATGGCACAGTCATCTGAATTCTAACAGATGTGTTGTATCACGATTTTCCTTCTGCTTTTTAATGCATTGTTCTATATGTTATTCTAAAATTAACTCCTATAGATAATAAAATAATTAAAATAAATTGAAAGGGAAAGACATTTCCAAAATCATTTAAGTAAAGATATATCATCTTTTGAACTATCTGATTTAGGGGCATTGAACTAATTTTATCATTATGTTATGAAATATGATACTTGCTAAATGTCACGCATTTATTAGCATAAAGAAGGGGAATTTTAATTTCATTATAAATATAAATTAAAATAATTATGAATGTTTATTAAATTTATCCTCATAAGATTCTAAAACGGAAAAAAAACAAGTTATATACTTATTAAAATGTATTAGGCAAGGATAAGGATATCAAATATTCTATCGTTGAGAGAAATCAATCTAGGATTTTTAAGTGAATGATTTTCATCCATGAAATAGGACACTTCAAAGCAGATTCAATTTTCTAACTGCATGAATACGTTATGAGGTTCGCAAAAAAGAGAAGAAGTAAAGGCTGAAATGTAAAAGGAAAATTTGTTTTTTGCATTATTAAACATGTCTTATTAAATGGGAGTTCAATAATTAAGTTGAAAATCATTGAATTTTATATTATTATTTTCCAGCTTAATTAAAATACACTGCTCAAAACAATTAAAGGATATTTGAAGTTTTATATAAAATAAAGATATAAACGAAATTTTTTTTGCCGAAAATAGAAGAAGAGAATCACAAATGCAAATTTTTCTGGTTTTCAAACTGTGGAGTATGCAAATTTTGAGTTCGACGTCAAAAACGTCGCTTCAGCGGCAGCGAATGAAATTTGACTTTCAACTGGATAAAAGAGAATGAAGACAAGGATGATCGGCATTCAGTGATTGCTTTGTTTCGATGAGTACGATGTCTCAGCGAAGTCATTTGACAGATTCAGAAGCTTGGAGAATTGTTGGTAGGTTAGAAGGGGGCCAAACTCAAGCCGAAGTAGCGCAAGCCATTGGAGTGTCACAAAGTGTCATTTCCAGGATCTGGAACCGTTTTTTGGAGAGTGGATGTGCAGGCCGAAGACCAGGGCAAGATCGTAGACGGGCAACAACGCCCAATGAAGATCGGTATTTAGCGTTAACAGCTCGGAGACACCGAAACATGAACGCTACTCTTCTTCAACAACACCTTCGCTCGGCTACAGGCACCACGATTTCAACTCAGACTGTCCGAAACCGGCTCCATGTTGTAGGTCTGTATGCTCGCCGACCGATGGTATGTGTTAGATTAACATCAAGGCATCGTCGCGACCGCAGGGAGTGGGCAACCGAGCATGTCAACTGGAGGAGAAATGAATGGAGCAATATTCTGTTTTCTGACGAGTCCCGTTTTTCTGTGCATCCGGATAATAGGCGTATTTTCATCTGGAGGGACCGTGGCAGTAGGAATAATCCTACGTTCGTGCACGAAAGTGTCAGATTTGGCGGTGGAGGAGTGTTGGTGTATGGTGGCATCTCCATTGACGGGCGCACTGACCTCTACATCATTCGAGATGGAGCTCCGACTGGTCGCCGATATAGGGATGAGGTCCTCAGACCTATTGTAGTCCCTTACGCTGCAGCAATCGGAGATAACTTCATTTTAATGGACGATAACTGCAGGCCACATCGTGCAAACCTGGTGGAGGATTTCCTTTTCGAGGAAGGAATCGTTCGAATGGAATGGCCAGCGTGTTCTCAAGACATGAATCCAATCGAGCACGTTTGGGACGCTCTAGAAAGACGAATCTGGCCGCCAACAACCCCCACAAACTCTCCAAGAACTGGAAAGAGCTCTTCTGGAAGAGTGGGGCAGAATACCCCAACTCGTCATTAATAGCCTCATTGAGTCCATGCCTCAAAGGTGTTCAACGTTGCTGGCCGCCCCTGGAAACCATACCCCCTACTGAAAATGATTTTCTTTGAAGAAAACACCTTTTCTTATTATTTTTTTCTCATATGCACAAATTGTGTTTTTTTCCTTTTGTACACAAATGCGCAATAAAATGCATTTTTTTCTGCCAAACATGTGTAATTTATTCTCATATAACCTACTATGCCTGTCGACCATGTATCAATCAGCTAAACAGTTTCCCAGATACAAAATCCACCTAAAACTGCAATATCCTTTAATTGTTTTGAGCAGTGTAGTAACAAACAATAAAAACATTTTCTTCATTTTTTTATTATTAAATGAGAGAGCAACAGTCAAAAATTGTAATTAAAATATTAAAATGATTTTAATTAAAATCATAATTTTCTTGAAAAATATTTCTTAGAGTTAAGAAAGAAATGATTAAAAAGTTAGAATGATATAAATGGTCTGAATTAATATTTAAGTAGCATTTTCTGTTCTGTTTAAAAATATGACTTATTATTTGAAATTTTATGAGAAATATTTTAATTTAGTTTTTCATTCATTTATTTAAGTTAAATTATGTTACTTTATGTGTCCTATGTTCTTCCGACAGAAGTCATAAAATACATTTAAAAGTGATCGTTTAACTTATTGTGTGTGATTCATATATAATAATAAATTAACAGAAAAACTTCAGAAAAATACAAAAATATTTTTAAACATTGCTAAAATACATTTAATTACATGGAAATGTATTGCATTTTATATTGTTGAATGATTTGTGCACTAACGCAATGCTGATACAGTAAACGCATTTTAAGAGAAAAGTCATGCTGAAAAATGAAGTTGTTTTTATTATATTTAATTCAGAATCATATAAAATTTAACACTGTTCTTATATTTTCTTCATTCCTACCGAATAAAAAATAAATTAAGTATCTATTTTTTCATAAAATTTATCAATGAAAGTAAAATGGTATATAAACCATTTCAGTATTGTGATTTGGATGGAAACTTTGACTATATTACATATGCTATTAGTTTTATTAGGCCGATCCAAATGTAATGTAATATTTCACATAATTTTAATTTATCTTTCTTAATATAAAATAAATAGTAGCGCCATATTAAAAAATGCACTACAATACTTTTCCAACATTTGCTGTATTAAAATATTAAAATATTTCTTTTATATTTGAAATACTTTAGAGGAGTGGTTTCCAACCTTTTTGATTCGTAGAGCCTTTTTTAGAAGGAAATTCTATAACGCAGCCACTTTAGGCTACACAATTCCCTGCTTTACCAGTCAATGGTATTTAGATGTATTGATGTGGAGCAGCAAAAGAGGGGGTAGATTGTAGTCTATACATTTGTGCAATGTTTCTGTAATGAAAGTAATATTTCGAAAATGTTATAATTTTCAATTTTTTCTCAGTTCACCATAATAAGCATATTACAAAATTTCGTTACATATGAATGTTCATTAAAATTCGATGTATCAAAATATTTGTCTTACTGTAGAATCTACATTGACAGTGTGGCTGTTCTAAGTAGTTACTTGTCAAACCTGTGGTAGCATTGTTTGCAAAGTTTCATGATATCGTATCAGTTTTATTTGCTGATAACTGAAGGTGAATGTTTGGATCAGCATTAAAAAGGTTTCTGTATTTCATTTTGGTGTCTGTGCAAGCATAGAATCCCATATGACATACAAATGTCATTGAGAAAGACAAAACTAATTTTGCTTTCTGAGACAAGATTTAGAATTCATGTGTCAAATAGCACCATAATTGGGGTAGACATTTGTTTTGAAATGAGAAATTTTGTTATCTGGATGGTTTTTAAGTTGGCATTGAAAACATTCAGAATACATTTAATGTAAATCAGCATTAATGATCTGTTACAAAAGAGTGTTCAAACAAATCACTAAAGGCCTCGATATACCCTGTATATATTTTTTTGTATTTTATCTTGAAGCTGGGTGCTATTTTCATTTATGAACATTTTTAGTAATAGGGAAGCAATCTATCTATATAGCTTTCCTGTACATTCCAGCCAATACTTGAATTTTCAAATAATAGTATACACTTTGCTGTTGCTTTAAAATATTGACAGTTCCTTTTGACAATGATAGATTCATTTTCTTCATTTAGGTAAGCATATCGGCTAAATATATATATCTACAAACCCAATTTTCAGAAATTGGCAAGTTTTCACTTCGCCAATTGAGCTATATGGCCTATAACGTATGCTGCAACCTCTATAATTGGTTCCATCACACGTTTAAACACTCTTTATAGATATTTCTTCTTTAATTTAACATGCAAAAAGAGCTACTGATGATGGCTGTCCATAGTTTTATTATTTTGGAAAATCTTCGCGCAAAAGGTCATCAATTTTTATATTTTTATTTTGGAGGCATCATTCATAATACTATCAGACATTTTTCTCGAGGATAGTGAGTGTCTATGAAGAATGTTCCTCTTTTTGGATATAGTAATATATATAATGTTATTGTTATCTGCCTTATCTTTTATGTGGGACTTTCACTGCAGCATTGTGACAAATCATTGCCTCCACATCATCTGCGCATAATACTGAACAATTTTTTCAAGTTATTTAATTTGATGAGCCGAATTTATTCAAAAGATTAAGCACTTCTTCCTATGGTGCACTCATTTTCACTAATCTGCAAAAAAGATTCGCTCCGTTAGCAATGTAAGCAATGGTATAATTTGATAAAAGAATATTGCAGATTAAATTAATTGCTTTTCATCACAATTGTTTCATGAACAACACACCGTGTAAATAGTATAAGATTTAATTAATGTGACTGAAATGGTATGATATATTCAAGAACTTATCAGACAGACAGCTTCCTGCACTTTTCCTATATTTGTTTCATCAAATGATGTCATATTTGTATTTAAAGTTAAAATTTTGTTGCACTTCCTCTTGAAATAATGAAATCGTTTACCTTTCAAATCGCAGTGGTTTCCCTCTGCAATTTAGCAGGAAACATAGAACTATTTTGCTAACATTTTACAACGAATCACTCATGGAGACTGGTGGTAGATGAGGTTGAAATTCAACATCGCAAATTTCCATTAAACCTGCAAATTCTCCCTTTATTGTTTTGAATATTATTTTTGTTATTAAATTTTTCATTGTCAATGCCATGAACGTAAACAAAAGACTGTTTGTATAAATTAATATTTGCACCGGCTACATTGTACAGAAAATACAAGCAGGTGGAATCCAAATGTCAAATTAATCACAAGAAGTTTTCAATTTATAATAATGTTTGTAACGAAAAAATAAATTGCACGCTTTTGGAAAAATCCCCTGCTTGCAATATATGTTTAAGATTGAAATTTATTTATTTCTACACGACTAGAATGTGCACGAAGAACTCTTAAGGATCAGCGCAGCACTCATTTGAAACCGTTCTTTTCGAGAAATGGAAGATAAAAATGAAAAACTTTGTGCAGCACTGATATTGAACATATTTTTTTTATATATATAACAGAACAAATTCAAAAAAACTAATTTAAATTGGAATGGAAGATTCATCTTGTAACACCTAAAAAAACACTTGTAATGCACCTAAAACCGATAAAATACACATTAAAAACATTCTTAAAAGGGGCCAAAAAATATGTTAAAACATATTTATTTAATCCCGAGGTCTTTCGAACGCAAACGCGTTCATCAGCAATATGAACTGCTGAGTGATCATACAATTGTCATTTCCACTGTACGACTGTCGTAACGATAGTTTGTCTTATAGCGTTCCTGTCATCTGGTTTAATATTTTGAAATTATCTAGGAATCCAGTGCCGGAACTAACTGATTTTTCATACACCTCTACAGATTAATAGATTAGCCTTTTTTCAAACTCCGTTACGTAATGGAACAGTGGAAACTGCAATTTTATAATCAGTCAGCAGTTTCCCTTGATGATGACGCGTTACATTTGAAAGATTTCGGGTTTAAATAAACATGTTTTTAACATATTTTTAGGCACCTTTGAAGGTTGTTTTTAATATGTATTTTACATATTAAAAAGTATATTGGTAATATTTTCAATGTAATACACATTTTTAGGAAATATTTATATAGGATGTTATTTTCTACAGATTCGCTAATTGTGGCATGGTGCATTTACATTAATATGCACGTCACGTTTAATCATTTTTATTTACGAAAACTCTTAAGCTCGCACAATGTGTTTTTACTACTAGTAAAATGTCTCTAACAGGAAAAGGCTAGTATTCAAATAAACAATTTAATAAAATGTTCTCATAAATAAGAATGATAACTTAAGTGTGGAAATCTCAACTTTATACACTCCATCTAAAGGTTTAAACTGTATTTAGACAATATATTCACGTAGTATGATAGATATCGATTGATTAGATAAGTTGATTTCCTATGCAAATATTCACAGTATATGTGGGTCACAATGTCATAAGCGGGATTTTCCAGTCCCCAGTATATATCTCGGTATTTGTTTGCACTACAAATTTTCATTTAATGTTAAAATGTGTCACTGTGATTGTTCTAAAATAATACGTTACTTTTACTGTGCAAATCTGTATTTTTTAATCTTTAAAATGAAATTTAAATGTCTCAAAATCACTACTTCTCCCTCTTCTCCACCTATAACTTAATCATTAAAACCATCAACAAAAAATAATTATTAATCAATTTTGAAAATCTAATACTTTTATTCTAATCATGAATCTTATGGAGCATGATAATTGTCTGAGTGAAACGAAGACTCATACACAGCGCAGTATTACTTTGCCCCATATATAGCTACGGTGGATATTAAAACCTTTCGCCAAGCATAACTCAAAAAATATTTAACGGATTGCGTTCAAATTTTCACAGCAGGTACCTATAAAGGTGACAACGACAAATATTTATTACCAAGAATAAATTTCCAAACGTTTGGAAATTATATTAAAAAATCTCTATAATAAAACCGTAAGTCATGTGACTGTCATCAACAGTTCCGGGAGGCCCGCTTCACTTTTTCATATGCCAGGCGGCCATTTTTATTCAAAATATTTTTTGAAATAAAACTGCATAAAAGTTACATTTTTAGAAAGATCGTTCAAAAAAAATTAATATTTGAGAGATGATTTACGTTCACTTATGTATACATTCTGTAATAACTGTAGTTTAAATTAGGTTCGCAGTTCAAATTCTCTATCCATGAAAGTAAACAAACAACAAAAAAAAGATTCATTCGTTGTGAACGTTTAAAATATCAAACCATGAATTTTTGGACCGCTGCCTGGTGTAAAAAAATAATCCGCACCAGTGAGACAGTCAATGTTTCCATAATTCTGTTCTGTACAACTCAACTTCTTTCCGGATGTTTTCTTGACGTAAGTTGAACTCTGAACTCATGTAATAATATTTAATGGATCAAATTTCGAAACGAATTATCAGCTTTTATTTTTCGCGCGTGCAAATTAGAAACGATACTTTAATTTTGAAATCAAATGTTTTGATTTATGATATTTTTTCTTATTTGTCTATTTTCTATTTTAAGGAAAAATGTGAACTTCATGTATTTTAAATTGGAACAGCTGTCACGGACGCACCGGGGTTGGCGCGATTTTTGTTTTGTGCCATTTTGGCGAGAAAATCCCATTTTCAGGTACCTATTAGAGATTACTAAAACAACATGTACTTTTATTTTATTATGAAATAGTTTATTTTATATTAAAAAACACACAATCTTATTATAAAACACACACAATGATTAATTTATTATAAAGTGGATTAAGCGGTTTTTGTCAAGAAAGATGAAATACATAACAACAAAAAATATGCGAAAGGCTACCACGATCGCAAAAGTTCTTGATTTGTCTATTAGATTTTTCCGGTTTGGCGAAGGATTAAGGGAAAAAAATAAATTATGAATAAAAATAATTTGTTCCAATGCTTAATTTACATTTAAGGGCGACCAAACTGGTCGCCAGTGGCGGCTAGCCTATTTTTTATTACGCTATCGTACGTGGCACAGAAATTGCGATTGTTTCTTTTTTGCCGGTGGCAACAAGTGTTTTGTTTTCACTAATTTGCAAATATTAAGAAAAGTATTTGGGGTATCGATTTAAAACTCATCACACAATATGTAGAAAAATTTTCTGCATCGAAAATGCGACTTTTTGTAAAAATGAGGCTGTATTTTTTCTTATTTTTTGCAAAAAACTAGCTACTTTCTGAAAAGGAAAGAAAATAAAGTGCAAAAAACGCGCCATTTTGTTACCAATTTAAACATTAGCTCCATTGTTTACCTTATACAATTTAACCTCATTGTTGTCCGCATCTTTATGACGTCAATGTTACTGATGCACATATTTGTGATTTATAATATAGAATCGATAATAATAAATGAATAAAATAATCTTATAGTGTGGAGATATCCGTCATGTCCTACTTCTCAGTTTTAGAGATTCAAGATCGCTAACAGTTTAGCGTTGCATAAAGATGCATAGACTTTGTTCTAAATTTTAAATTTTGAAACTTACTGAAAATATACGTACCCTTAAAACAGAGAGAGAGTTAACAAAGTGACTGTTACAGTTTGGCGAATGTCAAATAGGGTGGGGAAACTATTAAGTTGCCCTCAATTTGCTATCCATAGATATACATGATCCAGTGCATCAACTTTTCAGTGACATCGGTTTTAGGACAGTGACGCCTCAAAAGCTTAAAGGAAGAGCCATACTAACAGAGACAAACAATTTGTCACTTGAAATTAAAAATCGTGTTTTACAATGTATGCTAGGAACGGAAAGGGTTTATGAAAGCATTGACATGATCATAAATTATGATCCACAAGATCAACTTTAATATACTGGAGCGCAGATGCTCTGCGCGGGATCGACTAGTATATAAAAAAACACAATAAAAGTACATACGTCACGAAAATTTACTGCGTACGTCATTTTCACTGGCGTAGATTTTCGTAAATAATAAGATTTCAAAAGTTCATGAAGTAACATGGAGCAAAAAAATATGCACGTACAGTGCAATACAATATCAGTACAATAATCAAATCAATACAATAAAACATATTTCCATTTAATAAAAATGGAAAATTAATCTGGAATGTTTTATGTTTGAAAGAAAAAAAGCCCGCAACAACTTACTATTAGAGATTTAGCGCAAATCTCACTATTAGCAGCTTTTTATTTAGCGTGTGTAAATAAAAAACAATTTTTAATCTATACTAATATTATAAAGCAGTAAATCTTGTTTGTTTGTTTGTAGGGGGTAATCTCTGGAACTACCGAACCGATTTCAAAAGTGATGGTGGCAAATTGATGGTGACAACCCCTGCTCCAACATAGGCTATATTTTATGTCGGTGCCACTAACCCCAGGGGGTGCAGGAGCAAAAAACGTTCTAAAATTGCGTTTTTTCAGTTATCACACTGGCTGTCAAGCCCTGAGAGCTTGGCAACCGTTTCTGTATGTATGTATGTACGTACGTAATGCGATAACTCTTCATAGAAATATCCGTTTTCCTTCAAATTTTGTTTATAGGTTCACTGTGTAAGGCGCTTCCCTGATAAGTTTTCGGGATTGATTGGTTAAGTATAAAAGGGGGGGACAAGGGGCTAATTCCCCCCCCCCCCCTTAATTTATATAAATGGGTTTTTCATGCAGAATTATTCCGTTTTCCTTCAAATTTTGTTTATAGGTTCACTGAGTTAAGGCGCTTCCCTGATTAGTTTTCGGGATTGATTGGTCAAGTATAAAGGGGGGGAACAAGGGTCTAATTCCCCCCCCCCTTAATATATATAAATGGGTTTTTCATGCAGAATTATTCCGTTTCCCTTTAAATTTTGTTTATAGGTTAATTGGGTTAAGACGCTTCCCTGATTACTTTTCGGGATTGATTGGTTAAGTATAAAGGGGGGGAACAAGGGGCTAATTCCCTCCCCTTAATTTATATAAATTGGTTTTTCATGCAGAATTATTCCGTTTTCCTTCAAATTTTGTTTATAGGTTCACTGTGTTAAGGCGCTTCCCTGATTAGTTTTCGGGATTGATTAGTTAATATAAAGGGGGGGGATCGGGGGGCTAATTCCCCCCCTTAATTTATATAAATGGGTTTTTCATGCAGAATTATTCCGTTTTCCTTCAAATTTTGTTTATAGGTTCATTGGGTTAAGACGCTTCCCTGATTACTTTTCGGGATTGATTGGTTAAGTATAAAGGGGGGAACGGGGGGCTAATCCCCCCTTAATTTATATAAATGGGTTTTTCATGCAGAATTATTCCGTTTTCCTTCAAATTTTGTTTATAGGTTCACTGTGTTAAGGCGCTTGCATGATAATTTTCGGGATTGATTGGCTGAGTATAAAGGGGGGAACGGGGGGGGGTAATCCCCCTTTAATTTATATAAATTGATTTTTCATGCAGAATTATTCCGTTTTCCTTCAAATTTTGTTTATAGGTTCACTGTGTTAATTCACTTCCCTGATTAGTTTTCTTGATTGATTGGTTAAGTATAAAGGGGGGGGGAACGGGGATAATCCCCCCCTTAATTTATATAAATGGATTTTTCATGCAGAATTATTCTATTTGCTTCAAAATTTGTTGATAGATTCATTGGGTTAAGACGCTTCCCTGATTAGTTTTCGGGATTGATTGATTAAGTATAAAGGGGGGGAAAGGGGGGCTAATACCCCCCTTAATTTATGTAAATGGGTTTTTCATGCAGAATTATCCCATTTCCTTCAAATTTTTTTATAGGTTCACTGTGTTAAGGCGCATCTCTGATTAGTTTTCGGGATTGATTTGTTAAGTATAAAGGGGGGGGGAACAAGGGGCTAATTCCCCCTTATCTATACTAATATATAAAGTAGTAAAGATTGTTTGTTTGTTTGTTTGTTTGTTTGTAGGGGTTAATCTCTGGAACCACTGAAGCGATTTTAAAAGTGATGGTGGCAAATTAATGGAGACAATCCCTGCTCCAACATAGGCTATATTTTATGTCGGTGCCACCACCCCCAGGGGGGTGCAGGAGCGAAAAACGTTCTAAAATTTCGATTTTTTGTCTACTGAAGGAGATAGAAGTATCAAATTTGGTATGGTAGTTACTTACAAGATTTAAATGCTCTATAAGAACAAAATCTAAAAAAATTCGAAATTTAAAGGCTGAAATAAGAAAAAAATTTCTAAAAACATTCTAAATTACAATTTGTATGGAATGTCTGGAACTACTAAAGCGATTTCAAAAGTGATGGAGGCAAATGGATGGTGACAATCCCTGCTCCAACATAGGCTATATTTTATGTCGGTGCCACTACCCCGAGGGGGGTGCAGAAGCGAAAAACGTTCTAAAATTGCGATTTTTGCGATGCTGAAGGAGCTAGAAACTTCAAGTTCGGCATGATTGTTATTTATAAGATCTAAATGCGCTCTAAGACAATTTCTAAAGAAAAATGATCTAATGATTCTGCGATTTTTCAACTATTGAATTTCTAAAATTACCAAATTTCACAATAGAGTACCATAGCGAAACCTTCACGCGTAAAAAGATAATGATAAAGGCGACGTGTCCTGACGTGTATATTGACTATAGCACGAGTCACAAATTATAGTATCCTTATTATTCTGTTAAAATATAAAAGTGAATTATGAAATGTCAATATTTTGTTTGATTAAAGGTTCGTTAAGAGAAATTGACCAGCGTAGCGGGCGTAGCTTGCTAGTGTTTAAATAAAAGGTTTTGATTTGTGGCATTATTTCTTCATATTTTCTTTTCCTTTTTAGTATTTTAAATGGAATTAGTGAAAGGCATGTATTTTAAATTAAATGAGTGAAATACATGTATTTTCAATGCATTTATTTCAAATGAAGTGAGTGAAAGGTTTATAGTTAAATGAAATTAATGCAATTTGAAGATGTTATGAGAACAATATTTAGCGATTTATCAACTGCGCCAAGTTAACATAAAAGTACTTATACGTACGTGAAATGAAACAAGGCACATATGTCATATACGCACCACGTTGGCGCGATTTTTCCCCCACCAATTAGGCGAAAAATTTGTTTTTGAATTTTAGTTACAAATACCATGCAATAATAGCACGTGATTTTTTATTTCAATATAAAAATAAAATAACGTAATAAATGAAACAGCTTATATTATTTTAAAAAATGAAATAAAAATAAATAAATAATAGTTTTATATAAATAAATATTGATATACATATAAAAATAATCTATAGAAATAAAATAAAAAATAAAAGTAAAACACAACAAACAATTTTCGCCAAATTGGCCGGTGGGGAAATCGCGCCAACGTGGTGAGTATATGACATCTGTGCCGGGATTTTTACCCTTTTATATGTGCTTTCGGAAATATGAAAAAATAAAAAAATACGTATATCAGGCGTATAATGTTTTGCATTTTGATACGAACCACTTCTCTATTTTAAGATTTTAAATGCTATTTATATCAGATATTTCTTTCCTGAGTTTCCAACAAGTTATTTTCGGTAATTTTTTAGTTCGCTTATTAATTGTTTACAATTTGCCCCCCTGACAATAACAATTATTTATGACAAAAATGTCTCTTAGTTTTGTCAAATATGTTTGTTGTGTATTTTCATTACTTGTTGAAATATCGAAAATGGCAATAAAATTTTATTTTAGCATCGTACTTAATTTTTTAAGATGGCGGAAAAACATGGTTTAATAGACGTATATTTGTAAATATTTAAAAAACATGTTTTTCCGCTCTCTAGAAAAAATTGGTAAGATGCTAAAACTGCCTTTTAGAATCATTTTTAATTTTTTCGCCAATCGCGCCAACCAGCACAGGATACGGAACTTTTCCCCATTCAGATACACAGACAAGGTTGGTCTCAAACAAGAGTAATGCTAGAAACAATATTGTTTTAACTCTATAAGAATTACAAACAATAATGATATTAAATTTCCGATTAGTTTTGGGCCCGATTATGGAAGTTTCTCCTAGAAAAAAAACTGTGGAAGAAGTATTTTACATTTGTTTCAAGTGAAGCTCGGTCAACAAAGTATTAATTAATAATACAAACAACACTAATATTAACATGGGGGCAAAAGTTTGAATTTAAGTGTAAATATTTCGAACCCTCCCCCCCACCCCAAAAAAAAAGGAAAATAAAGTTACAGAAATGAATTTAAAATGGTGTTAAGCCACGCTTTCTGGGGGCTGCGAACCCGATTACGAAACTTCCACTTAACTTAATAACATATATCTAATAGCTCATAGGATACTTTCCCTTCCCAGTTATACGGACCTTGGGGATTTTTTAAAAAGCTTGACGCAGTTCTGGTTTAAGAAGTTGAGATTTACTGCCAAATGACATAAACTACAATGAAAATAAACCTGATGAATTATTATGCTGGTTTAAGTGTGTATTAAAAAAAATTGCATCTGATTACACTTTTTAGATAAATTACTCCTGTTTGCATTTAATAACAGATGAACGGATTCTGTATACTAAATTGTTTAAATATTGGGAAGAGGTGGCGAGAGGTAGAGAGACGTGTAAACAAATGGGTAGACAGACGGGTAGTGAGATGGGTAGCGAAACAGATAGCGACACAGATAAGCTAACGGGTAGCGAAACAAATAGACAGACGGGTAGTGAGACGGGTAAAAAAGAGGGTTGACAGAAGGGTAGCGAGATGGGTAGGGAGACGGATTGCAAGACGAGTAGCGAGACCAGTAGGAGGCATGTAGGGGGAAGTGTTGCGAGACGGGTAGCGTGGTGGATAGAGAGACGAGTACAGAGATGAGTACAGCGACGAGTTGACAGACGGGTAGAGAGAGGGGTATATAGACAGACAGACGTGTCGATGGACGGGTAGTGAAACGGGAAGCGAGACAGTTAGAGAAACGGATAGACAGATGGGTTGCGAGACGGTTTATACAGACGATCAGAGAGACAGTAGACAGATGGGTATGGAGATAGACACGATATAGAGACACGGCTAGACATACAAGTAATTAGACAGGTAGACAGATGGGTATGGAGAGACACACGGTATAGAGACACGGCTAGACATACAAGTAATTAGACAGGTAGACAGACGGTTATAGAAACAGATAGGCGGGTAGCGAGACCAGTCGAGAAATATACAGACATATAGCGATACACGTAGAGAGACAGTCAATTGGGTATAGCGATGGGTAGGAGAACGGATAGGGAAACAATCAGATTGTAGAGAGAGACAGACAGACAGGCAGCAGAAAAGTATGGTGTTTGAAGCAATAAAGGCGCAGGGGGGAGAGCTGCCTAGAAAATAATCAAGAAGTATTATATTTGAAATATATATATATATATATATATATATATATTTATAGCACAGCCAAAACTACTAAACCTACAACGACGAAACTTGCAGAAAAATACTTCTGAGTATGTAGAGGCGCACTAAGACGGGATTTTCGAAAACTCCACCCCTAAGGGGGGTAAAAAGAGGAACAAACTTTAAAAAAATTCCTTAAAAATCGGGTATTGTAGTTACGTAACAAATGATAACATATTTTAATGTATTTTTGTATGCTGAATCGAATGGTATTAATTAAATACTCATAAGTCAAACAGTTCGTGAGATATTGCACATTTTTCTAATTTGGCGAAGTCTATGACGTCAATATCTAACAATTCTAACAATACAAGTGCGAATATCTAAAAATACATCCGTTACTATAGCAATGGAAAAAATTCAAATTAAATCTTTTTGTTATTTAATTTTTTTGTTTATTTTTACAGATAGAAACATTAACTGTTCAATTGGGAATGGAATATTATTCTTACGGATATTTATGTAATTGTGTATTATTATTAATTCTAGAAACGCCACGATTTAAAATAAAACGCGATTGCTAAAATTAAAGTTTCGAAGGTCTATTTAGTATTATATATTGCTTCTTTATTTGTTTTCAGTCTTCAGCCATGTTTCCCCTTTTCTTTGGGTAGTTAGTTATTCATACGATTTCGGGCTAATTTTCCGCAATCAGATACCTCGCCAATTGGCGTTTTAGCTACCATGTTGGGTACTTCTCTGTTATCCGGTCGACCATTTTTCATAACAAAAAACTATTACTAAACTGTAATGCCAAATAAATGGGAGAACGTTGCCACTGTAATATCAATCACTGAATGCCGATCATCCTTGTCTTCATTCTCTTTTATCCAGTTGAAAGTCAAATTTCATTCGCTGCCGCTGAAGCGACGTTTTTGACGTCGAACTCAAAATTTGCATACTCCACAGTTTGAAAACCAGAAAAATTTGCATTTGTGATTCTCTTCTTCTATTTTCGGCAAAAAAAAATTTCGTTTATATCTTTATTTTATATAAAACTTCAAATATCCTTTAATTGTTTTGAGCAGTGTAATTGCAAAAAATAACCATTGAAATATATATATATATATATATATATATATATATATATATATTTCAATTTCGCCGATATGGAGATTTAATGTAAAATTGACTTTTACAGAAGTCATCGAAAGATTTTTTATATACTTTAGTAGGAATTTAGGCAACAGTTTCGTAATCAGGTTTGTAGCAAATCATGTTATCAATGTTGTTGGAAGTGTACGAGCTTCTATAAATAATTATACAAATAAAGAAGGAGGAAAATTTTTAAATTCAAATGTAAATTTTTGCCACTAAGAAAATGTTGCAACAATGAAATTAAATTTGCGTTAAACTACGCTTGCTTAAATGCGCACTTTGCTGCAAATCCGATTACGTAATTTTAAAAAGCTTGTCGGTTTTTTTTTTATTTTTTCAGCAATTCTCGCATTAAGAAAAGGAGATCATTGTCAAATGTTATTAATATATATACATATTAAAACATAACAGTATATATGAATTTATATATGATATTTAGTAATTCTATCATTTAATTTGCTCTTTTTCATATATTGTATCTTCTTTATAACGTAATTGTTAACCCTATGTTCTCAGAAATATCACTCAGACTAATCCCTCTGAGGGAAGTCCTAATATATTTTTTATATGAGCGAAAATTGCAATATTTGTTTTTGTTGCGTTTAAAGTTGCGTTCTTCACTTATTTGGTCCCTACTGTCCTGGTGTATGGATTTACCTATATTTGCATTAGATGATAGTTTGTAGTAATATCTACCATATATATAAAATCCTAATGAAACAAATTTGTGAAACGATTTTATGAAACGAATTTATGAAACGATTTTATGAAACGACTGATTAAACGACTGATTATGTTTCAGGGCCATTTTTAATAAAATATTAAACGCTTGATGGTGAAATTAATACCAATTGTCCATAAAAATCCGCGGATGTCAAAACTGGTAATATAATTTTGAAATTGGAATTAGTTTTCGAGATATTAATTTTTTTCTAATTTTAATGCCATTTCTGTAATGATGGCAACTAATTACTCAGTTTTTTTGTGACAAAAAAGGGAAAAAACTGAAAATGATCCCGATAGGGATTATTGATTTATCTTTATTCGTCATTTTCAAATTGAAATTGAATTTATCTTTTATTTCAATCGATAATGAAGACAAGATTGTGATTAAATTATGTTTTTTCAGGAAAATTAAAAAAAAATCACATTTCTATCGTCAGGATTCAATCGTCTGTCAGCATTTAATTTAATTTATAAACTGAAAATATTTTGAATAAATTCGTCCAAATGACGTCATTTACGTAAACGCAAAAGAAAGGAGCAAAAAAATATTTATACAATTTGTTTAGCGTAAAATGTCCTTTATCCTATTTTATATATAATCAGAAGTAATTTGTATAGAAACAAGTAACATAAAAACAATTTTTTAAGTCAATTCCTACTTTTTAATCATAAATATATAAAATAAACCCGTTCAGCATTAATGTCCCACGTTATCTTTATTGAACATTATTTTATAATCATCGTTGCGGTATTTTATTTTCTGTTGGCATCACAAATTTGAGATAAATCTTTCATTTCATTTATGAAACAATGGTAGAAGTTTTTTTCTCCCATGTAAAAATTAAAATTAATTAATTAAATTTATTGAATGAATTAATATTTGAAAAAAACTGTATTAACTTCAATTGTCATCCAGTACAAGTTAAAAAAAAAATTTATTTGAACTTGAATGGATCAATAGAAAATATTTTATTAACGATTAAAAATTCCAACAAGATATATATAGAGAGAGTGTGAGCTAATAGTAGGAATTTAATAAAAACAATAATAATATACGTATAATTAAAATACGCATATAAACAAAAAAATCGTCGAATTTGTTTCCATGGCTGTTTTTGTCATTTGGCACCAAATCTCACTTTCTGATGCCCGAATTGCGCCAAGCTTTTTAAAAAAGTCAAGACCATGGTTGTCAAGACCCTTATAATAGAAAAGCACCAAAAGCTCATTGGGTTTGTTTTCATAACTTTTGGCAACAAATCTATGTATATTAACGAATCTATCCTTTTTCGAAGCTCGAATTACGCCAAATCTACAAGCAAAGGTTCCTATACTGGAAAAGTACCCGATTTTCTTATGGACAATATTCGAGTTACATAACAAGGTGTAAAATTATCGCGGATAGCAAATTTGTTTAAATATCTCATCAATTGGTGCCGAATAAATTCAGGCATGCATGCACAAAATATTTAATTAATTTTGTATGATAAATAATTATTAGAAAATTCGTATATACATATTAATTAAAATAAATAATTTACATATTTAAAATAACATGAAAATATGCATGATGGTGCACTAAAATAGAGAGAAAATTAAAACCTGTTATTGAAAATATCTATAACATAGTACTTTTCAATACCGTGGTTCTTAATCTTATTCACAAGCAGATGGAATTTTTCTCATCCTTAAACGCAAAGGAAGAATATAATACAGATCGTTTTTATAAAAGTCCGAGAGGTAGCCACAATTTAAACCTAACCATTTTATACAAGCTGGTTTTCAAGTCGTAATTGATTTTACTTATCAATCCCGAAAACAGTCGTCAGTTGTCGCAACAGCTGTGTATGAGGCCATGGTAATCAAAAAATGCCCCATTAAAACGTTAAAAGCATGGCAACCCAATTACAGATTTACCAATATTTTTAAAACAAAGCACGCTGTCATGTTTTTAGAGGCTTCGACGTCTGAGCGGGGGTTGGCGAGCGTAGCTCGCAGGGGGTAGGCCCCCTAGTATAAATATAAAATGCAAACTTATGCGGCGGCCAAAAAGCGGTTATATGTCTTTTGACTATGACAACAAATAATTGATCGTTGTTGTTTTGACATTGTTAGGCAAACCTTTCTCCTTTTTAAAACGTGCGCCAATGTAAAATGTGTAAAATCTATTATTGTTTAAATACATATCAATGTTTTTTTGTTTGTGTGTAAAATTTAGTGTGTTAAAAGAAATTTTACGCATGTTTTAAATTTGTTGCCATGCCAGGAAATTAAATTTCAGAACAAATACAGACAATATAAATACAGATTGTACAGTTTCAATCTTGATAAAGTGTAATGAAAATTATTCCATTTTTTCGCAATCTTAGTAAAATGTTTTAGTTATTGAAAACACACGTTATTTGTTTTTTCTAACGATGATTTTGGTATATAGGTTAGATTACGTGGTACTGATAACGAAACTGCTACCAACTGAGGGAGGAAGGATAGCGACGCCATACAGCCCGTTGTAAAGTGAAATTGAATAGAAACACGATTAGGGATTACGTCAGCGTAGTCCTGTTAACATTTGTACTCAAAATAATATTCACTTCATTATACATTGGAAAGAGCAATGTTTCTATGAAAACCTCCTCCCTTGGCGCAGGTGCATCCGCTGTGACTGTCAATTTCGGAACATACACCACTTAGGAACATACTATTACATATATACATACATACATATATACATACATATATACATATATACATATTAGGAACTTACATACACCTATAGGAAAGAGGTTACTTTCTGACACACTTTCTGACTGGTTCACCAACGCACTCCGACAGAATCTAGAAACATGAACTATTGGGTATATATTTGTAACAAGTAATAGGGACTCGCCAAAGGGGACTCGGAAGTTCAAACCCTAAGTTCTGCGGAAGGTTTAACTTATTTCGCCTTATTTCAGAAAGAGTTTTAGCTAGGAGCCTTATATGTAGCATAAAAAAATCTACTAAAAACTGGTTAAATACGCATTTCAGCGATATCCTATATTTAACCTCTAAAGGAGTAAATAAGATACTAATAATGATAATAACAAAGATTTGTGATCGTAATCGTGTCTACAGCCAATTTGTAAATTTTAGGAGCGTAATTGTTTCGCAAAATTAAATTGACTGTTGTAATTATTGTTTTCACTCATATAAAAATTTATACTACATTATGGCCAGCATCGCTCATGTTTGTGGACAACATTGGCTATATACCTCATTATGAATGATTGGTCGAATAAGACTACTGTTGCTGATTTTTGATTGAGACATTTTTACAGGTGAATTTTTAATTAGTCTTTTTTATTTTCTTATAAATTGTGTTTACGTTTCTCGCGTTTTAACGATCGGATTTCAATCTTTATACAAAATATAATATATTTCAGCCAATTCTCAACCATTTATTGGAAGTAAAGATTTAAGATTTAAATACTGGTTGCCATATTAAAGATTTATGGGCGTAAAACTCAGAAGGCCAATACGTAAAATAGCTGCCCCATATTTTAGGCACAGGCAACGCCTAACACATCTGCTATTTTTCAGTATTGCTTCCAATAGAAGGAGCAGATTCTGTTTTTAAAAAGCCGCCATTATTTGCTGTTTGCTCATAAAGAATATGTTAAGGATTGAAAAGAAAGTTAATAGGAAAGAGTACCTTTATTAACCGTCACTACTATGCCCATTGTTAATTTAAATAATGATATATATAAGTTAACCAATATCTGGCCATTTAATAATGGGTGTGATATGTCTTTGAAAATATTGCATACAACACTAGAAAAATTTTTTTTTTTTAAGAAAAGTGTCAAAATTGCAAAAACAAAAAAATGTCTCTACTGTCCCTGTCATTTCTGTCAGTTAAAATTTGTGTTTTTTCTGATAAAAATATTGGCCCATATACGAATTCAAGAAGAGAAATCATTATAAGATATACGCATTTATGACACCAAACATTTCTCGCGTATTGTTCATGAATCTGCGCCACGTATAATCGTTTTGAAATGTTTTAATAGAGTGCCATGTGATAGATTTTCAGATGTTACACGACAATGTTATCCTTTTTTACTAATTAAATTTCAGATTTATTTTATCGTAGGTAATTTACAAGATTTTCTTTTATTATTAAACATTGTTTTGCAGCACATTTGGGATAACGTACTTTAGAAAGTGACAAAATTCATTGTTTGTTTTGTTAAATGTGTCTGTTTGTTAAAAGTAATAAATAAAAGGCTACCTATAAAACTTAATTTGTTTAGTTATATGTACATTAAATGTTACGGTATATAGCAACAGCAGTAAAAAAAAAAATAATAATAACATTGATATTAAAATAATAATTATAATAATAATAATAACAGTAAAAAAAACTATTTTAACAATAATAATAAAAAGAAGAAGAAGACGAAGAACAGTAAACTAATAATAATAAATAAAAACAACAACATAATAATTATAATAATCTATTATAATACTTCATCTATTTCTAAAAAAATACCATGTCTTTTACAAACTACACAAATTATTTTACCATTAATGATAAATTAAATGAACAACGTCAATTAAAACGTATCGTGAAGATACTCATTTCCATACCAGAATATTTTTATCATAAGATATATTCAAAATTGTGGATAAAGTAAATTAATATCTTAGCTTTAAAAATACAGTATTATTATGCTGCTGCATATATCAATTTGTATTTAATTTCCAAAAGTCAACTGTACTATTAATATACCGTAAATTTATATCATTACTTTAAATAAGTGAACAAAATACTTTGACATTTTATAAATTTATTCCTTTGAAGAAGGTTCCTTATTTTGACACAGCATTAAATGAAGAAAAAGAAGATAATTTATTTTGTCAAAATATATATTTATAAAACGAGAAGCAACAAAATGAAAACTATGGAAATGACTTATTTGTTTTGAATTATTTGCTCAAAAGCCTGACAAATTGCTGTAATAATTTTTCGTTTATTTCCCTCAAGAGGAGATATAAATTTAATAACAACGCTTAAGAGTCAGTACTCGTATTTTAATAATTTTATTTTCTCATAAATCACTAGATATAATCCCATATATTTTCATGGGAAAGAATGAAAAGAAATATTAATAATTTAAATGCATTTAACTCAAATTTTACAGTTTCAGCCTTAATATTTAACAAGAACGAAAAATCCTGCTTCAAGCATAGATTATGAAACACTTTCCAATACATCCAGAAAAGTCTGACGAAACTTCACCGTTAAATAAGGTAAAAGAAGATATGTATTAAACACATTTAAAACTCAAGTTTTAGAAATTATCTTCCATAGTCAAAAAAGTAGTCGAATTATATTGTGCTACCTTGTGTATGATCTATAGATTTGAATATATATTACATAGCATGGTAAAATGTCAATTCGAAACATCTAGCAATTTTCGCCAATCGATGGAAATGCATTTGAAATATTTTGCACGACCATGTATATAATCTAAAATATACCTATTTAGGTATGCACACCACATATTAAGCTAAAATTTAATTCAGGTAAAAAAAGCATAAGGGAACTTAAAACTTACATTCAGCAATTACCAACCATAAACGGCAATATATTTCGTTCTTTCCGTTGCCCTGTATACGAATTTATTTATATTCCACAAACTTCTATAAGTCTACTAAAAACAGTTCAGCAGAAAAATGCGTAACATGATTAAAAATACTCTTCAGGCTGTTCATCTTCGAACTCCCGGATTCCCCTCCCTAATGTTAAACCTTTGGGCATAGGATGCATTCGTATATTTAAAATATATTCTCAGGAAATTAATATTTTTAACTTCTGTTTTCTTAGTACTGTTCTTAAAAGATGTATCTGTTTTCTTAACTTTAACAAAATTATAAAATATGTGCTTGATTTATAATTTTTTATGTGTTAAAATCTTACTGAAGATGAATAAGATTTTACCATTTCACATAAAATTAAGTATATATTTTAGAAACATTTTGACACCTAAGAAAAAAAGAAACATCCTTTAAGAAGTGAACACAGAAAACAGAATTTAAAAATATTAATTTCCTGAGAAGATATTTTAAATATACGAATGCATTCTCCGCCCGTAGGTTTAACATTAGTGAGGGGAATCGGAAAGTTCACGGACGAACAGCGTTAAGCAATTCACTCCCATAGTCAGTAATACTTACGAATTCCTTTGTGTAGCCCTGTATATGATCAGCAAAATGTATCAGTATTCGTGTATATCAGTATTCTGCACTATTTGTGTTTTATTTTCTATATTTTCATGAACAACACGATCTACAATATCGTGCATTTTTATCTCTATGAATTCAATCTAACACAATAAATCAGATATATTCTTTAAACAATATATATTCAATGTAACTCTAATTTTTCAATATTTGCTTTGTACGATATGTATTTTTTGGTCTAATGTTAATATCTTCAAATTATACTTTACAACAATGAAATGCAGAAGTAAAATTAATTAAGCAATGCTGTATAAAATTAAGTTAACGAACAAAACACTTTTTTTTAATTTAAAAATGCTATAGTTTTCAAAAGTTGCCTTTGATCAAAATAAAGACGGAAATTAAATATTAGCGTAATTGGATTATGTTTTCAGGTGTCGCAAGAAGGGTAAACTTTAGATTTTTATTAAAGTTTTGACAATTTTCACAGTTATGTAAAAAAAAAAATAATAATAATAATTTCAACATGCTCTAGTTTTCAAAAGTTGCTTTTGATCAAAATAAAGACGGAAATTAAATTTCAGCGTAGTTGAATTATATTTAGAGGTGCCGCAAGAAGGGCAAACTTTAGGTTTTTATTAAAATTTTCACAAATTTCGCCATTATGTTTAATTTTTTTTCAATAGGCCATAGTTTTCATAAGTTGTCTTTGATCAAAATAAAGATGGAAATTAAATATCAGCATAATTGGACTATGTTTAGATATGCTGCAAGCAGGATTTTTATTAAAAATTTGACAAATTACGCAATTATGTTGAAATTTACTACTGAGTACTGAATACACTTGTAGTAAAAAAATACACATTGGTTTAAGAAGAAAACATGGTAAACATACTGCGTAATACATTTTAATTACAAAAATAATAAAACGTAAATGGTATACAATGAGGTAAAAACAGAACAAAGTTCAGAAGAGAACACTATACTATCCCAATTTTTTATTGCCTCTACGTCAAATGTCTCTGAAACCTCAGGTAATCAAAATCATAGTCAAATGCACATGAAATTGCGATTTGTGGCTTCTACTTGCGATCGAACTTGTGTTTCAGACACAATTGCAAGCACTGCTCTGCAGGATATTGGTCTGATTAGTGATGAAGAAAGAAGTATGACAGAAATGTATTGACAGAAGGAAAATTAGATGAGAACAAATAAAGAACCGAAAAAGATATGTAGAAGAAATTGTAAAACTAGTTACAGAAAGTAATTGTTTTTTTATGTAAGAAAAGACAAGACTATTGCGCAAGAGAAGAAAGGAACTAAGTATTACAAAATAACTGTTATCGAAGAACATATATCACTTGTTCCAGAACTTGGATCAAAATATTCAAGACACGTAAAACCGATTTCTGCTACTAGAAAAGATATAAAAGACAACATAATGACATTTTTCAATGGCAACAACCAATACTTAAACATTACTGCAATTGGATATGATGGAACTGCCTCGAACACTGGATTGAACAATGGTGCGATTGCTTTGTTGGAAAAAGAATTATGAAAGCCACTGCATTGTTTGATTTGTCTGTTTCATGCAAATGAACTACCCGTTCGTCATCTATTTTCTTTCTTAGATATAAAAACTAAAAATCCAAATGAATTTGGAGGGAAAATAGGGAAACAACTGGAAAAGTGTTATAAACTTCCAGTGACTGAGTTTTCACCTATTGAAAATAACATTCCATTGCTAAAATTTAAGGATAATTTAAGTATGGACCAAATATATTTGTTAGAAATGTGTAACACAATCTTCGTTAGAAGTAGCTATTCTGATTTGTATATGAAGGAACCAGAAAAAAATTTGTTATTCACATTGGCTTACCTCAGCAAACAGAACAATTTTCTTCTACGTGGGTACAGAATATCCATCACAAAATCTCCAAATACTGACTGAGTACATTTTGAAAGTGTATGCAACTGTTTGGTTTAAAATAAAGTTGAAACCATGTTCTATCTATGAACGAAGCCCTTGTGAAAACATATCAGCTATATACGTTGCCTCAATTTCACTCCTAAAAATGTAATTGATCCATTCAGCCAAAGAAATGCATACTTTGCTGCACATGAAAATGTCCTCCATTGTATGCTATCAGGTGATAGAAGTGATTAAGGAGTTTGAATTAAGCCGAATTGTAAATGCAGGGGCTGGAAATGAAGTTGGCATCAGAAATTTTTTAATTCCTGTATGTATAAACTTTGATGTCACGGATTATATTGATATGATTCAATGGCATGGTGTTAAAGTAACATAACCTCCTATGACGATGTATATTGCTGACGACAAACTAAAGCAGTAAATAAAGCAAGCAGAAGAATATGATCCTGAAAGTCCACTTCAATTTTCCCTATGTCACACACAAGCAGTTAAAAATATTCTTAAATTAGTTACCGAGTCATTCTTATCAGTTTGCAGCACTTCTGCAAGAGATGCATTGATAAAAACCAAAATAAATTTTCAAAAGATCATGCCAAAATATGACACAAAAAAAAAGAAAAATTAAAAATCCAATGTGTGAGTGTGATTATTATGGACCATGTGGGATTACTATGGACTTTAGAGAAAAAATAATGTTTCTTAAAAATAACTGACTAAAAATATTTGCCTTTAAAAAGAATATACAGTCAAACCTCTTTTAACGGATACCCTTATATACGGTCACCCCTCTCTTGCGGCCAAATTAAAATTTTGCAGCGAACATTAGCTTCTCGTTATAACTAACAACCAATCTCTTGAATTTACCTCACTTTTTCAAAAAATTTTTTTGGTCACATAGGTGTCCGATAATCAGAGGTTTCACTCTTTTAAAGTTTTTCTAAATAAGTATGATTTGTTTAACTATGATACGATAATTAAAGATTGCATTTCTTTCATTTCAATGTATTACTATAAGAATATGTTACTGTAAAATTAATAAAAATTAATATAGTGAAAATTGCTAAATTCTACAAATTAATTCTTTCAGTAATGGCATCTAAAATTTCGTAATACATATAATATAAAAGTTTTCTGCAAAAGTATCATATTTTGAGTATTCTGTTTACAAAATATATGTATATTATTTTAATGATCAAGAAAAGAATTTTTTTTTAAAAAAAGGCAATTTTTATCGTTTTTTCATAGAAAAGTCATTTTTGAAGCTCTTTGTGGCACCTGAAAATATTTTAGTACAGCAACAAAATTTCATGTTCTTCATTCTAATCCCAAAAGGCAACTTTTGCCGACTATAGCAAATTTCTAACTGAAAAAAAAATAATTAACTATTATTTTTGTTCCACCCTAATGGATATGGCCTTAAATAAACTTAACTGTCACTTGTTTAAAAAATACGGATATGTAACTATAAGAATTTGTACGATGAGTAGCGATATTTTTCATGTGTACACAGTGGTTGAACCCTAATTTGTGAATGATACAAATATTTATACTAATAATTTCACCAAAATATTAGTAATGATTAACTTTTGTTCCTGATCTGTACATATCTGAAAGCTAAATTTTAAAAACATGTACAAAAATATATTCCGCAATTTAACATCTTCGCGACTAGCATCACGTATATTTGACGCATAAGTTGGTCAGAATCCTTTAGTTTATATACTAGCAATTTTTTTCTTGTAAAATTTCCCTTACGCAATCAGTGCATCCCTGCGGTTAAACTGGACAATAATTTCTATTTTGAAAAACCGGTGAATAAAGATTAAATCAATTTCCAGTTAAATTTTCAACAGGACTGAAACTACGTATAAATTTAATAACACTGACAAAGGATGTGAATTAGTTTTCACTTTCTAAAGAATGCATAACCAACAGAGTGAAAAATGTGTCCAGTCCTCGGATCTTGTATAGTGCACCAAGTGCTTTGTTATTTAGTCTTTAACATTCAATCTGGCATTTTTCACTTATACGTTGTCAAGGCTGCAACCGTGCAGCACAATATGGAATGTCATACATGAGCACACTACCCAGTGGCGTACATGAGACGAATAAATTCCCAACATCGGATAATAACTAAATTTCCAATTAAATTTTCAGCAGGAATGAAACTACGTGCAAAATTAATAACAGTGAAAAATGATCTGTTGGTCATGCGTTGTTTAGCAAAGTGAAAATTAATTCACATTCTTTGCAACCATTAAATATTTTGTAAAAGACGCTTGTCGCAAAGGGGGTTAATATTAATTGTACCATAATAAAAAATTGGTAAAATCATTTATATATTTTTTAGTTTCTGATTGTATTGGTTTACAAAGAAGTCTAACATACCGCACGAAATATACGTATAGATCGATAAATGTAATATGACGCACGTGTAGATGTATATTACATATCAAAATGTGGCCAATTCAGTTTTTTATAGCTATATTCAAGTTCAATACATGGATTTATTTAGGGATTATGTATTTTTTACATCGGAAGCAGTAACTGCATTATTTTTGTTGCACATCATTATTGATATTTCATTCGAAATATTCATAATATAACGCCAGAATGAATTTGTCTGACCTGGCGTGAAAAAAGTTTCATAGTATATTATTTTTTACAATAAAAATATTATTTAGATAATATATTTTTTAAACTGAAATACATCCACTACATTCGAGGTGTATTGTATTAAGTTTTCAAATTAATATCATGCTTAGCAGTTAACGACATTACATTGAAAATGTCTCTAAGGAATACCACATTTTTGCAATTATTAGCGAGTGTTTTTTTTTTCTACTTGGTTATAAGGATTTGAAATTTAGTAGTTTATGTTTTACATTGGTTTCGATCTGCTTAACAAAAACAAATATGTATTATCTTGAAATTTCATTTCATTGTAAATATGTTGAAATTAATTTTAATAATTTTTCAGATTTTATAAATCTGAATTCAAATTTAAATTATTTATTTTTAAATACGTTTTACTTTATGTTATAAAAATAATTATCTATAATGATGAAACCAGTTCTTTAAAATAAAATATTATATAAGATAAAAGAAGGAATCAACTGTAATATCTACTAATTACATAGCTGAATTTATATTATATATATATATATATATATATATATATATATTAATTGTGTTTATGCGATTCTTCAATCTGTTAGTTCTCCGCAAATTAATTTACAAAACTCTCATAATTATTTATATTGATGTCTTTCTTAAAATTAAATCCGGTTAATTATCCTTACAAATATATAACTCAGTACATATTTCATATTTTAAAACATATTTAATGATAATCAGTTGAATGCCTCTAATTCAGTTATTTCACAAGATGATAAATGTTGACGTAAATTACTTTGAGAACGCCTTTTTCTTGTAATTCCTTTTAATGACTTTCATTATTGTAGAAATTAAAGAGGTTAATTCCCGTATTAAATGGGAAATAAATATATTTTTCTGAAACTCCCTTAAGTATTCTAGTTCAAATTTGAAATGAATATAATTAGGAAAAATGTGTTTAAATAATATTTCTGAAAAATTAAATCTTAATATATATTGTAATTTAAAATCTTAAAATATGTTGTATTTTAAAATCTTAAAATCTGTTGTAATTTGAAATCTTAAAATATATTATAAATAAATTTGTAATTTTGCAAAACGAAAGATGATTTTAAATTGTAACATGTTCAAGCACTTCTAAATTTCTGATTTTTTTTCTGGCGATGTTATATTTTCTCTGTCTGAAATAGGTTACATACATCCTTATTAAAAAATAATTCTTTAACCCCTAGTGACCGTAAAACGGGAAAACGGGATGTTTTTTAGGAGTGGATTATTTTAGGGTATGTAGTTGAGAATGAGGTTAAGAACAACAATAAAAAGTCCCGCAGTTATGGTGACAGTGGCAAAATGTCCAAAACTTGGAATAGCATCACCCAACTTTTTTTCCAATAGAAAATAATCTTTACACACTGAGAAAAACGTCACTTTCAAATCTGAGTAAATCGATATTGTCATTTTGTTATGAAACTATTTGTTTCAAATATAACGACCCAAAATATCAATTCTGAAATACCAGAAATACTCAGAATATTGAAACAGGACATACTCAAAACTGAACACATAAATTTTACAGGTCGGTTCAAACGCATTTTTGAAACATAAACATACTCAAAAATGAGTACATAGAAGTCTGTCCATACTTATTTTTGAAACATGGACATACTCAAATATGAGCACATAATGTTTTATTCTTGAGTGTTTGCATGTTTTTAAAAATGAGTATATACATGTTTCAAACTTGATTATTTTTTATTCGGAGCCATTTTGACTATGCGACATATTCAGATTTCAGTATTTTTTGCTCAGTTTTGAAAATGTCATTTTTAGAGTGCAGTTCTAAACGATATACAGTGTTTTAAATCTTGCTTTAGCTTTTGAAATACCGGCATAAAACAAAGGTAAATAAAAGCAGTGACGAAAACAATGCGTCCAGAATGGCGACAAATCACAAATAACATTAATAGTATTACAAAATATTAAGTGCGTATGCTCCCAGACAATGACACATCGCATGCAGAAAATGTATCACGTTATGATGACTATGGAGAATCTTACTTCGATGGCGTTTTTCATGTCAGACTCATTTCGGGGATTTTACATGTACTAAACAACGAATTTTAAATTCCACAAGAGGCAAAAACCGAATGGTGTGTACACTGCCGAACACGGAATCGAGGTACATGAAAATGTCACCAATTTTTTCTGCCATAAACTTTCTATCGTCATTTGAAATTTGAAATTTTTGTCATTGTAACCTTAACTGTGAGGTCTCGATTGTTGTTCTTTACATCATGCACGAACCCGTACTATTAAATAACCACACTCGAAATGGCGTAGGATTTCCTTCAAAGGTATGGTCACTAGGATTTCATTTTGACAGCGTTTTCTTTATAACTAGCTGATCCACACTGCGTTGCTCGGTGCCCTAAAAAAGTAGTACGAAAAGCGAAAACACTTTAAAAATCGCTGCACGAAATCCGAATAAACTTTACAGAAAAGTGAACAAATTAATTATATTGGGCTAGATGATTGAAACCAGATTTCTTTTAATAAGAAAATTGCAGAAAAGCGTGAGAAAACGCTAAAAATCACAAAAATCTATCTCAAAATTCACAGAGAACAACGTTTACTATTGAGCTAAAATATTGAAACAGGATTTCTTTTTTGAATGTAGAAAAATCGCCGCCGAGTACGAAAAGAATGTCATACAAAATTTGCAAAAAATTCAAAAATCGTTGTATGAATACCTAATATACTCTATTAAAAAGAAGACAGAATTTGCAATAATGTGCTAAGAGTATAAAACCGGATTCATTTTACTAATGCTGAAAAATCACGGCAAAATTATATATATAAAAAAAAACAGCTAAAAATCTCATAAAATAGTGCGAAAAATATAAAACTGGCAGAAGACAAAATTCACTACAGTCGACTGAAACATTGTAACCGGAATTCTTTCACGAACGTAAAAATCGACGCGAAACACTTAAAGACGCTAAAAATAACAACGAATATCTCGGAAGACAATATAAAAGTATGAAACCGATTGCCAGTTGAATGAACCAATTCCTTTAAAATCGGTCCCATACAACCTGAGAAAAGAATTCGACGTTACTGTTCGAAAATGGTGATAATTGTATTCTATATTTAAGGAAATATTTTTTTTAAAGTATATAAAAGGAGATAGGAATGAATCAATTCTTGTTGAAAACGGTCCTATAGAACGCGAATAAAGATACTTTACGACGTTACTGTTTGAAAATGGTGAAAACTGAATCCTTATTAAAGGAAAACCTGCTTTTAAATGTAAACAAAGAGGGAGTAGAGTTAACAAATTCACGTTGAAATCCAGCCCATGGAACCCTAGAAACAAATACGACGTTACTGTTCGGAAATGGTGATAACTGAAGTCTTTATTTAGGAAAACATACTTTAGCATGTAAGTAAAGGCGGTGTTGAATCTAAAATTGTGGCTAGATGTTTACCCTTTACATCCTCAATATTCAATTATATATCTTAATTAGCTATCATAATTTTCACTCATTAGTAAAATTCGGAATTATTTCCTTTCATTTTCGCACAGTAAATGGAGGGATCGGGCAGCAGACAGACTTATTCGTAGTTTTTAATGAAAGCCCTATCTGACCCCTGTTTGCAAGTTTCTGAGATTTTTAAACTGACGCCGTCAAATTATTTCAGTTTTTTCGAAATTAAGGAATCTTACTGGCCCATTTCTTAAAAAATGAAATTTCGGATTTCCGAAATATTTTTTCTCGTCGATCAGTACTTTAAGTGCTCCAAATTTCTTCTGCTACGTGGATTCTTTCCCTGCAAAATCTGAAAAAATGCAAAAAATCACATAAAAAAATGTAAACAAAATATTTTAAATTGAGCTTAAACTACACAAATATACAGCACTACATACAATGTATCTTACCAAATTTTGTAGCTTTCCCTGCAGCGGTCTCTACAGAACACAGTGGGCAGATGACACACGCTCACATATAAACATATTTCCTTATTAGTTATAATTTTCCAACTGGAGGGAAAATGTCCGGGCCAGAAATTCGAACCTGGACTATCTTGGCTGAAGCTGCAATGCTCTACCAACTAAGCCATCCCGTTCGAATCAGGAGGATCTAATTCATCCAGTTAACCTTATTGATCGTAGCATCTGGTCTGATATCTGAATCAGCTAAACAGAATAAACCACAGGTAATTTGGAACTCCATTAAACGCTAGATACGTGATAACACTAGATTAATTTTAACACAATTATTCAAATTATGTTTGATTTATTTACCAATTTGATTTTTTGTGATAAAATTAATCTAGTGTATTCACGTATCCAGCGTTTACTGGAGTTCCAAATTACCTGCTATTTATTCTGTTGAGCTGATTCAGATATCAGACCAGATGCTATGATCAAAAAGGCTGACTGGATGAATTAAGTCCTCCAGATTCGACCGAGATGTCTCAGTTGGTAGAGCACGGCAGCTTCAGCCAAGATATCCAAGGTTAGAATACTGGCCTGGACATTTTTCGTCTTGTTGGAAAATTGCAACTCATATGATTTCTTTACCAATTTGAATAATTGTGTTAAAATTAATGTTGTTCTTTCGTTAATATTAGGGATAAATTTTCTGTTCGTCATTCTATTCGTGTTTTGTTATTTCTCTGATAATCATTAAATAAACAAATGATTTTAACTTGAAACTACAAAAATAAAAATTAAATACAGTAATCCCTTAACATTCGCGAGGGTTAGATTCACGGAAATCTCCGCGAATGTCAAAATCGCGAATGTTGAGACTGTCCTACCATGCATAAAAGGGGGTTAGGTTTTACGATTTTTTTAAATGGAAAAAAACAATTGAAATGTAAATAGTATATTTATTAAATATTAAAAATACATACTATAAATAAGTTTGAACAATTATAAAAATATTTAAAAAAGATTATTTGCTGGTTGATGGCTGAAAAAAACTAGTAATATGAGATTGCTTGGCAGAAGAGATATTTTGTTTATGGATTTGCATGTAAGGAAAAGTTGCAGCCTGAATTTATCTTTTAAATTTAAGACTCTTCACTAGCGAGGGATCACGTTATATCGCTTTATCATCAAGTTGTTGTTGTAATTTTAAAATTTTCGCGACATTTTTGCAGAAAATATTTCACCTGCAATAAAAAAAATTAACTTTAGAAAATTTGGTAAAAAAAAAAAATACATAAAAAAGACGCTTACTCCGCTTTCTCAATTCCTGCTCTCATCGTCTGTGTCGTTGTCTGGTTCTGTAATTTTTTTTTCAAGGATTTCTAGAAGTTCTTCTTCAGTAAGTCCATCATCATGAGATAGTATCAGATCTTCCACATATTCTTTCCTCATGTCGTCGAAACCTTCACAACCAACCTGATGAGCCAGTTCAACAATTTTTTCAAGAGATTTGGAAATTGAAGGCATTTTATTTTATTTTGTACTACTTGGGGCTAAATATTTCGCCAACAAGAATTAATTGAACTTTCATTAAGTTCCATCCATGATGTATCAAATTCGGCAGTGCAATCTGCTATGTTGAAATTTTCCAACTCGATGTTACCGTGGCTCCTGAATTTACTTTAATCGATTCTAAAATTCTTTTGAAAGATCTTCTTGTGTAGTATGCTTTGAACGCAGCTATGATTCCTTGGTCTAACGGTTGAATCAGTGAAGTCATATTATGGGGTAAAAAAACCACTTCGACGTCGGGATGGGTATCTTCTAAAATAAGTGAATGTCCAGGAGCATTGTCAGTGAGGAGTAGAACTTTAGGTGACAGATTTTCAGATGAAAGGTATTTCTTCACCTCATTAATAAAACAATCATTAAACCAATGCAGAAACAAAACGCTGGTCACCCATGCTTTGGTATTTGCTCACCAGAAAACAGACAACTTGCTTTTATCTTTACCTTTGAGAGCACGAGGATTTTGCGATCTATAAATTAACATCGGTTTTACTTTGAAATCACCTCTAGCATTCGTACACAACAGAAGAGATACCCTATATTTTCTGCCTTAGAACCTGGAGCTGTGCTTTCTGTTTTGGTAAAAAAAGTTTTCTTCGGCATTTTCTTCCAGAACAAGCTTATCTCGTCGGTATTAAACACTTGTTCTGGAACATATCCGCCTCTTTCAATAATTTTTATAAGTTCTCCAGGAAATTTTTGAGCACTTACATGATCCGCAGAAGCCGATTCGTCAACTAACATTATGTTGTGTAAACTATGCCTATGTTTGAAATTTTCAAATCACACTTTACTTGCCTTGAAGTCAAATAAAGTCTCATCCTTTACGTTTATCGCATCAAATATTTTTTTAGACTGGCTCGTATTAAAGCTGAACTTAGCGACACTTGCTGCTGGTTCATATCTTCTATCCAAATACTTAAGGCATTTTCAGTTTCTTTCAATGACTTGTTCCGTACTTGCGATACGGTTTTTGCACTAGTCGGTGCACTTGCTGAGACGTTGTCTCTTATAGACTTTTCGGGTTTTTTTAATTGATCGAACCGTAGATTAATTTTTATTAAAATAACGACCGACCGCGCACGCTCTTTCTCCCATTCGTAACTTATCTAAAATTTTCACATTCTCGGAAAGGTTCAAAACTTTTTCCACTCTTTTAGCTGTAGACGACATGATGAAATTTCTCTTTTTTAGGTTTGCTAAACACTGAGAAGAAAAAGTAGACAGGCGAATAGAAAGAACAAATGTATTCTACGGGGAATTACGTAATTCAAACTATAAAAAAAAACTTAGAAGGAGCATGCGCATTACATACTTCGAAGAGAAAATTTGCGTTTTGGTCTTTCAATATAAATTGGACACAAGCTCGAACAAACAGAGGGGGATAATCTATTTTTAGCATAAAATCATGTTTCGAGTAAAACAAAGGAAGTTTACTTAAAAAAAATACATTCTTTATAAAACGAAATCCGCGAATAACCAAATTAAGTATTCGCGAATGTTGAAATGTTCTTCATTTTATATTTCGCGCATAATCAAAACTCGCGAATGTTAAAGGATTACTGTATTCAGCTGAAATATATTGACACATTTAATAAATTAATTTAACAAGTAGATTTTTTTCTACCATAAATCATATTTAGCTATTTCATTCATAGCGACCTTTTCGGACTTCATAAGCGTGTCATTATAGTTTAGTGTAAGCGTTAATCTTTCGATAAAGTGGTAATAAGTTAACTGTATCTGATGAAATTGTAGAATCATTTATAGTAAATTTTATAGATGCGATAGCGATAGTTTCATCATTCCCTTTGCTGTTATTTTAATACAACATTTGACCAATTTCTCTGAGTTGCATTGTTTACCGTCCTTGCAGCGTCGAAATTTGTTTTGATAATTTAGATTTTCTTATAACTAACCATCAGTTATCTATTAAAAAAATTTTGATCGGTCCAGCTCATATGAGCTAGTACAAAATACTATGTAGGGTGAAACCCACAGTTATTGACAGCTAACCAGTAACTGAAATTTGAGAAAAAATCTAAATCAAATAAGCATTTTGTTGTAAAATTCTACAAAGTAATGTCATCTATCGATAAATTATACGTTTGGTTTTATTTTGGAGTTGATTTATTCACCACTAGAGAGCCAAGAACATATTCAATAAGGAAGGAACTTTTGAGAATACAAAAAGTGCCATTTTGAAGCACCCATCATATTTCTAAAATTAAGGAGGTGTTATTTTAATCTATTTGTAGTACAACCATCCTAAACTTTTTTCTTAAAGTTATACTTGTAGAAATTAGTTTAAAGATGCATATGGTACATTTTGGCCATGATTTATGGTTTATAGTTATTTAATTTAGCTTAATTGGGAGGGCCAGTTATTGGTTCTTGGAATTTCATTTCACCAATCTCTGACAGAGATGTCAGGTATTGGCTATAATAAAGAAAGATGAAATCTATTATTAGAACTGTTTTAAAATGCTTAATAATATATTAAATTTATCTTGTTGTAAACACCATTAAAATTTAAGTTAATTTACCAGTGTTTGACACTACATCTCAGTTACGTGTTCGTAAATGTCAGTTATTGGATATTTGCATTACTAATAATTTAAAACCTGAAAAAAAGATAAATGTATCTGTAGTATATCATACATGCAATAGTATAAACAGAAGAAAGAAGAGGGGTAAGAACAAGGAAGAACAGAAGCAGAAACAAAAGCATGAACATGAAAAGAAAAAGCAAGAAAAACTTGAACACTGGGATCGGAAGTAACACACTACATGTAGCCAGACGATAGTTATCGCTACATTTTACAGTAGTTTGAAGTGTAGCAAATAGCGCGATAAAATAAATCAGTAATTTGTAGTCAGAACAGCGCTACTTTTGACGCTTTCTCAGGTAAAAAATGTCCTATTCTGAAAATGATGTCGCCGAAACTTGCTTCTTCTATGCAAAATTAGATCTGGTCAACAATTTGTGAATCCCAATTGCAGTGTATAGTAACGCATCGCATGAAGTCCGCAGATTTTCCCCATTGACACTTACTGCTCAAATTGTTAACTTTCTAAAGGAATTAATCTACTTGCTGGCCTCACTTGTCTACTCATTATCAGCTCTTCATGTTTTAAAACTGGGTACCTTATTATTCGGGTTTATTTATTCTTTACATTTAGAGTTGTTTTTCTGTAATCTTTTAAATTACTTAATTATATTACTTAATTTGGTATGAAATTTGCAATGTGTGTATAAAATAACAATTTGGAGACAACCATAAAGCATTTTCTTGCATATTATCGTTCTTAATTTTTCAATTCTCTCAGTTATGTCGCATTCATTTAAATGTATTCTGGCAGGTGCGATATAATGAAGGGTTGCTTTATTATTGAATCTGTGTCTTCAATTTCTAGTATAAATTGAACGCTTTGACAAAATCTGAAAATAGTGCAGTAGTGACTACTTTTAAAAAGTAGTTTGAAGTCGGTACTTTTTAAAACAAGTAGTTATAGGTGTAGTTAACTACATTTTCGATAAATAACTTGTAGATAAAAAATAAAAAAGTAGATAAACAATAAAAAAGTAGTTTTTTTCGAACCTTGCTAAGAATAAAAAACGGTGGTTTATTACCAAGGCAAAAGATAACACTTAAATATCCTATAGCAGAGTCCCGTGAAAGTCAGTCTTAAACAAATATTGCATATGAAGACTCTTCGAATCTGGATTCAAATCAGGACCTGGATGAACACACAGAAAAAATCTTGATCTAAAATAAAATATACCATTCAGCTGAAGAAAGAATGATGTTATTCTGCGTATTCCGATTAGAAATTTAACATTGGACTTATTCTTGAAGTCAAAGAAGACAGTTCTACGGGAAAAAAAGGAAACTTTTTATTTTTGGTCATAGAAAATGGACAATGCTGTAATAAAAAACTGTTATTTTCTTTATACGCCTTTGACTCGTATATTTAATAATCTTTTATTTTGTTGATATAGCTATAATTAAAAAAATAAAGACAACCTTATCGCCAATCAAAAAAGGCAATGCTTGATATATTTTTTTAAATAAAATTTCAATATATGCATTGTGCTTGCTTAAAAGGAAAAGTTTAATTTTGTAAAGCTTACCTAAAAATTAAATCTAAATTAAATGATGTCAAATATTTATTTCCTTTTATGTTTAAGTTAAAAAAAGTATAACTGTTTGCTTCTTGTAAAATTAAAATTTCACTTTTTATAATAAATATTAATGTAGTATTTTGTTTTTATAATAAGGAATAAAGTCTTTTTCTTTCTCTTTTAAGCATTTTAATCTTTTGAAATAAAGTTACTGTCACTAGTTCACTTTGTGTCAGTTACTGGTGTTTGAAAATAGGGATAGTGTCAGTTACTCGAGTTTTTGACCATATTTATGAAAAAAAAATATTTTTAGTAACAAAAGGTATATTTTTTCAAAAGTTTGCCAACTATATATTTTTTTAATTAATATCTACTATCCTTTCAAAAACAAAGGTAAGCACAAAATAGATTTAAGTTTTTGTAATAGCGATTTGAACAAGAAAGAATCTCTAAAGTGCCAGTTTCTGGGTGTTTCACCCTAGTTTAAGTTTTACAAAACATCTGTTGTATCCTTTGTGTGTTATCATTGTAGTGTAACATGTTATGTAAGTGTTTAGTATCGTAATTTATGTTGTATTTATAGTATTATGTTTTCAGTGGTTATATATTACTGTCACACTTAAATAATTGTCAATTGAGTATAAACTTTATAGATTAATGAAGGCCTGATCTATTATAATAAGTCAATTAACACTTGAATTGACTATAAACCTGATTAATTCTTCAACAAATCATAGATATTTATGTTGTAATGTGAAATTTTGAAATTATGCTACTATAGGCATTGAAAAGGTTATTAGTAACGCAAGCTGCTAGTACATTTGGTCTGCCTCTCGGGATTGCACTATCACTCTAAAGCGTAAGCTGATTTCCAGATGCAGAAAGGTGAGGTTTATTGACATCCCTGTCTCATACGTTGTCCGACTTCTTTTGATGACAGTTGACGGTATTCAGGATATCTGTCGCCTTCAGAGGATGTATGGCATTGGAATGTCTTCGGAAAAGTTTTTTTTTAGGTTATTTCAAGTATACATGAATAATTTGGGTTAATTACCGTAGATAATACAAGCTTTTAGAGTCCTGGCGTTTTAGTCTCGTACTTTTTGCACCGCCATTTTGGTCCCACTAATTTAGAATGATATTATATAAAGGTCTAATTACTGCATGAGGCGATAATCGAGGGCCACGGTTCTCAGCCACTGAACTTTGAAATTGACCGCCAAACTTCAGAAAAATTTTATATTTTTATGCTCCCATGTTTTGAATGATAAACATAATCTTTATAAAGAGGGTGGGGATTTGTCGATGGCTTTAATCGAAAACCCTTAAATTTTATTATAACACAAATATAAGGGCCCGATAACCACAGACATTTATAACTCAGATCCAAATTTCCGCAGCCCACTCACATTTTGAATGGTAAACGTAATCGTTTTAAAAAGGCGGGATATGGGATTCTGTCGATTTTTTATCGAAATGTCCAAAATTTTAATATACGATTAATTTAAGATGCTGACATTGTTCGGGCTGTAATTGTTTTGAACTATTATTACTTTATAAACAGACATAAAGAAGAAATTTATGTACAAAAAATAGTTATTTTGTACGTATATGATACATAAATAAACCATGTAAAGGAAATACCATTCATTAAGAATATGTCATGCAGAAAATAAGGGTGCAATTCTTCACACAAGAATATTATTTTTCATAGAAGAACTAGAAAAATGTTTCTAAAACAAAAGAATCCACAACATATATGTGGAACACGTATAAGATCTTAAAATAGAGAGTTGTATGTTAGCTATAGTCAGAGTGCTGTACATTGAAATTAAAGTTTAATATTTTTTGTTGCATAGTTTGAATTCATCTCTTGTAATACAAGACATTGTGTCAGAAAGATAAAAAAATATTTATACATAACCTTGAACAAAATTTTAACCTTGTTAAAAAGGGGAAGATTTTTCAATTTATATAAAAAAACTTCAAGTTTATTTATTAAAATAAAATAACTATACGTTACGATTATTATTAAAATAAAGGAAAATAGCAGCGACATCTCTTCAATTTCTCACTTTTAACATGTACACACATTTCTTCTGATCACAGAGTAAAGTAATCTTTGAACTGAAACGACCGGAAACAATCAAGTAGCAATCATTCAACACACAGATAGAAAATTCCGCAATTCAGAAGAAAATTACCCCATTCGAGCATCTAAAAATAAATTTGTTTTAGATTTAAATTTTAATATTTGAAAAAGTTTTAAAATAATTTCCAGTGCATAAGCCGCGGTTAAAAATACCTGGCCCCTCTCCAATAAATTTTATTTAACAAAATGTAACATATTTCTGCTTTATGATTATTTCACATCATTTATTAAACAAAGTTTCTGGTTTGAAACTAACTCACCTCAATCTTATACGCCAGAAAATATTGAACATCAATAAAAAATCTATAAGTGTCGGTTAAGTTAAGTTACTTCTCCAGTATCATTTTTGTTTTTAGATATAAATCACCTGGGAAATACATAAAGTAAAAATAACTGTTTGCCTTATCGAAAAAATTAAGAAGGGCAATCAATAAAAAAGTTATGAAAAACTTTTTTTTTTCTGTTTGGATTTTTTTTTCACTGTGTTCTAAAATTAAGTTGCTACATATTTATGATTGCTATATATATTTTATGCAACGTTGCTATTGGTATTTTATTAATTTAATTTTGTTGAATAGTGTATAAGTTTTTTACTTCAAATTAATTTTAGGGGATTTTTTTCTCCTAATAAGAAGGAATATGACCAAAAAGTCACAAAAACAATTTTGGTAAAATTACTTTCAGCAAAACACATTTTTTATCACCGAAAAAATAAATTACTTCGGTGTTCCTTTATTTATTTATTTTATTTATTTTAATAAATTGCGTAAAGCTTTTCAGCATGAATTTAATCAATTGTGAGCCATTTTCTGAATGAGTAAATACATTTCTATTTGTGTTTTTGAAAAATTATGAAAATTTGGAAAATTTATATTATATTTCTTTTTAAGATACAGTTATGAAAAGTATATTTTAATTTAACAGGTATGAATTTAATAAAGTTTAATTAATTTAATGTTTATATTAGTGAACAAATATGGTCTTACATTTCAGTCATAGCTAAGTTGTGATACGGTCCTCAGAATTTTCTAAAACGGTATACGTGTCACATTTAATTTTATAGAAACGTATGTTTAACAGAGATATTCAAAATGAATTATACATATATAGATAGATAGATATGCCTACATATACAGGGTGTCTCAACAACAGGGTGTAAACAAGATTTACATAGGAACATGTGTTCGAAAATGCAAACTGCGACCACTAGAGGTCGATGAGCGCAGACTTACGGGAGAGTGGAAAGCGCAATCATTTCAGGCGAAGACGTTGCAGGAGAAGGATGAATCGGTTTAGTAACGCAGATTTGGCCGATATGCATTACGTATATGGCGCCGCGGATGGAAATGCCCGAGCCGCGGTACGGATGTGCCTTCAGCGCTTCCCAAGCAGACGTCAGACAAGTCATGTTTTGTTTGGACAATTGCACCGCCGATTGCGTGAAGCAGGAGCTTTCCCAGTACGTAGCTACATCGGTCAAGAACGCACTACACGCACTCCTGTCGTAGAGGAAACCGTGCTACGGGAATTTGACAGGAACCCGCAAACAAGTCTCCGAGCAAGCGAACGCATCTTGGGTGTACGTCGTTCTAGCATTATGCACATACTGCATGAGGACACGAACCACCCCTACCACTTTCAAAGAGTACAGGCATTGTGCGTTGACTATTATCCCCAACGCGTTGCATTCGCACGCTGGTATTTGCAACAATGGATCGCACAGCCGGATTTTTCCATTTTGAACGGGTCCGTGAATTCATGCGTCGACGTTGTGTAGCATGCATTGCGGCGAATGGAATGAATTTTGAACATCTTGTGTAAATTAAACCATGTTTTTTAATAAAAGTCATATTAATACCTCTTTCAATATACTTTCTTTCTTCCCCTCCACACCTGCGGTCATCGCCCTCTAGCGGTCGTAGTTTGCATTTTCGAACACAAGTTCCTATGTAAATCTTGTTCATCATGATATGTCCGACCTGCATGTTAAGTTTGTAAACGACCTTTTGAGACACCCTGTAAATATAGAGAGACCATAATATGCAAGTATTTTTAGCAGAACCAGAATGCCACACCACATTTAAACATTAATTAACAAGTAAAAAAAAGCAAAACATCAAAGAAAAAAAAATTAAACAAGAACCAAATTAATGAAACTAAAAAGCTGTGGACTCCTTGGCAGTGGGTATGATATAAAAATAACAGCCATGCTTCGGAACGAAAATTATGCAGGATATTGAGTGTCGCAATGCATAAATCGAATGCAAAGTCATTCGAAAGCATATTTGTAAGCATTCCTCCACCGGACTCTACGCGACATTAACCAGTATATCCAGGTCCCAATAAAGAGCTACATTAAACCAGATACATGTAAAATACAGTAGAAAATAAGTATCATTTGTACCCAAACCTTACCCACATAGCCAAAAACAAACCAAAATGCAATGTTCAACAATCCATCTAAATCCGTTCCATGTCCGTTGCCACACAATCGCAGTGTTTTTTCCTCATCACATTGTATAACAGTCCAAAAAGTCATTAATCACTACAAATCATTGACTGTCAACTGCACGGCAAACATTCAAAAATGGAGACTACATGTAAACCTTGTATGTGCATTAATAAAATTAAGCGGTATATTGTTTTAAAAATATAAAGTACTAATAAAATGAAAAAAGCTCTTTTAAAAATAGATTTTTACTAGAGCATGAATTAACAAAAAAACTAAAAACCTGACTTATAATGATATAATATAGACGCGTTTATGTACATTTGAACTCCAGTTAACAAACCGGTTAACCTCAAAGCTAAAGTTATCGTGTTTATTGTAAATCGAAATGTGTATACCATTTAAAATATCTAAATTCAAGTCAAGATAAACAGCTGCTTTAGAGTTTTCGTTTGTTGTATTCAAAACTGGCATATCAGGACATATATTCCCAGAGATCTAAAAAAAATCAAAATCATAATTAAAAATTATTTAATCATCAATGTGCCTAAAAGCCAAACAATTAATATCTCTATTGATAGTACAATATTGAAATTAATAAAAAATAAGAAAAGGTTAGCTGCAGTTGAATAATAACTTGTTTCCATTCCCATATCATTAATTTGGAAATATATATTTAAACCCGTATATACATCGTTTTTTATGTAAACAAAAACTACATAATTTTTTAAATATGTTTAAATATGTTTAAATTTATATATTGTAACATTAGCAACCTAGTCAGCAATTTTTAAAAGTACATTTTTTAAAACCCGTAATAGGGATATTTGTAAAACGATTTTTAAAATCATAAGTTTGTATATTCCGTATATCGTTGGTAATTAATTTATTTATAATTTCATAACTATTCAAACTTATCCAATAAATATTACTGTTTTATATTTAAATTTAAAACATTTAAAATCCTCTTAAGCATCTCTTCAAATTTACGATTGAAACCATTAATGCTATTTACATTACTGCAAATAAATCTATATTTTGTTGGTGTCTTGTGAAATTTAGGTGTAACGATCAGAAAAGGAAATGATACATATTTTACTTTATATAATGGAATCTTAACCAAATTAGAAAATGTAAAATGTTTTGTAATCAGAACTCAATTTGCAGATTTATAAAAACTGTAAGCAACGTTACTGTTAAGCTCACTACGGACCATTTTATACAGTTATTAAATTAGAAATAACAATTTTAATACATTCAAAATCTTTTTAAGCATTTACGATTGAAACTATTGCCAATATTTTAATATTATTGCAAATGAACCTATACTTTGTTGGTGTCTTATAAAATTGTGTAAATTAAACGAAAAGGAAATGATGCATTTTCTACTTTAGCCAGTGGAATCTTAACCAATTTCAAAAAGGCAAGATGTTTTTTATTCAATACTTGATATATAGATTGAATAGAATTGATATACTGAACAAAATACATAGCTTTGTATTGTGTTCAGTTTATAAAGCAGCTAACAACTTTGCGCCAGGGGGTGCCAAATCATTATCTTATTTAGTTTACTATATCGTAATTAGTTCATATTAATTTGAATGAACGAATTTCCGCTGAAATCGGTCCCATAGATCCGGATATAACTCCTACCCTGGAGATTAATATTAAGAAATGGTGGTAATCAAGTTCTAGAAAAATGATACGGACATTTATTTAGTACCCCAGGGACCTGGAAAGAATGTTAGAAATAATTTTGTTTGAATCGGACCAATATTTAAAATGTTCTAATTTGGGGGTATGTAGGGAGATGGAGTTTCTATCACAGAACATTATTATTCATAGACCAAGGGCTGAAAAAATACAGTAACCAAGGGCAGAAAAAAATGACACCGAAGTTTACTCATTACCTGGGAGACCTGAAAAAAATTTTAAGAAAACTTTCGTTTGAATCGAAGCAATATTATATGCAAAATATTTTAGTTTCATTTTCCACCTCAATTAGGCTCGCTCTACTAATTCCGAACAAAACTCCGTCACGTGACCCCGCTGCTTACGACACCCTGTAGAAGGTGTGCTGCGTACGCCCTGCAAAGTCTTTTATTTCCACTTGCTGCCATCAACAGGCGCAAATTCTGTATCTTAATTAGTTATCTATATCTTAATTAATTCGTATAAAGTTGAATGAGAATATTCTCGTTGAAATCGGGCCCATAGAACCACAGAAAATAAATCCCTCTCGCCTTGCGATTATTGTTCAAAAATAGTGGTAACAAAGCGGTAAAATTATTTTACAGCGGTAAAATTTTTATTTAGTACCTGGGGGGGGGGCATGAGAAGAAACTTAGAAAAGGTCTCATTTGAATCGAACCAATATTAAGAAAGTTCTGAATTAGGAAGCAAGGGTAAGGAGGGAATTTCGATCAGAGAATTTGCGCGATATTTAAATTACGAACGGGCATTTTCCTCCCCCTCAAAATTTACCAAGTACCTTTATTAGCATTAACAATTATCGTTAAATTTTGAAACAGAAACAATATGGTTCTTTTTTTTTTGTTTGACTTTTAAATTTACTTTTTTTATTAATTCAATCCATTGACAATAATTTTTGAGATTTCATATCAGAAAGTAATTAGACAGACGAACCTCTTTGCGGAAGTAATTGGAACACGAAGACAACCGCTCGGCGTTTATTTTATTTCTTTCGAGATGGAATTTTGAGATAAAAACATCGCATTTTCGGGAGATTTTAAATGAGTTTTTAATTAGTATATCGGGTAATTATGGGCGAATTTATACGAAATTTAATACAATTAATAGAGGATAAAATTTACTATATTGACATAACAAGTTGAAGCTGTATTATTTTTATTAACGTAGGAAAACTACCTCGTAATATTAAAAAAATGCTAAAAAATTAAATAAAGAAATTATATTTTAAAATTCAAAAATCGGGCTACGAGGTGCAAAACTACATGCGTATACGTTTCTTGCAACCAAATTTTGTAGCTCTTGGTGCAGCGATCTCCTCAAAACACAGTCAACAGACAAAAAAACTTCTTTCACTATTAATATATGTTTACTATCTTTCATAATTCCTGCGAACTATTTAATTATGACAAGTTTACCATTTCTAACAAGGGAACCATTTTCAGTGCAGCTCACACCTAGCATCGGGACATTTTGTAGTTGTGCATTTTGTAGTCCTATACATAAAAGTAAGAGAACCGATAAATTTCTCTGTTAAAATAATATTTTCTATATATTTGTATACTTATTTTTTTATCATTGGATTTTTAATCGTTAGTTTTACGCCAAAAGTGACTTAAGTCGCCAAATATGGCGCTACTAATCCAAGTCACACTCACTAACATGTAGCAAATGGCTATGACATTTAGCCGGCGTTGCCGGAAGAATTCTAAGGTAACAAATAAAGCCAATTTCGCACCGCAAAAAATGCAATTATAATGTTGTATTTTTTCAAAATGAAATTTGTGGTGTCTTGATTAAATTTTTAAACTTTTTTCAATATTTTATACTTACTATTGAATAATTTGTATTTTTAACTGCATTGTTTTTTTGTTTATTTTAAAATATGTTAATAGTCCAATAAGTGATCTCGAAAAGTGTATTTTCAGAAAGATATGATTTTAACAGAAAAACTTATCGATTCTCAAACTTTGTAATGTAGGACTTTAAAATGCAACAGGTCTCAATGCTAGGTGAGAGCTGCACCAAAAGTGGTTTCCTTGTAAGTAGAAATTGCAGTGTAATCTCTTTTGCAACTTCATACAAAGTCATTTGATGAAAAATTACAATGTCTTATATTATGGTATGCTTATAGTGTTGTGAAATTGCTTCTGATGATTATATGGTATTTAAAGGAAGAAAAACAACCTTACATATGAACAAATAATACACAATTTGCTATTTTTATTTGGTTTTATTTTCTATTTTTTTTGTATATGGTATTGATTGTGAAAAACGGAAATGTAAATAATAAAATTATGGAATGAAAATAATGACCTATGATTATAATCGTATGCAAGTAGTACATGAGTGTAGCTCTAGAGTATGTTGTTTATAAAATCTAATTCAAGTAACGGTTGAGGGATGTAAAATTTCAAATATCATTCCAAATAGGGCTTATCACGGATATTATACATATTAATGAAAATGTGTTCTAGAATAAATAATAAAATACTACGTCATAGTTTACTTTATTTTTAAAAACTGATAAATATAGGGATTCGATTGAATTTTCTATTATTTTACAGTATATACCTATTTCTGTAATCTATTTTTTTTCAAAAATTTAATAATATTTTAAAAGGAGATATTTAATACTTCTAATTCGTAATTATTAAAGAATGTAACGAGGAAAAGTTTTCAATTAATTTTAAATGATAAAAGTACATAAATGAAAAGACATATTATAAAGAATTAAATTGTGTATTTGAATATTCACCGATGTAATCAGCTTTACTACACTCTTTTATTGTGTGCCTTTTTACATTATGATGCATTTTGAGAAAAATATTTATAACACCATCTCAGAGAAATCTCACACACGAGTTTATGACATGATGAAATATATAAAATTTTAAGAAATGCCACTTTCCTTTCCACAAAAAAAGAAATATATATAAGGGGTGACTTTGCCTCATATTTATCATAAATGTCGATTTCTTGATCAATGACCTGTCAAAAATGAAGTTTCGTTTCACTTTTCTTATATAACAGACATAAAAAAAACAGAGCAAGAAATCTTTCTATAAAAAGAAATGTCACAAGGAGTCCGCTATCCGGATATCGTATAAACGTCTGAATCGAAAGAAGTTAAAATTATTCGGTTTACATAATGCATTTTTAGATTTGTCAAACTTGATTAGGAGAAACTATACATAAAAAACAAAACTAATTTCTGAGTTATTTCGGCATAAGAAAAATGAATATTTGTTACCTAAAACTTTTAAACAGAATTTTTAAAATGTAAAAATTAGAAACTTTTTTCCCAACAAAAATACAAATATATATTTTGGAATGTCTAAATTAATACACAGTCTAATAAAATACTAATGTTCCCTAATGTACTGACATATAATTTACATACAATGTGAATTTTATTAACCTGCACTATTTAACTTAAATAACTCTTGCGTCTTTGCAGATAGCACTACAAATGAAACAAAAAAAAACAAAAAAACAGAAAAACAATATATATATATATATATATATATATACTAGCTTACCCGCCCGGCGCGTTGCCCGTGCCAACAACCTTAAATGTACCTGAAATCAGTGTTGACCATTTTTTTTATTTTTAAACAAATCTAATGTTGGGGGCCCCACTACCTTAGACAGCAAACACTGGGCGTGCCATACACACTCCCATATATTACCGTAAGTCGAGTCGAAAGAGCCATACCCCTTCATAGTCCAGCCCATAGAACCAGAGATAGAAAAGCACCCCTGGGGTGAAAATCGAAAAGCTCTATCTATGTAGAGTCGAATGAGCCATATCCCGTCGTGATCCAGCCTATAGAACCAGATATAGGAAAGCACCCCTTGTGGTAAAAATCCAAACTAAAATCAGTCAGCTCTATCGATGTCAAGTGGAAAGAGCCATACCCCATTGTGATCCAGCCCATAGAAACAGAGATAGGAAGCACCCCTTGGTGGTGAAATTCAGAACTAAAATAGGTAAGCTCTATTGATGTTGTGTCGAATGAGCCAAACCGTGTCGTGATGTGACCCATAGAACCCGAGTTAGCTGCAAAATCCTTTAGTTACACCTTCCACCGCCAGGGGGCACAATATGTTCTATACGAACATAACTGAATTCATTAATGTTATTGATGTCGAGTCGAATGAGGCATACCCCGTCATGTTCCAGCCCATAGAACCAAAGATACGAAAGCGCCCCCTGTGGTGAAAATCCGAACTAAAATCAGTAAGCTCTATTGATGTCGGGTGGAAAGAGCCATACTGTAATGACTTAACGAACTCCAGTGATCCAAGGTGATGATTAACATCCAGCACTTTTTATTAGGCATCGTTGATACACAAGTTAAAATAAGATGAACAATTAAAAAACATTACACTCTGCCATCAAAACCCCAGAGTACACAACCATCATATACTGTTCACGCGCACACATCATTTTCCGCTCACCATCGTCTGTTCAACTCTCTCTGCATCTCTCTTAGCTTAGCTCGGTTCACTTCTTTTTAACCTGCCAACTAATATCTCTTGCAGTCTCTTTGCATATCGAAAACTGTTCTTTCGATTCGATTACACGGCTTATACGGCAGTCAACCTCCGAAGCTAGGCGACAAAACCATGGACAAAAACGGGACAACTCTAGGCCAGCAACTCACGAGTCAGGCTAGGCCATAGATTTCTTCTGTCGTTATACTGCTCTCATTGGCTGGCTGCTTCGTTGCCGAGGCTATTTCATGGGAGGAGCTTGAAATAGCCTCGAACCCAAAATTCCATATACACGTTTTAATTTTTTTTTTAAATCTCAATTAAAATTTAAAAATCTACACATGACAAAAATGTCTAAGTCCTAGGTGTTATAATTACGGAGAAATCCACGGGCAGGCACTTACTCTTTTATAGATATATATGTATATATATATATATATAAACTTCATGTTAAATTTAACCATTAAAACATAAGAAATTGACCATACACAATGAAATCACAATACCATATAGCACAGTCAAATTACAGATTAAATTATGTAGTCCTAATAAATGAAATATTATTAATTCAAATGAAAAAAAAAAAAGAGTATAAACACAAATAAAAGCTTATAATGTAATTCGCTTTTTCAAGGGCAGGAAATGTACAATTATAAGCATAGAACGATAGTTTTCTGTAGATAACACCAGCTTAATGCCATAAATCATGTTACCTCGCTGCCCGAACAATCGTTGAAACAAGATTGAAAAGCAAGAAAACATTTTAAAATGGAATATTATAAATCATACAAACAACTTAAATAAGAGGGGGAAAAAGTAAAAAAAAAGAAAAGTTGTACATAACTGACATTAAACATTTAACTATTTTTTAGCATTAATCCTCTAGCACAAGTTTAAAAAATTGTATCTAACGAAGAAGGTTGATTTAACCGTTAAAAGTATATCTTTAAAATCATAAATTGTTACCAACATATGCACTTATTATAATTGAACTACAGACATTAAATAAATATATAAATTGAAAAAAAAATAACGAAAAGAACGTGGAATAGGAATTTAATGGATAAGGTTTTCAAAGTGAGAAATTTCATGCGTCAGTAGCAAAATCAAGCTTTTTTTTATGTTTGAAAATTAGTTATTTATGAAATTTTTGAGGCCACTCAGTAGGCCAGGCCGAAAAATTCGAATTTTGATTATGGAATTCCAATAGTGCAGGAATGTTGCATTTTCCCATCAATCCATTGCGAGAATTTTCATTTTCATTCATTAATATTTTTTGCCTCCCCATAGCGGCCAAAATTTCGAAAAACAGCCATTTTTTACTAAAAATAATAAAAATTAGGAAAAGGGATAATCGTTTTCTAATAGCATGCAAATGGTCTACCATTTCATCATAACTAACTGTAAAAAGAAATAACCAGATTGGTTAATAACGTTTGCCTCCTCAAGAAAGACAAAGTTTCGAAATATTTCCAAAAACCAGCCATTTTTTTCGAGCAAATGATCTACTATTCCTTCATAATTAACTGTAAAAAATAATCCGAGTGATTTCTAACTTTTACTTTCTCAAAACGGCGAAAGTTTTTCAAAAATCCACAAAACATGATATTTTGATATATCATTTTTATTTATGCAAAAATACATTTAGTTTTGCACATACAATGTTGATTGTTTATTATTCATTAATATATTATCGGCTGTTCAAAGCTTCCTGCAGTAAATTACTTCATATTGCAATAAAAAATTTATATGAAAATATGATGTTTTCAGGGTTTTTTTTTGAAAAACTTTGGAGGCAAAAGTTATTAATTATTTGGAGGTAAAAGTTATTTTCTTAACGAGGCAAAAGTTATTAACCTATCTGGTAAAAACTTTTTACTTGAATTAGGATGGACAGATAGACATTTTACCGGCTATTAGAAAACTATTGTCCTTTTTTCTAATTTTTATTATCTTTAGTAAAATATGGCTACTTTTGGCAGTTTTTTGAAAATTTGGCCGTCTTGAGGGGTCAAAATATATTAATCAATAAAAATGATATTTTGCACAGTTACTATTGATTGGATAATGCAATTTTCCCGCACTATTAGAATTCCATAATCCCAAATTTGATTTTTTTTGTCCCGACGCACTACTCAGGTCTGTCGGCTTCCTCCTTTAAAACAAATCTTTCGTATGATTCCAAATATAGAAATCACATGGATTCATATCTGGAGAATATGGTGGCCAAAGCAATGCACCAGAATAACGATTTGAGTATAGATAAGCAATAGCGCGGTTTTCAAACTCATTGTTAATGTTGTCAAAAACACTTCCTTAGACATTGCGTAGCATTATCACGACATAAATACCAATATTTAATAATACAAATACGATCTTCAGTTGAATATTACGCTTTGGGTGACAATTTCAAAATTGCGGGAACTGACACTAAACATATTAATTTTGTATTCCTTTACATCCTGTAATTGCGAAAATATACAATAATCTTTTCTGACTTTTCCACGATACCAAAATAAGTTACTTATGTTTAAAAAGCAATGAAACCAATATATTTTAGAAAATGAAAGAATTATTTATAAAATCAATGTTTCTTTTAATGCCACTGATATATTTTTCAAACGATTCGGTGTAGTTTTCATAGTGTTTTAATCAGTTTTTTTTTTAAACCGGAATTTCGGTTTTCAGAATTCTTTCAAATCTTAATTAAACATTTTCAGCAGCATATTTGAATTTATACGTGCAAGAGTAACAAAATAATCTCAATTGTAAAATTAGTTTTGATGCTGTTAAGTTATTATATTTGTCTGCATAGCATGTTTGTTGAAGATGAAAATGTTTTTGCTTAAAAATCTATAGCATACGAAAAACACATTGAGAAAAATGTTTAACACACTACAAAAAACTACTTGGAAACGGTTCCAAAAATTAATAGTTGCGAAAGAAACTTTTTTGTATAAATGATTCTTTACATCTCGAAAATGTGTTAGTTTCAAATATTTCTAAAAGTAAAGACCACTTTTCAAAATCGTGGTTAATTCGGCAGATGTTATTGCATATTTTCGTTGTGTTTATGTTATAATTTTCTAAATTAGGAAATATTTACCTTTATTTAAAGTATATCTTCAAAACTGATAGAACAAATATGTGAATATTTCAAAAATTGTACACAACATTAATGAAATAAATTTAAAAAATAAAACATAATAATAAGCTACAAATTTATTCAATACATCGTTTGAGTTTAAACTCCTATGCCTAATAATATATAGAATTGTAAATAAAGATTTCCGAGAAAAAATTCTCCAATTTATATTAAAATTAATGAAAATTTGTTAGGATCAAAAATCAGATAATGTTATTTTGAGATCAATAGTTAAGTTACGAATAAAACGTATATATAATGAATAAAGGGTATATTTCAAAATAAATTTAGTGTAATTATTTAATCATGAAGTAAATTTTAGTTATTTCTACACGGAAAACAATTATTTTTCTAACTATGCAAAAGCCTAAAAATGGTTCAACGATTAGTGAATATTTTTTTGAGAGTTTGTAGGAAATTTAGTAAAAAGTTGACACATAGTTTAAAAATAATCAGTTATATAGAGGTGACTGGGGAGCATTTCATACTGAATAAATTGAAATTATAAAAGTCCTCTCAGCCAGTACAGGGAGATAAATGTAGCTTTCTTTTTATTTGCTCTTAAGAATTCAGCTAATTTTATACAAACTTATCATGAAGCTTAATTGCGAGGTACCCAAATATAGACTATTCTCAGTTCGTCCAATCTTGAATTTGAATGGCATTAAAAAAAAAAAAATAGTCAGCTATCGGCAAGTTGGCTTTATTTACGTAAACCTATTTTTGTCGCCAAATTATATCCATGCTTGGCGAAACATTGACGCTAGCGGATATCACTATGTAGTTTTAGGCGTATGAGAGTATCGACAATGGTTACAACAATTAACTTAACTTCAAGAAGACTCATTTACTAAAACTCATAAATCAAACCCAGTTATGGAAAAATCCCTCATTTTAGTCCACTGTCTTATTGCCAATTTGAAATTGATATTAGCACAACTATAAATTCAATAGGAAAAATATTACTTAAAAAATAATTATTTTGTAAAATTTGGAAAATATATTATAAAATATATTTAATGAGATCTTTTTTTATCCCGTCATGTTTTTATTGAAAATGAACACGGTAGAATGGTGTAAACATTAACAATTATAATAGAATTAAGTACATTATTTTTTTTTGTGTACTGTATGATTTAATTGAAATATTAGATGCAAATACATGGCATGGTTTCATATATAATCACTTGGGGGTCTTCGAATCTAAAATATATTATTGCTACCTGTAATATTTTAAACTACTTTTTGGCTTATTGTAAATTAAATGTATACGAATAATATAATATAATCATTCAAATGACAAGCATTATTTTAAATCTTCTTAATCACGCATAATACTTTTAAGACGGAGGTAATACCTTTATCAAAAAAGTATTTATACACTACATAAAAAAAAAAAAAACAGAATTATGCTTAGGAATGATGTGGTTTTAATATTGTAAACAGCTAATGTGGAAAATTTTTTAATACATGCCACTGCATGATGAAAGTTCCACCACGTATTGACTCCAGCTCTGCTCAAGATACGTCAATCGGGTCGCCAGCGCTCAAGGAAATAACTTTATGGAGTTGGTCTTATCGAACAAAGGCATTTTGTAATTATTTAATTACAACTATAAATTCTATAGGCATTTTGTAATTCTTTAATTATTTCGTGTTTTTATGGAACAGGTTCCAATGACCACATATCCTTATCTTTCCAAAGCAATGGTTTTCGTAAGAAATGCATGAATACATTTACTCCAAAAAAATCCAAATCACTAAGCAAAAGCAAAACGAAAGTTGATTTAGTACAATCAGTGTTCATAAGCCATATTTTTTTTTCTTTCGGTCTGCGCTCGCTCGAACCAGAAAAAATCTGTAGGTGGTTTGATCACGTGATTAGGCTTTGTAAGCACATAGCCCAATCGAATAATGTCTGCATAAGTGTCTCGTGTCAGACATTACGTGGCAATACTTAGATTCCTGCTGATTTACATCTTTAAATATGCTTTGCTTAAAAAAAATATATATTTGATAATATTGCACTGAAATGAAACTAAATATTAAAAGGCGCTTTAATGTAAAATTTTAAGCCCATTTTATCGTATTTAAAAAAATATTTTTATTTATTAATTAGAATAAATGTAATTGTTATTAATATCAAAATTTACTTTTATTAAAATATTCCATCCATAACATTTTAAACTCAAAAAGTAGAAAACAAAATTCTGAAATAGAATATTTAAGTAAGTATTTTATTTTAAAAATAAAAATAAATCTTCAATTGTTTAACATGAACATTTTCTTTTATTTAAAAATGTTTCATTTATCATGAAAATTATAAAGCAACCGATAAAATATTTCCAAATAAAATTAGTTGAAAATGAATCTTAAATGGAATATTTCACCTATAAAACACTTATAAATAAAAGAGTTAAAAAGACTGAAATAGACTATTTTAACCGATAAAACTTTTTAAAATAAAGATCTTGAAAAAAAGTTGTGAATAAAAAGACGACGTGAAATTCGAACGCATGCTATCTAGACTCAAATACATCGCTCTAACCATTCAATCGTCAAGCACACAGTCGTTGAGTAACGAAACATTAAAACAAGTAGGCAAATCTGTGATCTGATTGCAAGATTATAAGTGTGGTCACGTGATGTCTACCAAGAGACTGTAGTTTTATGATTATGTTTTAATTGGTTTAGTAGGTTGATTTATACATATGCAGCAGCTTGTCCCGCAGTGGCTCGGATGGTTAAGCTTGATTCCCGTAAGATCACCGAAAGCGAAGCAGCATCGACCAAGGTCACTGCTTGGGAGGGTGACAACCTCTCTCGGCTGCCGCTGCTGTGGAACCGTGTACGTTAATGGGAGCTGGTGCACCTAAAATCTGTTTGTGGCTCCAATGTCCTCCAAGTTTAGTATAAGGGTTACCTCTGGGGTTGCCAATCCCGATGCAGGTCTTTCATTGCAGGAATTGGTAAAAATTAAGAGACCAGCTCTAGAAATATGGATCATTCGATACAACAGCCGTTGTGCAATAGGTCTCAAAGCAATTTCCTTCAAAATCAAAATCAAATTAAAATGCAGCAGCTTGATCGGAGATCTAAATTTTTTCATATCTTTAAGATTTTAAAATGTTTTTCATATTTTCTAATGATCGAACATAAAAATAATAGAGTACTGGAGTATGATGCATAAGATCCGTTCGGCTTAAGGAAGCTGTGTACGTCCAGCCGCTACCAACAACTGTGAACGATCTGCGGAACAGTATCACTGCTGCCGTGCACTCAGTAACACCAGATACGCTTTCTAGTGCGTGGGACGAGTTTGGCTATCGCGTAGATGTTTGCTGTGCACGAAACGGTGGACACATTGAACATTTATAATGTCTTAAAAAAAACTTTGAAAATTCTTTTTTTCATTGGTATAAAGATTGTTCATTTTGGATTTGTACTTTAATAAATACATTTTTTTGAAAATGGGTCCATCATTTAGAATAGCCCTGTAATTTGCTAACATATATTTAAATATTGAAATAATAAGTTTATAATATCTGCGTATTAATTTTATTTAATTTAATTAATCCCACTTCAAATTTATTTAACCTTAAATTAAAAAATAAATCACAAAATGAAATATAAACTTTAGAATAAACAATTATAATGCTACGGAATTATTACATAAAAGTAAGCTTATTTTTAAAATAAATCTTTTGAATACATTTACATCGGTGTAAGATGATATATTATCCTTCAAACCATAAAAATTCCCGCAACGTAAGTTCTGAAAATGACACTGCACTTTATATGAAAATCATTTATGCTTGGTGAGCAAAACAATAATATTTCAAACGGTGACGCAAATGGAATCTAATCGATTTTCTTATCAGAAATATTTTCTCAAAGAATTTTAAGAAGATAGCTGAAATGCTTGTGATACATTTTCGATATGTAACATTAAAACAAATTAGATTTTCGAAAGTAAAGCTATAGTTTTATGCTCTTAGAACGGAATAAATTTTTGCTTATAAAATGCTTGTTGCATTAAATGTATTAATGTTTGCCTAAAAAAAGTTTTAATTTTAAACGAACGTTTTATTATTAAATGTAAAAAAATTACCCAAATGAATAGCTTGTGTATAACTTTGTTATCAGGATTTTTTTTATTTGTGTGTATTTTTTGGGGAAAAATAACATGATGTCAATAAATTTTAATTGGCATAAAAATAATATTATTTTTAAATATAAAGGTGAGGAAAAACATGCATATTTTCTGAATAAAATTATCTTGAAGCTACGTTTCTGATCCTTTTTTTAAATAAATTGTTGTCAATGCTTATGTGCTCAGATTAACTTTTTATTCATAACCTCCTATTTTATTTAATTACTACCTGATCTGCACCGGCGTTGCCCAGTCCTGTCAAAAAACAGTACGGAACGCGAAAGTACTCTAAAAATCGAACCCATAACTGTTCCTCTGACAACCCTTTCGTCTGATCTAAATAAAACCCCGCGAAAAAAAAAATCAAAAAACTAAACAGTTTCTCAAGTATCCCCAGAATATTTTCTGTAACCATACAAGTCTAATTAGACATCTAATTTACTTTAATAAGCAAATTAACAGGTAAGCGCCCTCAAGGAAAAAAAAATCTCAAGTCATGCCTATAATTGTAATGTTATTTTCATGTTTCCCCCTGCTGGGAATAAAACATAAATAAACTAATAAAAGGGTAACTAGAAACACCAAATACAAAAAATGAAACTAAGCACACGTGCAAGTTCCCGCGAAAAAACAATGACACCAATAGACCAAAAGCGCAATGTGTCAACAAAAACCGCCCAAAAAGGCTCAAAAACAGAAGTAAAAAACACTAAAAAAACGCCAGGAGCAAGTAGTACACCTGGAACTTCCCAGAAAGAGCAGGTAAAAAGCAAAGCAAAAACCTCCGAAAGAGTAGGAAAAACAAAACTAAAGATGACAGACATTCAGGGATTTTACGAATTGACAAAGAAAAATGCGTGCGAAGAGGCAGATTCAGATGTGGATAGTGTAATGACAGAGCCAGATAAAGAAACACCGGTACTACAAGACACAGAAGGCAATTAATAACCCTTTGCGACATATCAGATGGATCTAAAAGGAGATCGCTAGAGGTAGAGAGGGCTATGATGGCAATAAGCTACATCAAGATGATCCAATCAAAATCAACTAAGATACCAGCCTCGACGTGTGAGGCCATGTACCAAGCTCTGCAGGTAGTGATAAACTCACTGACTGAGATGGAGTTGAGGGCAACGCATGCCGAGGCAAAGGCAGAAGCCTTGGGAATAGTAACAGCAAAAAGAGGAACCCAACCAACGGAAGAAGAGACAACATCGCTACCAGCACAAAAGGCAACTAAAAAGACTGCAGTTGCTCACAGTTATGCACAGGCGGTCAAAGCCGCGACGGCAACTGTAATTATTCAGGCTACAGAAGAGCGGACAGCAGAGGAAGTAGAGCAACAAATAACAAATACGGTAGAAAACAAGGAAGGAGTCAGGAATGTCAAACGGATTCGCAACGGCATAAAAATTGTTTGCGAAAACGCAACGGAAGCTACGAGGATAAAGGAAGCCCTGGCAGAGAATGAGGAGAGTAACAGTGGCCTGAAAGTAAAAACAGCCAATTTAAGGAAGAAGAGAATCATCATCTGCCATGTACCAGAATCGTTGGAGCCAACCATAATCAAGCACAAAATATGCAGAGAACTAGGCATCGACATAGAACAAAACGAGGACAAAATACAGCTGCTAAAATCGCTACGGGCACCAGCAGGGCGTTTGCATATACCGGTAGCGCTCCCTGAGCCCCTGGCGGATCACCTTCTCAAAGAGAGAACGATCTGCTGGGACTCAAGGAATGTCCGGTAAAAAACTATGTGACGATCCAAAGGTGTCACAAATGTCCAGGTTTCGACCACGTGGCGCACCAGTGCAAGCAGAGTCAGTACTGCCCAGTATGTGCAGGTAGACACAAATACGATGATTGCCCAAAAGGAAGGAAGAGATGTATCATCTACACTACATTCAACGAATGGAATAAGGCGCACTTACCGGCACAAATCCTTATAGACCACACGGCTCATGATGGGCAGTGCAGGGTGTACAGAAAGCTCCTCAAAATTAGACAAATTGAAATTGAACAAGGAAGAAAAAAACTAACTACAGGTAATGATGTCCTAAACGACAAAATCACATTAAACACAACTAGGGGTGTGACACGGGTGCATAGGAGGTCACAGGAGGAACTTAACAACAGACAACAAAGGACACACGAATTGAATTATGTTCAATATCAACGCCGCTAACACTAACACAGACGCGTGCCTAAGCGGCACCCAAGACAATCTAAACCTGAATGAAAATAAAAACCCAAAAGAAAACTCCAACAATAAAAATCAAGACAACATCAAACTAATACAAATAAACCTACATAACAGTCTCCATGCAACACAAACACTTATGGGATATATGGGAGACAAGAAAATAAATATTGGACTTTTACAAGACTTTCACCAAAATAAAACTACAGTAAAAATAACAGGTTTCAATAATGGTAATTGGAAAATAACAAAAACAAAAAGAAATCGATCAGCAATAGTAACTCACACAGGCACCAATCCAATAACAATAGCAGAAAAAGAATACACAACAGCAATAAAAATCGAAAATAAAAAAGAAACAATAACAATAATCAATGTATACGCACCCCCCTCAGTAGAAGACTTCGAAGATGTGCTGCAGGAGGTAGAAGACACTCTGAAAATAGCCAAGGGCGAAGTACTACTGACGGGGGACTTTAACGCACACTCACAACAATGGGGCTATGCGAACATAGATGACGGGGGGGTAAAACTTACAGACTTTCTACTCCTGAATTCCCTCTTTGTACAAAACCCACCACACGCAAAAGCATCGTTCAGAACCATGAGAGGTAAAAGGAAGCTAGAAGGATGGCCGGATCTAACAATAGCAACAGCTAAATTAGGAGAAAATATAACAGACTGGAAAGTAAGTGACGACGAATCAAACAGTGATCACAAATACATAAAATTTAATATAAAATATAAAAACACGTGCTATCAAAGACATAGATTAGAAACAAAACACGGCAAACACGCAAAATTCGAGAATAAAATAAAACAAATCAGAAACAAATATACAAAAGAACTAAGAAAAGCAACAAATATAGATCAGTTAGACAACATAACACTAAGATTACAGACAAAAATAACAGCAATAGCATTCGCCAGCTACAAACATAGAAAAACTCCAGAATTAATGTCACCACCATGGTGGTTACAAGAAGTCAAAATAGCAAGAAATATAGTAAGGGCGTTCAGGAGAAAATTCCAGCAACAACAAGATGAGAAACTAAAACACAAACAACATATAGAATATAAAAAAAGCGCGCAAAATTAAAGAAAATAGTCCAAAAAGCCAAAAGAGACACATGGAAAAAATACTGTGAGGAAGTCACTAATACATATGGCCCTCAATACAAACTGGCATCAGGCAAAAAAACAAGCCCATCACGATTAGAAAATATCATGCCCAACAATCAAGAAGTAACAGTCAAAAAGACATTAAACCACTTCCTAAACAACCTATATCTAACAGATCCATCAATAGAACACGAATTGAAACCAGAGACACCGACACTTAATGAAATAAAACCACAGCTTATAACAAAACAAGAACTCAACAGAATAATCAAAAACATAAAACAAAACAAAGCTCCGGGCTTTGACTACATAGACTATAACCTAGTAAAAAGAATACACACAGCAGCACCACAACTACTACTAACATTATATAACGCATGCCTTAACTTCAACTACTTCCCAAAATCATTTAAAATAGATACAGTAGTCCTATTTCATAAAAAGGGAAAAGATCCACAAGAACCAAAAAATTACAGACCCATATGCTTACTACCTACACTTAGTAAAATATTAGAAAAAATAATACACGGCAGGATATCACATCATCTAACAATCAACAAATACTGGAGCGACAAACAATATGGGTTCAAACAAGGGTTATCAACTGAACACGCACTTAATAACCTAATAAAAACAATAAAGAAAGACAAAGAAGACAGATACCAAACATTACTAATAGCAATGGATATAAATGGTGCATTTGATAATATCAGATTGCCTATTATAGCCGAAAACTTAAAACAATCACCATGTCCCACTTACTTAATAAATTGGATACTAAGCTTTTTAGAAGACAGATACGTATCCTTAGAAGAAAACGGCATTAAAGTAAAAAAACAAACATTTGGCGGAACCCACAAGGCAGGTGTCTGGGACCACTGCTGTGGCTGCTTATAGCAGATGCAGCCCTAAAGAAAAACTGGGGTAAAAATGTAAGAATACAGGCCTTCGCAGACGACTTTATTTTAATAATAAAAGCAAAAACAAAAGAACAATTAGTAAAACTAGCAAACAAAATAATAAAAGAATTTAATGAATGGGAAACAGAAAATAACCTAACGCTTAATTGGGACAAAACAGAACTACTGTACCTTAATAGAACACACACAAGAAACCTACCAACAGCAGACACATATAAAATTGAAGGAATTAAATTCAAAGAAAAGGAATTCGAAAGTAAAGAAAACATTAAGTATCTAGGTGTAATCATACATAAAATCCTAAATTGGGAAACACACTGCCAAGCACAAACAGCCAAAGTAATGAAAGCGTTTTGGATGATGGGACAAATGGCCAAACGGGGTTGGGGATTGAAACCAAGCATCTTAAAAATATGGTATAGAGCAGTAGCTGAGAAAACACTGACTTGCGCAGCCTCAATATGGGGACATAATCTAAACCAAAGAAGTAAACAAGTACTAACAACATGCCAAAGGCACTTTTTGCTGGCTATAGTTAGGGCATATAAAACTGCCCCAACAGCGGCCCTTCAGGTACTTGCTGGCCTGATACCAATTCACCTCCAAGTTAAATACGAGGCAGAATACGGCACAATATCACGTTTAAGAGAAACGACAGAAATACACGGAACCACTATCCACCATACAGACTATATAAAAAGATTAATGTATGGGAAACACATCCCGTGGACACCATAGAACCAAGAATAGGTCATAATTACAAGGACATAGTAATATATACAGACGGTTCAAAATTGGAATCAGGCGCTACGGGATCGGCATTCGCAGCTTTCAAAAATGAACAAAAAATAAAAACATGGTCAGCTCCATTAAGGAAGTACAACAGTGTTTTCCAAGCCGAACTACTGGCTATACTAAAAGCAGCAGTATGGGGAAATAGCACAGGGAAGGAATACAACATTCGCTCGGACTGCATGTCAGCCATCCAATCACTCAGTAAACCCTTCAATGTAGCAAAATTAATCGATACAATACAAAAAACAGTAAAAGACTCAAACAATAAATTCAAAATTAGCTGGGTCAAAGCACATGTGGGTATCCAAGGAAACGAGGATGCCGACGAATTAGCAAAAAAGGCTGCAGAAAACCAAACTAAAGAAATTCCATACCATCTAGAAAGACCGATATCAAACTTAAAAAGAAAACTAAAAGAACTCACTATCAAACAATGGCAGTACGAGTGGGATTATGGGGAAACGGGCAGGAAGACATATGAATACTTCCCAAAAGTAGATTCTCGCAGAATCATCAGCTGCAATCTACTAAGTCAAATTTACACGGTTCACGGAGCAATCCCGGACTACCTACACAGGTTTAAGCTTAAAGACGCACCAAACTGCTCATGCGGGGAGTTAGGAACACACAAACACTATCTAACAGACTGCCCACTAACCCAAACACTACATCTGATCCACATCACACCGAACAACGAAAAAATATGGCACAGCCAGTTAGCGAACAACACACAAGTACAAACAAAAGGAAGACCAGTGATGAGATGGTTAGTAGAAAACATCGATCTCCTATCACAATAAATACACCTTCCCAGCAGCGAGATTCCTCAATAGCATTTCCCACCCTCAAAAGCCATCACTTTGGTAAGTATATTTTCTAATATATCTTTAAAAAAAAAGTAGCAAAGGAACCTCTTTGCTACGCCAAAAAAATCGGTTTTTTTCAGCACTAGTGAGAAGTGGAAGTCATCTGTGACGGACTGAATTTCACCAACTGATGAAGGCAAGTAGCCAACAAAAGTGAACAAAACGCAACAAAATAATTAAATGGTGAATGCACAAAGCACACCTGCCAAAGAAAGTTATAAGGAAAAAACAGTGTCACATTAAGTGAATACAGTCTCATAGATACATGACGGACTAACGGCCATGGAACAAGCCCCACTCCATTAGTGCGACAAGTTTCTCAAACAACAAATCAACAAGTTGCACAAAATTCAAAAGCAGTGATAACAGCCATTAGGATTCAATGGACTGATCGCAAAAAGCGTATTCACTAAGGAAAAAAATATCAAAACCCCCAATGCTTGGGTGACATAAAGTGACAAAGACAACAAAAATGAGTGTGCAACATCCAGAAAAGTGACAACCACCAGTAACAAAAGTTACAATGTGACAACCACCAGTAACAAAAGTTACAATATGACAACCACCAGTAACAAAAGTTACAATGTGTCAACCACCAGTAACAAAAGTTACAACGTGACAAAACCCACGATAGTGACATAATAACCAGTGGAACTCTCGAAAGAGGACCAAGATTCAAAATGTGAAAACTAGCTCTAGCACAAGCTAGAGGTAAAAATATATCAAGAAAGTGACAAAAAACCAATAAATGATAGACAAAAAACAACCCACAACAGGGGTGAGCCTATAAAAACGCTAAAAAGCCTTGACAGAGACAAATACAACAAGAAGTGAAGTCAGGCCATAAAAGAGGCGATAAACACTACAGCGACAACCCACCATGAACGTGATGTTACCAACAGACATGGTAAATATGTAATTCTATGTACGCTAAAGGCACCTGGTGCATGTAAAATCCGTCGTGGGTGCAAATCCCTCCAAGTTACCTGTGAATAATACCTCTGGGGGTGCCTAGTCAGGTGAGGGTCTCGTCACCTGATCAATGTTCTAAATTACGAGACCTATTAAATCTGTCAATTCAACAAAGTTAAACAGAAACCTTGAACCGGCAAACAAAGATAACAGTAGCAAATCACAAGAGATCAAGCACAGCAGCGATGTGAACAAATCTATAGTCAGGTGGATCAAAGCCATGCTGTGATCAGGCGATTTCCGCCCCGCACCCAGGTACTAACCCGTTAAGCTAGGCATTCATGCTGGGCAGGTAGGGGCCTGGTTTGCGGTATAAAAAAAAGTGGAGAGTCGGTCACCAAACCGGAAGTAAATTTAATAAAAGCCACTCAAATGTCTGGATCATTTGATTCAAAGCGGGTCAGTTTGTGGGCAAAATTTGAAACAAGTTACAGTCCAAAATTTAAAAAAAAATTTCGAAAAAACTAATAAAGAAATAAAAAATACGTAGATACTGGGAGTTTAGAATCGATACCGCCAATAGTTTTCTTAATACTCGAGGATGAGTGAAAATGAGAATATTTCCTTGTCTTTGATTATCAAATCGATAACTTTCTTTTGCGGTATCGATAAAAATAACCATTTTCGGCGAGCATTCTGTTCCAAACAAACCTCTCTTCGAGTGAAACTCCAGCACTTCTCCCCGCTGCCTACCGCACTGTATAATCTATATATATATTTCTCTTACGTGGCGCGAAAAAATGGCTGAAATTCTAGCTTACCGTTTGGCAATAAAAGTAGTTTCCAGAGTACAGACCAATGAACAGTCTAGATTGGGACATATCTATCTGTCTCCCTTATGGCGGCCATTGTGGGAGCAGTCAAACTGAAACTAGCAATTATTAAAAATAAAATAACTTGTACGTAATAAAAAGCGATGCATCATTGAGATGATTTCTCATTTTAATTATGAGTAATATCGGTAATTTCAAATGAAATCTCAACTGTTATTCAGAATTTATATACGAATTTCATTCACACGAAACTCGGAGAGAATAAAAATACCAAATATCTAGATTGTACCTGCTGTCATCTGTTGCTGTCTAGATGAAGTTAAAAATAATTTCTTTTGCAAAAATCTATAATCAATTAGAACAGTAAAATGTCGAACGAAATTTAAACAATGATTGATGATATATATAAACTATCTTCCTATAACGTAGTGTTTTTTAACTGAATTTAAGTTTTTTACTGAATTAAGTGAATTGCGAAGCAATTCACTGGAGTTGGCGAGTGTGAACGATTAGGGGGATGAGTGCCCCAGTAGAAGTATCTTTTAGTTTCTTTTTCCATCGCCAGGGGACGTGAAATTATCTTACATAGTTATCTATATCTTAATTAGTCCATGTTAAGTTGAATGAAGCTATTAACGATTAAATCGAATCCATAGAACCAGAGAAAATAAATCAACCCTCTCGACACTAGTATTCATAAATGGTGGTAACCAAGAGCTTAAAAAATTAAACCAAAGTTTATTTAGTACCTGGAAGACCTCAGAAGAATGTTAGAAAATATGTTGTTTGAATCGGGCCTAAATTAAATGCAAAATGTTTCAGTTCCGTTTTCCACCGCAAGACAGCGCATTTTGTTCCAAATAAACCACTTTACGAACCAAACTGCGGCACGTGTCCCCGCTGCTTACAGCACGGTATCGCAGGCGTACTATGATGCACTGAAAATCTTTTAGTTCCACATTCCACAGCCAATAGGCACCAAATCTATGTCTTAATTTCTTATTTATATCTTAATTCAATCAGTTAAATTGTATGAATAATTTCCCCTTAAAATCGTGTCTATAGATCCCAAGAAAATAAATCACCCCCTGCAGATAAATATGCATAAATGGTGGTAACCAAGGGCTGAAAAAAATATACCGATGTTTATTTAGTACATGTGAGACCTGGGAAGAATGTTAAAAAAGGCTAAATCTTATAGCTCAATTTACGACCGGGAGGGGACACGCTCTACACTTTCCAAACGAATCCGTCTTGTGTGCCTGCTACCTATGACACCCTGTAGAAAATGTGCTGTGCACGCCATGCAAAATACTTTATTTCCACTTGCTACCACCAGGGGGCGCCGATTCTGTATCTTAATTAGATATCTATATCTTAATTAGTTCATATTAAGTTTAATAAACCCATTCTTGTTGAAATAGGGCCCATAGAATCCGAGAAAATAAATCCCAACACTCGCTTGTGATTAATGTTCAAGAATAGCGGTAACCAAGGTCCGAAAAAATTATACGAAAGTTTATCTAGTACCTGAGATACATAAGAAGAATGTTAGAAAATGTTTCATTTGAATCGGACCAATATTAAAAAAGGTCTGATTTGTCAGAAACTGTGAAGGAGGGAGTTTCGATCAGAGCATTAATGAGAGATTTAAATTACGACCGGACATTCCCCTCCCCATCAACATTAAACTAATAACCTTTAACATTAAGAATTATCCTTAAATTTAGCAGAAATAAAATGGTGCGCTTGAAAGAGGAACAAAATATGTTTTTTTTTTTTTTTTTTTTTGGTTTGACATACCAATACAGTAAGTTATTGTTGCTATTTTCTGAAATAAAATACATAAATGACGTCATGTACATGAAAAAACTCGCACAAAACAAATCGCGACAAATTCTAAAATCGCTGTTCATATTCAGAGTATTTTTATTTTTTTTGAGAAATGACAAAATTTACTATAGGAAAATTGTAATAAGCAGATGAGCTTTTCATCCGCTAATGACAATTGCCGGGTTGGACCTCCAGGCGTGCCCACAATCCTCTCAACGACCAATCACAACTGTCCTCCAACGGTGTTTTACCTTCAATGGGCGATTTGTGACGTCATTTGAAATTACCCTATATTTAACTAAAAGACTGAAAATGGATGCATTTTAATAATGTAAAAGAAATCGCTGCAAAATATGTAAAAAATGTTAAAAACGCATTAAAAAAAATCTAATTCATATATCCAAATCGGGATACTTAATAGCCCGTCCTTTGCTTTTAAACCACGATTTGTTATCTTTAAAGAATTATCAACCCTTATTATTATGACTCTGAGGTATTTGATACAGCTACATGCCGGAAAGACCTCAATTATTCGCATTTTATTTTATTCACAGATACATATAATACATACAGGACGTGGCAGTTTTTCTTCCAGTACATACACCTTAAACATCCTTGGCTTTATTCCTTTTTTCTTGTAAACACGGGTACAACTGAGTTACAGAAGAGAACACACACAATGAGATCCATGCCTCACCCGGGATTCGAACCCAGACCCTAAGCGTGGCGGTTTTTTCCGCTAACAACCACGCGGCCGGGTCGGTGAATTTCAATCCTCTTCAAGTTTAAAAGAGAAACAAAATGACGATATTGGACATAAATGGGTTTCCAAAATGGAGGCAACCAACGAACCAATCAAGTATTATGTTAAAAATTTCTTAGTTGCAAAATGAAAAGAAAATCGCCAAAAATTCAAAAATCATTGTTACTATTTTTAAATAAACTTTATTGAAAAGACGGCAAAATTTACTATAATGTGCTAAAAGATTTGAACCGGATTCCTGTCACTAATGTTGAAAAATAGCAGCAAAAAATTCTAAAAATTGCATAAAAAATTAAATTAAAAGATATGTAATCGCAGAAGCCAAAATCGGGCATTGACGGGCAAAACTACATAAAAAGAAATACCTTCCCACCAAATTTTTTAGCTCGGCGTGAAGTGGTCTCGTCACAAAACAGTCCACACACACACAAAGAGAGAGAGAGAGACAAACCTCCTTCTTTATTATAGTTAAATATGTCTGTTTTTTCTACTTTATATCGTTATTTTTTTATTTACTAGCAAAAAAGAAATAGTTTTATACATGAAATCGTATAATGTCAGAAATAACAATAGATGTACCATAAAATTTAGTGTAATGCTCATTTTATATTTTAGAAGTTACACAGATGTTTTGACAGCGAATAACTTTTACGAATGTTTCAAGCTATCACAGCAATAAATCGTAAAATTTTAAAATTAATTAATAAATATTATAGACAACTAACATCAATGATTCAAAGAGCAATATCCTCCAAAAATTCAGGAAAAAAAATTCCTGCTGGATTGAAATTCAAATTTTTTGTGTCAAAAATAAACACATATTATGATTTTAAAATATTCTATCAGAAGAAACCGTTACAGTTATTGCGAACTTAACTTTTGAATTACGATATCTTTAGTAAGAAAACAATAGACTGGGTACGGTAATATGACATTGCGTTTTGCAAGAATACTACATTCATTGCTCTTTAGAGGTAAAATTTGGAGTTAGTTTCTCGATCTCGAAAAATGAATTATATGAGATACAAGAAAATAGTCAATTACAAAGTTTTAGAGCAATATCGATTTAATATTAAACGCCTTGTAGTAAACGTAGACTTTTTACTTTAACTTTAAAGACTTTATACTCTATTAAATCGATATCTGAATCTCTCTAAAGACGCTTTGGTCATATATGAGATACTAGTAGTTATGAACATTGCTAATTTGTCATTATAATTTTACCGTCAACATTTAGGGATTAAGAGAAAAATCAGTCATCGTGTATTATGTATTAAGATATATTGTATAGTAAAAGTTCAGTTATCCGGATTGCTAATAACCTTGTTCTGTATCCGGAATAAAAATTGCCTTAAAATCAAATAAAATATCCTTTTTGAAATACGTTTTTTAATGTGCATCTGTTATATAAATATTTAAATAGAAATTTCAATGTTGATTGGAAAAGTGATTGATATATATATATATATATATATATATATATATATATATATATATATATATATATATATATATATCATATCACTTTTCCAACCATCATGAAAATTTATATTTACTTGGAGTTGAAAAGAAATTTTTTTTTCTTATCTCTAAATCGGTATTTATGAGATATTCAACAATCAATTGTATGCTTGTAGAGCATAATTACATTAGCATATTATAAGATACATTAGCATATTATAAGATACATTAGCATATTATAAGATACATTAGACTTTATTGAACAAAAATGGTTATTATTATTTTTTTATAATGTAATGTAGTTTTTTAATGTTTTCTTCTAATAATCTATGTATCTGTGATCCCCCAATACGTCCAGAAACCTTTACTCCATATGACTAATTTTAAACTGGATATAAATTATCCCTTTAGAAGAAAAAAATATTAATAAATAAAGCATTTAATTTTACATTATTAGGGATTTTTTTTTCCCATACGTTAGAAATGACAAAGAAAACTAGTTTTACAAAAAAATCCCTTTTCAACAAAAATATATTCAATACATTCTCCAATTTTAAGTAAAGATAAATGTTATTTAATAAGAAAATTTTGAAAGTTTTGTTAAATTTGAAAAAAAAATGTTTTGTGGAACATGAAAATTCTTCTTTCAGAGTTTTATTGTCATGAGACTTCATATAAATTCCCAAAATATACTTTATTTACGATAGCATTCTTCAAGAAACATCTAGCACAAATAGCATAAAATCTAATAATCTTAAATACAAATTTTTTTAAACTTGCAGAAATTTGTTGAAAATCCTATTATATTACATTATTAGGATTTTTTTCCATACGTTAGAAATGACAAAGAAAACTAGCTTTACAAAAAAAAAAAACCTTTTCAACAAAAATATATTCAATACATTCTCCAATTTCAAATAAAGATAAATGTTATTTAATAAGAAAATTTTGAAAGTTCTGTTAAATTGGAAAGAAAAAATGTTTTGTTGAACATGAAAATTCTTCTTTCAGAGTTTGATTGTCATGGGACTTCTTAAAAATTCCCAAAATATACTTTATTTACGATAGCATTCTTCAAGAAACATCTAGCACAAATAGCATAAAATCTAATAATCTTATATACAAATTTTTTAAAACTTGCAGAAATTTGTTGAAAATCCTATTACATTACATTATTAGGATTTTTTCCCCATACGTTAGAAATGACAAAGAAAACTAGCTTTACAAAAAAAAAACCTTTTCAACAAAAATATATTCAATACTATCTCCAATTTCAAATAAAGATAAATGTTATTTAATAAGAAAATTTTGAAAGTTTTGTTAAATTTGAAAAAAAAAATATTTTGTTGAACATGAAAATTCTTCTTTCAGAGTTTGATTTTCATGGAACTTCTTAAAAAATCCCAAAATATACTTTATTTACGATAGTATTCATCAAGAAACATCTAGCACAAATAGCATAAAATCTAATAATCTTATATAAAAAATTTTTAAAACTTGCAGAAATTTGTTGAAAATCCTATTACATTACATTATTAGGATTTTTTCCCCATACGTTAGAAATGACAAAGAAAACTAGCTTTACAAAAAAAAAAACCTTTTCAACAAAAATATATTCAATACTATCTCCAATTTCAAATAAAGATAAATGTTATTTAAAAAAAAAAATCTTGAAAGTTTTGTTAAATTTGAAAAAAAAATGTTTTGTTCAACATGAAAATTCTTCTTTCAGAGTTTTATTGTCATGGGACTTCTTAAAAATTCCCAAAATATACTTTATTTACGATAGCATTCTTCAATAAACTTCTAGCTCAAATAGCATAAAATCTAATAATCTTATATACAAAATTTTTAAAACTTGCAGAAATTTGTTGAAAATCCTATTACATTACTTCCACAAAATCCATTTTGGATTATACACCTCTTAAGGCAAAAAAAAATATATTTAAGAAATGTTATTCGAAACTTACAAAAGTAGTATTCTTGTTTACCAGATAAAATTGGTGTAAATAATTGTTGTTCCTTGAGGTAACTGTGTAAGATATAAAGCATTATTTTTACAAAATTTATTAATGTACTAATTTACAACCTGTATAAATTAAAATTTTCAATCGTGAAAGTGTTTGTAGTAGCGTTATTAAAATATCTGGATATCATAAATTCTCTAATAACAAAGTATTTTTACGTTTTAAAATTTTAGTTAAATACGAATTATGATACTATAGAATTCTGTATATGACACAAAGTAGTTTAATGACATGTCATACTGTTTCGAAAAGTACTTTAAATTTTTATTATATTGCTTAATGTTAAAAAGTTGTACGAATTAAAAGCACTTAAAATGGCAGATTCGAAATAAATAACTTTTGTTAAAACGGAAAATATATTTGAAATTTAAAATTACCTTATTATTGGAAATTTAAAAACACTATTTGGTTTCCACTTTACAAATTTTAATTGGTACTTAACGTGGATTTGACAAAGTTGTGTCAGCTGAATTTTATGAAAACTGAATGCTCTAACTGAATGTAAATAAAGTATAAATACAAATTAGATTATTATATTAAATTGAAAAACTTCTATTATTTTGTATTTCAAAGATAAATTAAATGTATTTTTACTGTTTTTGAAATTTTGAAAACGTCAAAAGACATTTTTATTCAATTAAGAATATATATATGCAGTATACACAAGTATTCCATACTAGTTTTGAAAGCGTACTAGCATCTCCAAAATAATAGAATTTTGTCCATATCCTATAGTCAAGAAGCGATAATAAAGATAGATTTATTTGACCATTATAATTACTAAAGCATCCAACCAGGGCTTTCCGGGAAAGAGCATATAGGTGAAAACCATTTTTTTTAATTGAAAACTCTAATTGATTTTTTTTTTTTTTTTTACATTTTTTTCTAGATTATCCTCTAACAACACCCAAGAGCATTTTTATATGAAATATGTCAATTATATATTCAAATAAAATTTTGAAATTTATTAAAAGCGTTAATTGCGTATTGGCCTCGTGCCAGAAGTGAATAGCCGCAGAAATCACTAAAAATTTCGTTATTTAGAGCAGTTTTTTTTTATTCTGATAATTTCAGCTATATTCACAGCTTAGTTAGGTTAGATATTTGTTAAATTTGTGTTTTATTTATCGCTATTTTATTTATCACTTAATGAAGTTTTAATTTCGTTATAGAATATTAACTGGAAACAAATGCTACACTTTTTATATCGTTTAAAGTGCAAACGGATTAATATTTTGCGTCTGTAAGCGATAGATATTTTTAAAAATCATCCTTGAAATTTAATTAAAATCCTATAATAAATGAGTAAATTGTGATACAGTTTTCAAATAAATTACATTTGAAACTAGATATTTTTTTTGTACTTAACAGTGTAAAAATAAAAAACATGCAATTTCTAGAAAAAAAAAATACAATAGCAAAAATCGCCAAAACCGAAGTTTCATCGTCAACTGCTGCCATTCGCGAAATGACGTCAGCGGACATGCTTGTTCTTTATAATAGTTAGGCAACTCTCACATACTCTCTCAACTCTGTCATACTTAACATACTCTGTTATATAATCTTTATCAGTGCATAGTATAATGAACGCCTCGCATATAGGGCAGAATACTACACACAGAGGTAGAGTACAAAGTTAAACAGAGAGAAATATTAATAAACAAAATAAATTAAGCAATAATCACATTTGGCTTTTTTCATAAATTTTACCGTAGAATAACAAACGTGAGATCTTTTAGTCAAGTAATTCCGGAAACATGAAGGTTTAATGTTTGAAACTGTTAATGTTAAATTCATTTGTAATCATTGCAATATGTTTTAAAACGATTTCAAATGAATTTAACTTTGTGATTTCTATAACCAGGATTCTTCCCGTTTATTATCTGTCAGTAAAATGCATTAAAAAAGCAAAATTTGATGTCAAAATTAGGTTCGCTTTCGTATTAAAAATTTCAGAGTTCAATACAAATTGAATATTAAGCCGAACGCCGAAGCTTATTTGTTTAACATTAATTGACAGAAGTCATGATTTTCAGTCGAATGGACTCACTTGAATGTTTCACTTGTTTTTGGCAGACTCTGACAACATATTTTTTTTTAATGGTGCTACAAAATGGTGGCACTAAACGATATTTACAATTTTTGACTTATTCTACTTTTTCGTTACCGCTCAATAGGTTTCAGAACATTTAAAGATCTTTTTTTTTTTTAGAATTTCTAAAAATATATTGAAGATCCGTCTTGAAATTTGTTAAAATTTCGTAATTCTGTTACATACGGCAGATAACATTCAAGTCAACATGGTAACAGTCTCGTTTGCGTTTTTTTAATGAGCTATAGTTATCATTCGTCAAAAAACAAATAGAGCCAATTCTGGTCTATTCGGGGAATATGCATACATATGAGGGGGTTGGAATGGCAGTAGAGTAAGTCATAAATTTGAAAGACCTAAATAATCACATTTCCACTGATCGTATATTACTTTCTGTTCATAGCGACAGTCAAAAAAGTCAAAGTTCACTTAGGGAGTCACTAGAGAGCTAAATAAGGTGAACCACTTAAAGCATGTTGGCATTGGCTGAAATGAAATGGCAGATACATTGGCTAAAGAGGGGGTCTCTGTGACACCGCACGCTTCCACCTTGACTTTTCTGGAGATCTGTTCAAGAGACAAATATTCTCTCGACACATCTTGGCGTTCCCTCCAGTTCATAACTGTTACTGTGGCAAAAAGCCTGGAGGAGCTAGTGCTCTTGGGGGTAGCCGTGACCAGCAGTCTACTATTTCAAGATTTTTGAGTGGACACTTGAGATGCCGGAAATTTAACAACGGTACCAAGATTTTTCACATTTGTGGAAAGTGCAAGACTGCTCCATCCACACCTGACCATCTCCTATCCTGTTTGGACTTGACTAGAAGTGACCTTTTGGAGTGTCCTTTCATCGTTTTGGACTTCCTCCAAATTTTTGGGCTCATGGACTTGGGCTAGATCATTTAGGATTAGAAACAATAACAACAACTTAATGCAACAGCTATACGACAATTTTCACAAATCCCTTCATTTCGCAAATTACTAAATATTGACTTACTCCACTGTCATTCTAACCCCTTCATATATAGAACGATATAATTTAAAATTGATGACTTCTCGAAAACCGACAAAATAATAATTCTTCTCAAAATTCAATTTTCATATGTTAAAAATATGCTTTCAAAAATGGGAAAATAAAACAGTTCGCCACACACAAAGTAAAATATCTTTAAAATTTAAAACATTTTTAAAGTACATATGAAAATGCTCTTCATGCAGAAAATTCCATGAAAAATATATTAGCCGTTATTATGTTGTTTGTAGAGAGAAATATTTGTGGAGTTTTATTTACACATTTCAGCTTCGTTTGTTGTACGAAGCTATAAAACGTATTCAGAAGGTTACATTAAAGAAATGTATAAGCTTTTCAAAAAGTTTTTTTTTTCTTAAAAATATGCACATATCTATGTTATATGAAACGATGTATTAAAAGTTATTTTTTAGGTGGAGATATGATATTTTAATCTTTTAAATATATTTGTATTTTTTCTTTTTCTCTGTTATATAAATATTTTGATTTGTTTTGTTTTGTTAAGAGACAATTTTTCTACTTTACACCATTCTGAAATACACAAAATCATTTAATTTCCATATAGTGTTCATTATTTTATATTTTTTATAACTATTAGAACTGCCATTTGTTAAAATGTTTCCTTATAGAATTTTGAATGTTTATCCAAAAATAGCGACCTATTTCTTCAGTTGATAATCTCGTACGCCATGTGCAATATGTTAAATTATGTATTTTCATTTTGAACACTTATAAACTATTCTCCTTGTGTTTCCATTTAACATTTTACCCATACTTATAGTGATATAGCGCACTATATAACACACAAATGTTATAATATACATTTTTTAATTATTAGATACGAATTTAAATATGTCATGTTTACCTCATTTCATGTGCTCTAAATTTGGTTTTTAGAAACCCGATGTCACAAAATTTGTCATTTTTTTCTAAGCAAAATAGTATTTTTTTAAAATGAAATTTAGCACAATAAAAAGTCGCGATGGCCCATGACGGCGATCGATTTTATAGTATTTGATAAAAATAACAAAATGGTATCGAATGTTAACCATTTTCTTGAAGTAAATTCAATTACTTTCAATGAGAAAAATCATCATGCCATAAAAAAATCTTATGCATCTACTTCCAACATTATTTTAAGTATGGCATATACTGTTCGAATAAGACATGCAATAATTAAAGACATCTTTAATTTATCAAAATGGAAGAAAATATCTATTAATTACGATGCTAATGTTAGATTAAAAATATTCAAAATTAAAACAGTGTTAAAGGACTGTAATCATAAACACTGATTATGGGCCAGGCAAATAATATTTGAACCTATTTCTTTCTCCAAACAAAAATGTATTAATGTATTTCAAATCAATTAATTGTCTTTTCCATTTATCAGAAGAATAACTATGCACACTTTAGCTCCCGACTTTAGTGGAAGACTCCTGTTCAAATAAGCATATTTTAACATGAAATTTTATCTAATGAATCAATTGTAGTAAATTTCAAATTACTACCACATAAAAGTAAAAAACTTTTAATTAAACATATTTTGTGGTACAGGAACGTTTTTTGTAATAACAAAATCTGGTTTGGCAAGTATGTCTATACCATTATTCTATGTTGTAGCAGTGCAAGATTTCGAAATAATTATTAACATATTTGGTTTTTCATAGTAACGTAGAAAACAAAACATTTTTTTCAGACGTATTCGCACGCGCCTGTCGATGTGATGGGTTAGAAAATGTGATTCGTCTGAACATACAAGTTTCGTCCATTTTTCTATGGTACAATTCCGATGTTCTTGGACCCATGCCAGGCGCTGCTGTCGATGTCGTGCTGTCCGAGCAGGGGCACGCTTCGACCGTCGGCTGCGAAGACCCATATTCAGCAGTTCAGGTTGCACTGTGTGTTGAAAACGACTGTCTGAGTCACCACTCTTGTAGCTGCTGCTGATTTCGGCTGTTGTAGCTCTTCGGTCACGACGAATAATGCGTAACAATCTCAGCTCCCCTTTATATCAATGCGCCGTGTGCGACACACCGCTAGTCAGCGACACGCCGCGTCGTTTCAACATCCATACATCAATTTCGATATGTGTTCACAATGACTGCACGTGAACAGACCACAAAATGCGCCATTTCGGATATCGACGTTCCTAGTCACCGAACCATAATGATTTTACATTTATCAAAGTCTGACAAATCTGCTGTTTTTCCCAGTATGTCGCTAATGTTTTGAAATGCGCTGCGTGGGCGCTTTACATATACCAACATAAGCCGCGCATGCGTTGTGATTTTATTTCTGGACGAGCTCATTGTTCTAGGTATAGGGTGGTTATAATGTAATCGCTCTTCGCTGTAAAAACATACACAGTGATTCCAAACCAGCTAGACGCGGTTCAAAACTGACTAAAACCAGCTATAACCGGTTTAAACAGCTTTCACGCCCTGTCATTACTACTTTAACGATTAGGTAATCGTTTTTATATACAATAAGTAGTTAAATCGTAGAATCCAATAATTTTACACATTTTGACCAACTTGGTAAGTTACTAGGTATTTTATGAAATTCCAGATTCCACGCTTTGTAACACATACATGAATATGAATATACAGAAGACAAATGTTTGAGTACAAACATATTTTTTTTTTCTAATCAAAAAGCTAAATTATAACTTTGATATAAAACTATTAACCCGTAGCAGGGGACGTGCGGTCTCACAGACCGCATACCATCTTTCTCCCATCACCCCTATTTCATGCTTACTCCAATTGAATGGATTCTTCCCCTAGCTTCATGTTTCGTGACCTTCGCCTTGATGCTTTATTATCAGAATGCTCTGGCAGCTGTATCTAGGTGAAATTATATCACATTCTTCTAAAGCGGTCTGTGAGACCTCACCTCCCTCTCAGTGTTACAATTTTCGGCAGTAGGTAGTACCGATGGCTTTGATGTTAGGTCCATGGAGATGCATTTATCCTTCTGATCCGCACTATGTGGAAGAATTGCAAAACATTTTAAATGATATTGGTAGTGATTTTAGTGAAGAAGATGACTGCGAAGAAGATTTCTGTGACGAGGACTAACTTTTTTGCATTCATAAAATCAATGAGATACTGATACTTCAGATACTGTCAAAAATTTTCTGTATTGTGCTACATAAAATTTTCATACATTAAAATTTGATTTATATATTAAACAAAATAAAATTAATATTTGATTCATAATACATACGTTTTTAGTCTTAATTTTAGAGAATTTACTGTAACATATGATATTTAGTGAGAAATTTTAGACTGTGGGAAAATTTTCTGGGGAAAGTTTTATTTCACTTTAAAGTGTAAAATTACTTTTTTTCTTTTGAAAGTTAAATTTCAAGCAACATCTAAGTGAAATTTCAGGATGATATTTTAAATAGACGATTTTTAAAAAATTATAATATTTCGCGGTCTCTGAGACCGCACGTCCACTGTTATGTCCTACTTTTTCACCTCCCCTGTTACGGGTTAAGCATATCATTGACAGATTTGTTTTTATTTATACGATAAATTTAAATCAAAATAATTAACCTAAATATCATTCATGTTTAAATATGGCAAAATATATCATAACTACAACAATAGTGTGAAATGTAACTTAATTATATTAAATTTCAAGATTTTATATTAATATGAATTTTATTTTTAGCATGTTATTGATTTTAAAGGACATATCATTTCTTTATTTTTTGGCAAGAAGTCTCAATTTTATGCAGGTTTTTTATGCATAATTTGTTTCTTAATTTTATGTTATATTGTGTTAAAAATGTGTTATGCATTATCCATTAGACGGTTTATGTGTTATACGGCAGGAATTAAATGCAACAGAATTCAAGAACTTTTTAAAAATATTTATCAGTTGTACGGAAGTATTATATTTCTAGTATATAAATTTCTAAAACAAAAAACGATTCCCTTAAGAAATAATATGTTACTTAAATTTAAATATCACTTTAAATAAAGCAAAGTAAATAAATTGTGCAAGCTGAAGGAGTCATGGAATGTTTAAAACAAATAAAATTTTATGTTTATTGCGAGAAATGATGTATTTATATTGCTGCTAAAATAAATGCTTTACATATACAAATTCTGAAAACATATTGACGAAGATTTTACAAAAGTACTATGTAAACAATTTTGCTCGAATTTTACTTTCTGTTATCGATTTGAAATATCAATTTGAGAAGGAAAACAAAATGCACATTTATCATTGAAAGTTATAGATTTTTTTTTCAATCTTTTCAAAATATTTTCGATTTTAATTTTAGTTATTAAATAATTAATTCTTAAAACCTTTATAAATAAATTAAATAGTAAGCTTATTCTATTTATTAAAATAATTAAAAGAGAAAAGTCGTATTATAGAAATGATATGAATTACAGATAAATTAACATTTTTGACTACTTATACATTATCCAGAGACCTATAAGAAATTAAATCAGTCATATATGAAAAAAAGTTATTTTCTTGAATGTTATAATATAAAACAAAATATACATATTTTCTGAATAAAAGGAAAAACTATAAATATTTTTTTTGAAAATCTATTTTAATAGCAGTCATAAATTGGTTATGGATTTCCACAGTCGGGGAGCTACAGGGTGTTTCACAAAGAACCCCTAACTTTAAAAATTAATAACCCGGAAACGGTGATAGATAAAAGCATGAAACCAGTGGTATGTTTATTTAAAAAATCGTAAGAATCTTATACATAAATCTCAAAAATTAGTTAAAAATTGCGCCGATAGATGGCGCTGCGATAAATAGGTGTATCATATTAAAAGTTTTTCAAAATGTGCTCCTTTTACACAACAGACATGTCGCAAACGAAGAATGAAATTGTCAGTGACTCTCTGCTGTATGTCACTGGCCTGTCTGTTGAATTTTTTTGAAAAGCTCACGAATTGTTTTCCCAACTGGGCCTTTTGCGACTTGAAATCGCTTTTGAAAACTTCTTCTTGTTGCAGTAAGACTCAATTAGGACTTCAAGTAGGATTTAATCAGTGGTACTCCAGCACAATAAACACACGTTCCTCCACGGTATACATAACTTTCTGAATTATTTTCACTATACGCTAGTAGCGGTCAAATTAAAATGGCGAAATCTTCGAAGGCTAGTCTTTCTATGCTTCTGAAGTCTCTTTAGAAGGATTCTTAACGCTCTCAGCGCCATCTACCGGTGCAATTTTTAACTAAATTCTGAGATTTATGTATAAGATTCTTACGATTTTTTTAATAAACATACCACTGGTTTCATGTTATTATCTATCACCGTTTACGGGTTATTGATTTTTAAAGTTAGCGGTCCTTTGTGAAACACCCTGTAGGTTGAACATGTACATGTGGCTTGGTGTTTTTCACTAGTTATCAGCGATGGACTGTGTTTCATGTTCCATTCTCAAAAAATGCCTTTTTTAGGTATCTTACCAGTTATGGGAATTATAGGTGGGCAGAAACTCGTCTGCATATCTTGTTCTGTACGATAATGCCAGGAAAATATACTGTATGAATCATTTGTTACATAATTCTTTCGTTGTTATGAAAATAACCCGGAAACAAAGAGGCTCGCAATAATCGTTCATTAAAGTGAAATTATCTCTAATCGCTTCAATGTAAGGGAATACAAAATGTGCAAAAATCTCATTTCTATATCACTAAACCGTGAGAAAACCAATTTTTAATAATGTGGAAGTCAAGTTTTCATTCATATCGATCGCAGCAAAGACCGTCACTCCAAATCGCCTAAATCTAACGATATCATGCAGAATTATTTCGAGTCCCGTGTTCCTGCGATATGATAAATCGCCTATTATCTTTCCCATTTTTTATGATTAAAACATAATACTGAGTTATTATGTTTTAAAAATATTTAATGGTCGAAAACAGTGAAAATTAAAAATTATTATACCTCGGCACGTTTTGTGAGTAAAATAATGTATTTTTTTGTTATTTGTCTTCTTTAACACAGGACAACAGTTTCCCCAAATTTTTATACTATAGTGATAATTTAACGCTATATATATTATTGTTGCTTTATTCTGTTTTTTGAAACTATTTATGTAATGAAGGCATTTGAAAGCAGTAAAATTAAATTAGGTATTCTATTTGATTGTCTGTGAAACGACATACATGTTTGTTTTTTTCAAATGATACAGAAGTGAATTTACAGTATCCATAATCATAATATTTTCTTTCAAATTTAGAAAAAAATGATATTTTAATAACTTTTAGCATTTTAAAAATGTTTATTCTAAGATGACTATAACATAACAAAAATATCCCGATTTATGTTTCATAAATATTTTTATTAATTCACACAATTTGTATTCTTTTATTTTATTTTTATCTGTGATTTTACAAACATTTAATGATATATCACATTTTGCTATTGATAACTACATAATGAAATATTTTAATAAGATTTTATAAAAAAGATTAATATCTGAGTGTTTAGAGTTTCTAGAAATAAGCTATTATTCAGCTTCCACAAAATGAAATAATATAGAAAAGGTGTTACTTGAATATGTATTCAATTAAAGATTTAAGATAAATTTTGATGCTATCTAACTATTTATATTTTATAAAACAAGAAAGATTTATTTAATGATGTATAAGAAAAATTGGAATTTTATTTGACTTTTTTGACGATTTCTTATTTGCCGTTGATAACAAAAATAGCATAATCGATAACTATCGTGGTCCCACTCTTACGTATAACCGTATTTAATTATTGAATGTAAAACTAAAAATAGAGCAGGGCATATTATAATTATTAATTTAATATTATTTACAGAATACCTATATTACAAATTACAGATATACCCGTGAGTAACGTGAGTTGACGGTTACAACAACTGACCAATAAATTTCGTTTTCAAAGCATTTTCTTTTAATTTCTAAATATCGCACAATTCCAATTTTTACACTTTGAACTAAACAAACTAAAAAAAAAAAAAAACTAAAAAAAAAAAAAAGATCTTTCAAAATATACTTTAAAAAAATCTCAATTTACAATTTTTATGGCTGTTAAAATTAGTTTCAAGCATGTTCCATCAATTGCTATCGCACGAAGCGAGATTAAGGAAGATTCACCTGTTTGCAAATACAAAATATAAATAAGATTTATTTCTGGCTAATATACCATAAAGAAATTAAAACAACACAAATAAATAAATAAATAAAATAAAATAAATAAAACACAAATTTAATAGACATATAATGAAATAACACTCTTAAACTTACTGAAATTATCAAAAAGTCTGTTGTAAGGGGAGATCTTTGTGTTTTATTCGGCTATTAACTCCAGGCATGCGTTGTGAATACAGATATATAGATATTCATAAATTTCAAAAATTTACATACACTGTTAAAAATTCGCAGCAAACTGTCCAGTCATTTGACCGTTTTTACAGAAAATGATTAAATAACCGTAATTTAACTCTATTCTGACCATAATATGGGCAATAATATGGTCAGAATGAAGTTAAATTATGGTTATTTATCCGTTTTCTATAAAAACGGTCAAATGACTGGACAGTTTGTTGCAAATTTTTAACAGTGTAAATATGTTACTCATATTTTTATTTTAAAAGGCTTCTTACATTGTTAGTGGGTGATCCCAAATATATATTGAATTTAAAACACCTGTTTGAGGTTTCCATTAAATATATTTTTTTTTCATTTATGATTTGTAACTGTGGAAGACCGGGTTTGATACCCAAATTTAATTAAAAATGATATCACCGATAAAAATAATCACGATATGAAAAATTTATTAGATTATTTTGAAAAAAATAATCTAAATTAGGTGACTGCTTTAGTTTTTTTTTTCTGTCACCAAAAATTGATTAGTTATTATTATATCCTCTGCAGTAAAATAGCTTACTTATTACTTTTAATGTTTGCTTCCTAGAAGATATACACTATTTGAACTTCTATATTATTTTTCATTAACAAATATCAGTGGCTTAATAACTAATTGTTAAACTTATTTTTCTACGCATAGAACAGCAGTAGTTATCAACAAAGTATAGACGTATATGCTTTAAACACATGAATAAATCCAATATTTCAACATAATTTTACATAAGGATCATTCAAAGTCCCCAACATTCGATTAGTTACTATTGCATCATCTGCAATAAAATATTTATTATTTTTTATGTTTTTTTCCTAGACGATATACGCTATTTGAACTTCTGTATTATTTCTCATTAACAAATAAATGTGACTTATTAAGTACTTGCTAAACTTATTTTTACACTTAGAACAGCAAGAGTTAACGAAAAAGTATAGACGTTTATGCTATACACGAAAGAATAAATCCAATATTTCAACATAATTTTACATCAGGAACGTTCGAAGAGCAATACTCTAGAAATCAAGAATATTCTAAGTCAAGACAAGTATAGTCTAAGCCAATTGTAGACATAACACATCGGCTGATAAGTTCCCTGTCTGGCACACAGATGGCGTTGCAATCGCCAAATCGATGCTTATTTTCGTAAATACTAACCTTTAAAAGGTATAAAAAAAATTTCATGACGATTCGCCGTGTGGATAAAACGTTAGAGTGGTTTTAGTTGAACGACTTTGTTGATAAACAAAAAAAATGGATAAACAAGAATTTAAAAAATTGTAATTTGATGGGAAAAAACACCGCTCAGACTAATGCTTGGCTTGATAAGCGTTATCCGGACACTGAATCAGGTAAATCAACCATTATTGACTGGTTTGCTGAATTTAAACATGGTTGTACGGACACCAGTGATGCACCACGCAAAAGAGGTTGTTACTCCGGGAAAAAATTAAAAATTCCACAAAATCGTTTTGGGGAACGGTAAAGTGAAGTGTCAGGAGATAGCACAGATTCTGAAGATATCCAAGGAATGTGTAGGTTTTATTTTGAATGAACATTTGTGTATAAAAAGGCTGTTGTCAAAGTGGGTGCCGCGCGTGTTCACTTTTGACCAAAAACAACAACGAGTCGATGATTTTGAGCACTGTTTGGAGCTTTTCGTTATAAAATTATGTTATTTATTATAAACTTATTTTTTTTTATTTATTAAATTATTATTATTTATTATTAAAGTTATGTTATTTATTAAAGTTATAAAGTTATAAAATTATGTTAAAAAGTTGTATTTTCTTTATTATACCGGGAACTTATCAGCCCATGTGTTATATGTTATACACAAAAGAATAAATCCATTATTTTAACATAATTTTACATCAAGTTGGTTCGAAGAGATAAAATCTAGAAATCAAGAATAGTCTTAAATGATTAACTACTCCAATCCCTTGACAAAATATTTCCATCTTTAATTGTCCTTCCTCTGCATTACAGGACAACTCAGATTTCTTGCTTTTTCATAAGCAAAATATCATTGTCGTTAGCTCGAAATCGTGCAGTTCTCCAACGAAATGTCCGGAAGATTTCAAAAAGGAAATTTAAAGTTTTTGGAAGTGTTTTTTTTTCTTTGTCTGCAAATTAGTCTGAAAAAGTCATTTATTTTTGATATGGTGTCGTTTAATTTAAACAATTCCATCCTTAATATTATATATAATATTAAATGAAATAATATATAGTTTTTAAATGAAAAAACTTATTAATCTTTAAACAAATTCTTATCATTAATTTCATAATCATTTGTTACTATGTTAAAACTTTGCAAAATCAGAAATGATAATTTTCATCATATTTGTGTTTATAAAACAAAATAAATGCCGTAATTGATATTACTACATCTTCGATGACATCAACACCAAATTCTGTGATTTTCTTTTTCAAATTCTTTTTCAAAGTTTCCGTTTTCTTTCACAATAATCAATTACAAAATAGCATGCGTTTTTCTTATTAAAAAATCACTTTTCATGTCGCATTCAATTGTTACATATTTCTTCTTTTTAAACAAAATTTATCTATGTCATACCGGAGCAAATAACAAATAGTAGAAATAATGATAATGAAATGCCCATTGATAACGAAATGAAATTTCTTTTAATACTTTAAACACTTTTAAAAACCAGACATGATGGTAAAAAGAAAAAAAAAGATAAATTATATGATAATATACAGTTAGACTAAAATTAAAATTCTTAATTTTTGTTGTATTTATGAGTAATACATTATATAGCATTTCTACAAACAAAAATTTTTAGTTACAGAAGAGCTGATAAATTCGTTTCTTGGAAAATCAACAATACCGAAAATTATAGGATACTTCATTTATATATGCATTCATTGTCATTCAAATGCGTTTAAACAAGATCCATTTCATTAATTTAAATGAATATATTTAGATTAATAATGCTAATAAAATATGAACACTAACTCAGTAGTTTACCACTAGGTGGCGTTGTCAGCGGTTTCATTGCATGGTGCATACCCGCTCAACTATACCTATACGCCATTTTCAGATATATAACTATAACCGCGTTGACGTTAATGGTGGGGCAGGACGTTAACGAATCCCCTGAATGTAATGAAAAATTTAGTAAAAGAAAAAATTATGCTTTAATTAATAATATTATACTAATTATGTGTATTAAAATGGAGTTAAGCTTCCATGATGATAAACGGGATTATATAAAATAAAATATACGATAAAAAGTGCATTATTACGTTTTAGACCACTTTAATTACATTTAAATGTTTTCATAAAACAGTAAAAAAATATAAAATATACATTTTCTCTGTTGCATTTTCCATTTTTAAAATTAAATTAAGACATTAAATATATTTTTTCCACAAAAGCTATATAAGTTTTTTTTTTTTTTTTTTTTAAATCATTAACACTTTATTTAAATTAGAGAAGGAAGCAAGAAATTTTTCTCTCCAAAAAAAAAAAAAAAAAAAAAAAAAAAAAAAAAAAAACCCAAAAAACTATCGAATATATTTATATTAATTAACTTTCTATAAATTAACTGATTCTCCTTATAAGTTGCCTATGTAGTTAAAAATGAGTGAATAAATATTTGTATACTATTTTTGAAGTATAACTTCTATACATAATTAAAAAGATATTTTACGAATAAGTTCGAATTGTAGCGAACATATCATACACTAAATAATGATAGTGTTGTTTAATATGGTAATTAGAGTACAATTCTACCATAAATATGATTTTTTTGGTTTTTCGAATGTATATTTTTTCTGAATAGCTGTAATCATCATTCACGTTTATGGTCTGTTATCCTTTAAACATGGACTTAAAAAAAAAAAAAATACACATAATCTCGTTATATAGATGTTAATATTCATCAAAATTACAACTTTGCATTTTAGATTGATTATTTTTTAATAATTTTAATACTTTTAAATGTAACATAAGCATAACAAAATAAATTTTAATTACATGTATTGAAATACAAAATTAAAATAATGTATCTGATCTTCAATATACTTAAATTACATTTTATTTATTTTTATAATTATTTTATTTAAAAAAAAAAAAAAAAAAAAAAAAAAAAAAAAAAAAAAAAAAACATTTTTAAATATTTCAGCTTATCAGCTTTGGATATCTTATTTTATTTTCTAGTTTTAATCTTCAAGTTCCTTAAAGCATTCGTATCTAAATAAAAAGTAAAATAGTTTACATTAACCTAGTAAATAATTCATTTCATTTAGCGCAGTCATAGCCTCGTCATTAAAAATTAGCTTAAAATGGAAATCATTTTCGGCGTAAATGTATTTTTGTTTGAAATCGACGAAAGATAAGATGAATTATTCATCTTTTCAAATACTCTTTTTGCCAAAATGCAAATTTTTCTAAGCACTACTCTAATTTACTGCACGTACTCTTATCGCATGTTACAATTTACTAAGCATTAGGTGATTTACAATGCATATGGGGACGTATTTGGATTTCTAGCTGAATAAAACGTATCACGAAATATATGTTTTTGGCTTCACACTTTTATGCTGTGAGACTGCAAAATGTTTTAGCATAAATATACCCCGCATTACATTCTTGAAATACGTATTTAACGTACAGGTAATTTACATAGAAATCTTGTGTGTGCGAAAAATAATAGATCGTTTTTTTTTCTCGTGAGATATATTTAACGCATTAAATACAAACAATCTTTTATCTAAATTTTAAAATATACTATATTTTTAACTTGTTTTTTAGGTCTTCCTGAAAACAAATCCTTCTAAAATTAAATTTTTTATTAGATAATCCTAGAAAATGGAATTTTGTTAAATGCATTTTTTTAAAATATAAACAAAAAGCAATGAAAAATGATGCATTAAATTCTTTTAATATTTCATCCTACATTAATTAAGAATCAGTTTTTTAAATAATATTTAGAACCACTTATGTTATAAATTATTTTTATTTAAGAATCTTTTTATTTTTATTTTTATTTTTTTTTAAATCAAGAACGGTTTTATTTATTTTTAAATCTTTATTTAAAAGGTTTTATATGCTTTTAATAAATAAATAGTACGTATAAAACACAAAAACAAAAATTTTCTACAAGGATAAAAAATATGGAATTGTATAACATTCTAATAGAATCTGATAAATGCGACCTTGTAATCATAGTGAGAAAAACCAAAATATCTAAACATAAGTTTTTGCATATTATATTTTCTGAGAATCGCTGCCACGAAATATTTTAAAGGCAAATAATATTTTAAAGCAATGAAAAATGATGCATTAAACTATTATATTTCATCCTACTTTTTTTATTTAACAAACTTTTTTAAAATTTATTTATTATTTATTTATTTTATTTTTTTAATCAAGATTTTTTTCTTCATTTAAAATGTTTTATATGCTTTTAATACATAACTCGTACGTATAAGTCACGAAAACAAAAATTTTCTGCAAGGATATAGAATGTGGAAGTGAAAAAAATTTAAATAAAATCTGATAAATGCGACCTTGAAACCTTATTGTGCAAAACAAAAATATCTAATCATAAGATTTTTGATAATCTATTTTCAGAGAATCGCTGCCACAAAATGTTTTGAAGACTTAAATATAATCGATGCTACAATCTGCAGATTTATGTATAAATCATTCAAAAACTGCATTGACTGCTTATCAACAAATTAATAACCATAATTAACCATTAATTAAAAAATTGCTTTTCTCATTTTTATTTATATCTTTTGATATTGCTTTACAACTTTTCAAAAGCACAAATAACATTTTGCGTGTTATTTGGTTTTACAAAAAAAAACAAAAAAAAAAAACAAAAAAAAAAAAAATTCATTTTAATACATCTTCTATGACGTAAACGCCAAATTATGTAATTTTTTTTTTCTCGAATTATTCAAAAATTTTCGTTTTCTATCACACAAATCGATTACAAAATAATAAGTGATTTTCCTATTAATTATTCACTATTTTTTATGTCCCATGCCATTTTTATGTTTCTGCTTTTTAAAGAAAATTTATCTATGTCATACGGAAGAAAAAAACGGATAGTCATATTAAATACAGATCCGAAATGGAATTTCTTTTAACACTTTCAAAAACACACATGATGCAAATATAATAAATTATAACAACTTGTAATAATATATTTCTGTTAAATGCTAAAAGGTGTAAACTAACAACATAATATACAGTAAAATATATTTTATTAGATTGTTGACATGTTTCGGCTCCCTCCGAGCTATTATCAAAAACAAATGAGACTATTCTATTACTTCAATGTCTTTGAAGTAATTATTTGAATTGCTATCATTTAATTCTCATGTACTTTTTAAAAATTACTCACGTTATATTTCATTTATAATTTGTTGTTTATTATCATATTTGTAACAATCTCGTATCTCGAGCCACAATTTCAGTAAGCAACGCTGCAGCATTTCTTAACTTACAGCAATTGTGGCCTCGTTAGTCGTTGGCGGCCACCATAATACTTTTCCCGTCAAGGATATGCATAGTATAAAATATGAAAATAAAACATGTGTGAACTATTTATAAAATATATTGCAATTTGAATAAAGTCGTGGCTTGATGACGTCATAAACTTTAAATGCTCTATTACTGAATTTCGTAAAAAAATATCCTTATAACTCCAAAAATGATAACCCTCATTAACTAACGGTTTACTGCGTCAGATTAAGCTTCTCATTTCCTATTAAAATATATATTTGAAGTGAAATTTAAATGAATCGCAGGGTCAAGAAAAATCGAAGAGTGTGGAAATAGGATTACAAATATCTCGCTAACTAATTATCCAATCAACTTCATTCTTTATGTAAAATTTATGTTTTTTATTGTCGTTTATATTCACTCCTTAAATTAAACTATTTCAAAAATCTTTATATTCCTTTTATCAGAACGAGTAATTCGAGAGTCCTAAAAAAATACTTCCGAGGTTATTGAAATTCAATACGCTTCTTTTCATTATTACAAACTAAGTACATACCTAATTTCAAGTCTTTATCTAAATTATTTCGTGAGATAGAGCATTTACAGACACATAGACACACACACAGACAGGCAGACGGCAATTTTTGTTTCTAAAAATATGTTATAAAGCAAGTTCGAAATGCTTAAATTTATCTTTGTCAATCCTGAAGAAGGCTGGGTTCACAGCCGAAAGTGCTCGATTTATTTTAATGTTTTAAAATCTAAATAAAGTTTTAATCATCATTAAGGTAATGAAATCACATGTTTTTGTGTGCAATTTTTATTTTAAAAATATGTTTTTCAGAATCTCCAGTGTCTGAAACGTGTAAATCCGTCATTTTTAAATCGATCACAATACTTGCCCTATACTACGTTTGGTGGGTAAGTAAAACATTGATTACGAAAATTATTAAACATAGACTGCGAAAACAGTGACTCATAGGGAAAAAAAAAATATATTTTTTTTTAACTTTGTGAATATGAGTTGTTTATGTACATGTAATATTAAACATAAATTTACGAAGGGTTCATAAAAGAAAAAAATCAGTTGATAGTTTTTAATAAATGTCGATACATAATTTGTCTAATCGTAAAAAAAAAAAAAAATCCTAAATTCAAAAAGGAGACATTGTATATCAAGGGTTGGCATTTTGATTTGTTTTAAAACAAAAAAAATCGACATCGGGCAATAAATATAAAGATAAATTATTAAATCAATTGCTGCAAATATATGTTAAAATGTTCAAAATTCTGCATTTGATAATACTGATTAATATATTATAAATTCAAAAAGCTTGAATAAAATATTGTGAATACTGAACAAACTATATTAAGATTCAAAACAGAATCTTATAAAAATCTGTAAACAAATAGTTTAAATAAATGATTATCAAGAAATTTAAATGGATTCTTTTTAAATGTACACTCTCAGAAAAAACTGTAAATTTATGAGCGTTGCCCTTGTATTTTCACGGGCAGCAGCCTTATTCGATGAAAAACGGTTTGATCCTCTCAATAAGCGGCCTTATCCCTTAGATACTTAGAAAATTAAGAGCAATCCACATATTCTTACAGTTCTAGCCCATATGTTAGCAAAACTACGGTACGACCCCATACATTGTCCTCCGCTAGGGTGTAACCCTTCATTTTACTCGTGTTTCGAAAATTTTAACCCGCCAAAACAGCGATTCTGTGACGATTATCCAACGTGCTACGTGCCGCGGAACAGTAAGTAAAGTGTTATTGTGTTTTAAAGTGCATTATATCCTGTGAATTATAATACTGTATCACATTGTTCCATAAAATTAGGGGGCTGCACAAAATGATGGGCATGGATTTTTTTTTTACGGGGTATGACTGGAATCTCTGCTGTCGGCCTCTGCCGGTAATTTTACTGCAATTTTTTTAACGGTGTATCTTGATAAAGGATTTTTCATGACATAAGAATTTAATATAATTAGTTGTATTGAGTAAGTATTACAACAGTAAATATAAGCAGTTTTCACTTTGTGTCTTGGAATGAGAGGATAAAAAAAATTAAGTACTATAAAGTAAAATAAAAATAAAACAAACCATGCAAATTTGCCTGATGTGAATACACTTCCACCAATAATTAAATTTAAAATTTCACAAAATGTATATACTTAACCCCTTAGGAACCAGCGACACGTATACGTGACGCATAAGGTGCTCAGAATCCTCGATTATTCCCACCAGTAACTTTTTATTGTAAACTTTGCCTTATTTAATGACAGCATTTCTAAGATTCAATTAGGCGAAAATTTCTGTTTTGAAAAACCTGTGGCAAAGCATTAAAAATCCTGTAAAGGACGCTCGTCGCGATGGGGTTAAGACTAAACGTATAAAATTGAAAATATTTTGAAGAAACATAAATAATTCAAAGTATGTTGTATAAAGAAAATAGACTGGTATTTAAATGTAAAAAAAAATATGCAATCGCAAAAAGAAACGGTGATTTAACTGATTTGTTCTTTTTATTTCAAGGCCTTCAATTACACTGTTCTCTCGGGATAATACATGCAACATTAATAATTAAATGTATTTTAATCTCAAAGTTACATACTTCCATATAATAATAACACAAATCGTGACTTAAATATTTATTGTACTTTATCATATATTCATCTTTGTAAGAATACGGTGATATTGTGGGTTGCTGCTATCTTTAATCTATCATAGAATATTTCATTTCTGTTTGTCTAAATTTATATACTTATTTTGCAAGTATCGTATATGATCAATTTATTATCAGTATGTATTGGTCTACATGATGTGAGTTTCAATTGCGCATTAAAATATACACATAACTAACTGCGACGTAATTCTCTAATTTACTTTACAAAGCATACAACAAAAAAGCAACCCTGAAACAATTAAAAAATAATATTAATTCATAAAAATAATAAATTATTACTATAATGAGTCATCCAATACATTATTATTATTATTATTATTATTATTATTATTATTATTATTTTACATTTAAACTAATGTAACAATACCTTTAGTAGCAAAAAATCTTCACGAAAAATACCTTAATGCATACAAATCATAAAATATTACAATAAAGAGTCATGCATACGTCAAACTATTATTATTGTTATTATCTTACATTGAAACTAATGTAACATAAATTTTAGTTTAAAAAAATCTTCTGATTCAAAGCTATTCTATTCGATTACGTGATAACACGTACACTTAATTATCGCGGTGAAGTAATTCTCTATTTTACTTGACATAACATCCCCCCCCCCACCAAAAAATAGAAAAAAAAACTGAAAAAGTATATAAGTAAAAGTACATTAAAGCATAATATATATATATATATTGCAAAGAAGTGTCACGTATTATTTTCATTATTATTTTTAAATACGATAAAAACTCATGCGTACGTGAAACTATTATTATAGAATTATTTTACATTTTTTTACAAATTTAACAGCAATTTTAGTGGGCAAAAATCTTCTGTTTCAGCGCTATTCTATTATATTACGCGATACAACGCACATTTAATTAACGGTGAGGTAATTCTCTATTTTACTTGACAAAGCCTCCAACATATAAAAAAAACGAACTTCAAACTGAAATAAAACTAAAGATACATTAATACATAAAAATTATAAAATAATACAATAATGAGACATGCATGCGTGAAACTATTATTATTATTACTAGATTGAACCCGTCAAAACTTGACGGAAATAAATATAACAAAATGAGTAAAATAAGCTTCTTTATTATTTAAGAGGGGGAGAGTATGAAAAAGTGTTTCAAATATTTTGTTTTAAAAGTTTTTCCCTAGTAAAATACAGTACTATTTCCGACGCAAACTCCAAACAAACAATCCGTAAACAACTGTGTAATGCAAATCAGTTCGACTTTACCGCCATAATTCACCACTGGAAGAAAGAAACTTTCATGGACCTATGAAGTATTATATAAATAGTATATTCCTACGTCCATATTATTTTCAATAAATAAAAGAACTTAGTAAATAAAGCACACATCTCTCTCCCTATGATAATGCAGCGCAGTGAGCTCCTAAGCACATGTGCATTGCATCTAATCAAAGGCACCGTCGAAATTCGACGTTAAAAATGTTTTCAAATGTTTAAATAAAAAGTTTTCAAATGTCTTCTTTAATTATTGCTCATTTCAAATCCGTATCTTCGAAAACGCATCAATTGTTTTAAGCTAATCGATTTTTATGTAAAGATGGAGAAATTTTGCTACAATATAAAATCAATCTGCAGATGAGGGGGATTTGTAATGTTTTCAAGCATAATTAATTTGCATAGTTTCTTCGGTTCCTTTACATAATCAGGATTATTATCCCTTTTCCACCACAGTCAGTGATCTTTTCCCTCTTATGCAGTTAAATATCCGATGCATCTTTAAAAAGTAATCAAATACAATTCCTAGCCTATTCTAATGTAACGTATACATCGACGAATTCAGCATCTCAATTTTATGTTCAACATAGACGGATTTTTTTAATGCTCTATTTTATGGATAATCTGATCTTATGATTTATCAAGGTTTATTTATATATATTTGTTAACTTTTTATGATCGTTAGGAAAATCCATTTTCAATTTAGGCAACTATTCCAGGGTATATTTTACATAATTGAAGAAAACTGATGGTCATTGTTGAAATAGATTTGAAAAATATTTCATGCTTGAAAATTATTTAAAAATGCGTTAAATTAAGCGGAAGTTTTCAAATAAATTTCTTTCGAAGGCTAACATTTTTCTAATTTATGATGTAAGAATTGAAATTTTAAAATGTAAAAAAAAATGAAATTTGTAGTATTTAGAAGTGTTGTAAGCGCGATGAAAACGAAAGCGATAGCGCCGTTTGTTGTCACAACAGTTATACATTTAAAAAATTGCCTCTGTGTTTTGGCTGGCGTTCAAAAATAGACTACCTTTTTTGACGGCAACAGAAAATTTCACAGTGAAAGAAATAGGACTTTGCCGCTAATAAGGAACCGTTAAATGAACTTATAGTAAACCTACCAAAATAATTCCTATAAAATATAAGCCTTACATTGTTTATTCTAACTAAAAATTCAATCATTAATTAATTTTTTTTCTACCATAACACTATTTTTAATAGTTATAATTTATCCTGAAATCTTTTGTGAATTTTTTTATTAAAAATTGAAATCGTCTAACCTAAAATTAAAAGAAGTAATTAGTAACATGTAATTGACGTATGCAATCAAGAGGAAGCAATCAATAAAAGCTCCAATTCTAATCTTTATAATTAAGAATTGAAAAATCAGTTAAAATTACGTCATGTTGACACAATCATTTAAATTTTTCTCTTTAGTTTTATTAATGTTAAAAAACATTTGAAGCTAAGAATAACGCCATTTTCACCTCACAAACTTTTCACTCGGACTTTATATATGTTATTTTTATGCTTAAACACCATGTATACAATTAAAAATATATTTTGTATTTAATTGTAATGAAAAAATAGCATCAACAAAGTTATAATGCATAATGATAAAATAAACCCAATGGAAAATATTCCAGTGACGTCACAATAAATATGAATTTTTATTCGTTTATAAAAATAAAGTGCACGCGGATAAAGATTTTTACAGAAATTTAACTTGCAAATTAAATAATTCGGCTTAAAAAACACGTGTCTTTAATATTTATTAATTCTTTTTAACCTCGCAACAGTAGAAGTTATCCAATTGCCGACTGTATGACGTCATACGCAAAGTAAAAGTTTAATTTAAAATTACGGTTAATTAATTAAATTTTCGAACAAACGAATGTACGATAACAAATCTGTGTCCAAGTATCTGTCATTTAAAAAAAGAATGATGTAATTTGATGCAGTAGTTTGTTCTCAAAGGACTGTCGAAAGAAAACTCTTAGCGTTTTAAATATAGAGATTTTACATTCTGACTAATTTAACATGAGTTTTAGTTTAAAAAATCTTCTGTTGAAACGCTATTTTATTCGATTACGCAATAAATTTTACACTTAATTAACGGAGTCTTAATTCTCTATTTTACTTGTCAATACATCCAACAATGAAACACATCTGAAAATGAAATAAAACTAAAAATACATTAATGCATACAAATCATAAAATCCTCTTTAATAAAAAGCTAAGCGTTGCTGACGACTGGGATTTTCGATAATCGTTGCCACAGATTAATCTCGGAAAATGAAACATTTGAAGTTGCTGAAAAATTAATAGCTCGAAAACTATTTGTCAAAAAATTCTTAGACAAACTTCGTTAGAAAGGTAAAAAATTGTATTTTTCTTGATATAAATTTCAAATCTGATAATTATGCCGTTTTTCAAAAGTTGAATTTCAAAAATTACCAAATTTCACAATGGAGTACCATAGCGAAATCTTCACGCATAAAAAGATAATGATAACGGCCACGTGTCCTGACGTATACTGGCTATAGCACGAGTCACAAATTAGAGTAGCCTTACTATTCTGTTAAAATACAAAAGTGAATTATGATGCCACGAGTGCGTGATTTTTATTTAATTTTAATATAATAATCTTAGAAACAAGGTTTTGGAAACATTTTCCGTATGGGATTAATAAATTGGCCAAAACTGTATATTATATTGAGTTTAAAACAGGAAAGGTGGGGGAGCCCTTTATATTATTTAGGTTTCCTCAGGAACTTTTGGTCAGAATTGAAAGTTTAATATATCAAAAAGTCAGAAATTAAATCGGCAATAACTGTTACGACTATCCTTCAGTTCGTTTGGATAGCTAGTCGTTGTCAGCTAGTATTACAATAATTAGGCATGGGAATGTGAATCTATTATTATTATAAATCGTAGTAGTAGTAGTATTTATATTAAGACTATTTTAACATAAATTTTAGTCGCAAATAATCTTCTGTTTCAACAGTATTCTATGTTTAAATATCGATAGCAAATTTATATTTAATATGAAAGAATTTACAAATACATGAAAATACGAAATTTGAGAATTCGCGTCCTACTTTCAGAAATTTATGTATTTACTCCAAATAATTCCCATCTGTAATGAAGTATTCATAGACATGTTTCTCTTCTATGTGTGGTATTAGATCAAATCCTAATTAAGTTGTCAGACAAAGCTTATTACATCGAGTTTAGAAATTTACACAGTCTGTAGAATATATTTGGAGATGTGATGTGTTTAATTGTAGCTGTCTTGAGTTAAAATATAAATAGCTGATATCTGCTTCATGTCTGTTTATCGTGAAGTGTATTTGTTTCCGAAGTATTAAACTATTTAATGAATGTCATGTGAGTCGAAAATTAATGCCAGAAATGTTAATTGATTGTTATTTCATTTTAGAGTTTTGTATTGAAATAACTATTAGTCAATCTTTACTATTGTGATCAGTAAATATATACCGGAGTGATACGCCGAGCCTTCCGGTTTGTTTTTTGGAAACGAACCTCAAATTTGTAGGATTTTAAATTTTTAAATGAAAATATATTCAAACTAAAAATGGGATCCCGTTATAGTGATTAACGACTTAATTTCAGACATAATGAACAGAGGACACAAATTTTCGCTGTGTTGGAAAAAATCTCAACTATGATACTTCAAACATTGGATATAATTTACCTAGTTGAATATACTTTCGTCTGTTCATTATGACCTAATTACATGGTATACAGTAGTTTCCGTGGTATTTTAGGTTCATTGCTATAATTATAGCTCTGATGAATGAAATTAACGCTGCAGTTCACAGCCTTGTACAAAAAAATAAGAGTGAAATATGCCAGCCAGGATACCGTTGGGATAGCTCAATTGGGGAGAGCGATGGCGCAGCAAACCAAAGTACCCAGGTTCGAGTCCTGGTCGCGGCATACTTTCGCTCTGTTGGAAAATATCTCAGCTGTGATACTCCAACCATTGGATATTATTTCTGACATTTAGATATATTAAACTTTCAATTGTTATCAAAAGTTCATGAGTAAACTTAAATACTATAACACTCTTTTCAATCACGAATACGTTAAACTTGCAAGTTGCGTTTAAATACAAAATTATCTCTGGAAAGGTACTGACAAATACAAAGTCTGGTGAATTCGGGAAAGAACTTACAGAAAACATTTTTTTTAAATAAATATATTTCTGTTTACTAAAGACATCGTTGGAACTAGAAGAGTGCCAGGAATAAGTGCGTTTATTCTTTTTTTTAGTAGTATTATTATTAAGGCTAATTTAACATAAATTTTAGTCGCAAATAATCTTCTGCTTCAACAGTATTCTATGTTTAAATATGGATAACAAATTTATATTTAGTATGAAAGACTTTACAAATGCACGAAAATACTAAATTTGAGAATTCACGTCCTACTTTCAGAAATTTATGGATTTACTGCAAGCAATTCCCATCTGTAATGAAGTATTCATAGACATGTTTCTCTTCTATGTGTAGTATTAGATCAAATCCTAATTAAGTTGTCAGACAAAGCGTATTACAACGAGTTTAGAAATTTACACAGTCTGTAGAATACATTTGGAGCAGTGATGTGTTTAATTGTAGCTGTCTTGAGTTAAAATATAAATAGCTGATATCCGCTTCATGTCTGTTTATCATGAAGAGTGTTTGTTTCCGAAGTATTAAACTATTTATTGAATGTCATGTAAGGCGGAAATTGTTGCCGTAAATGTTTATTACTTTTTATTTCATTTTATAGTTTTGTACTAAAATGATTATTAGTCAATCGTTATTATTGTGATTGAGAAATACGGTACTTCTTCATTATCCCGTCAATCACCTATCATAACAAAAAACTATCGCTAGACTATAAGATTTCAGGCCAAAAATGCATGATCATGGAATCACATTCACTTGACGTCAGAAGCATTACATGTTAGTGTTATGTCATTAAGCGGTTTTTAATTTGACACTTACCTGTTTTTTTCGTCATATTTTACTGATTTATTAGTTATTTCGATAATTAAAATAACAATTGTGTTCTTATTTGAGTACTATGATATTAAAAGAAAAAAAAAAGGCATTGAAAAAATGTTGCTATGCTTACTCACAAAATAGTTCAGTTTCAACTGACATCACAAACATTTATTCACCAGCCGAGAGGGATAATTAAGAAAAATAATGTAAATAAATAAATATATAATATTTTTTTTGTTTCTGTTTTCATTAATATATTGTAAATCTAAATTTTATTGTTTAAGCTTACTAAGTTGACACTTTGGTGAGTGGGGCTTTTCCGAATTTCTTGTTTTGTTTTTTTCTTGAGATTTTAATGGCAACATTCTCCAATTTGTTTATCTGGTGGTACAGTTTGGCGATAGTTTTTTGTTATGAAAAGTGGTCGATGGGATAATGGGGAAGAGTACCCGAAATAGAAATACATACCGGAATCATACACCTAGTCTGACTGTTTTTTTTTTTTTTTTTTTTTTTTTTTTTTTTTTTTTTTTTTTTAAGCGAACGTCAAATTTGTACAATTTAACGATTTTAATTTTTTAAATGAAAATACATTCAAATGAAATGAGAGATCCCGTTATAGTGATTGACGATTTAATTTCTTACATGCAGGTGTATTAAAATTTTAATTGTTATTAAAAGTTATAAAAATGAATAAACTTAAATACTATAACAATCTTTTTAATAACGAATGTGTTAAACTTGCAAGATGCCTGTCAACACAAAATTATTTCTGGAAAGATACTAACAAATACAAAGTCTGATGCATTCCGGAAAGAACTTCCAGAAAACATCTTTTTTTTTTTTTTTTGAAATATATTTTTGAGTCTATTACCTATATTGTACCCTATTATTTGTGTTGCCAGAAATGTTAATTGCTTTTTGTTTCATTTTAGAGTTTTGTACTCAAATGAATGACTATTAATCAATCGTTATTATTGTTATCACGAAATACACACCGGAATCATACGCCGAGCTTGCCAATTTGTTTTTTGGAAGCGAACCTTTAATTTGAATGATTTAAAATTTTATAAAATTTTATAATAAAGGGAATCCCGTTATAATGATTGCCTATTTTAATTTCAGACATTTAGATATATTAAACTTTCAATTGCTATCAAAAGTTCATGAGTAAACTTAAATATTATAAGCCAGTTTTTAATTACGAATACGTTAAGCTGGCAAGATGCGTTTCAACTCGAAATGATCTCTGGAAAGGTACTGACAAGTACAAAGTCTGGTGAATTCCGGAAAGGACTTCCAGATTTTTTTTTTTAAATAGTAAATATATTTTTATTTACTAAAGACATCGTTGGAACCGAAAGAGTGCCAGTAATAAGAGTGTTTTTTGGAAAGTGGATGGGAAATTTTAAATTTAAAAATAATAGAAAAAAAATAGGAAATTGGCATTCAGATTTTTTTCTTTTTAAAATGGTAAATTTTAATATTTTTTTAAACCAACGGCGTCGTTAGAGCGGGAAACGTACCATCAAATCAATCAATAGGTATGTTTTGTTTCTTCGTTTCTATTTGGAAAGCGGATTTTAAAAAAATTGCAAAAAACATGAAATACTACATATAAAATATTTTTTTGGTAATATAAATATTAATATTTTGACATCTTTAGAAAAGCAAAGGTAACAGCAATATGTGGGTATTTGTAATTTTTTTCTCTATCATGACAGAGGATGCAGAATTCTAAACTTGCTGAATAATAATAATAATAATAATAATAATAATAAACACGAAATTGACGTTCGAAACACGTTTTTGGTACGGTAAATATATTTTTTAAAAATAAAACATCATTAAAACTGTGAATATACCAGTGATAAGAGGGTAATTTTTGTTTTTCGTATTTCGAAGTGGAGAGCGGATTCGGCAGTTTCAGAACGCGAAAGAACGTTTTTCTCCGCTACCTTACACTTAGCTTGAAGAAATTCGGAAAAAAGGTTTTTGGACTAGACAACATCGACAGCGCGGCAGTTTGCGATGCTCATTATGAGTTTTAATTAGTATAGTGGCTAACTAACAAAAAATGAAAAATCTGAACCTTAGGCGAATTTAGACCTCTTTCGACTATATTCATCCAAATTTTGAAACTGCTATATGCTGTAGATTTTCCTAGCCATCGCCAACACACATACACATGAAGATTGACAAACAAATTTCATTTTTTTAGTATAGATGTGTAAATGCTTCTGAGATTTCTTTTAATATGTTAGTTATAAAATATGAAATACTAGCTGTTACCCGTGACTTCGTTCACGTAACGTTAAAAAGAGAATAAATGCATTATTTTAGCAAAACATTTCACTTGATAATTAACAACATATATAATTAACCAATGCTTTATCACATTTTATAGGAGACCATACGGTATTTATTTGCTATAGGGGCCTTGACATAACCCAGTCTTAAAAAAGTGAAATTTCATGCCAAATAATATATACAATCGCGAAAATGAAACTGAAACTAATGAAAAAAGGAGGACCCAGTAAAATCGTGAAAATCGAGGAATTCCTCTTCGTAAAACGAAAAACAACACTGGCAGAATTCTTCTATACAACAGTGCATTTTAGATGGCATTTGGTGTACTATTTGTATATGTGTGCATTGCTAAATGGGCATTATTATATTTTTTATTTGCATAGACATATGTTATATATTTCTTACTACATTATCTTGTTTATGTATATATTAAATTAAGTGCTTCACGCTAAGTGGTGTAAATAGTGAACAAACTGCTTGTGGATTTTATAAATTGATAGATATTTCATAAAGATATAACAATCTGATGCGATTCTAAAATGTAAATAAAGGTTGCTGGAAAGTACTTTAAATTCTGCCCAATTTAACCTCGATATTTTCTTTATCGCGTCAAGAACACTATAAGCAAATAAATACCGACGACACAAATCTGATGATCTAAATTTACATATTTTTGTTAGTATATATAAGATTATTTTAATTTATTTCATGCGCTTGAAATTTTTTACGCTTTCTGTAGGGTTAGGTGTCGAATAAATGTACTTTCTTGTTATTTTATTTTGTCATTTCTATTTATTCTATTTTCCATTCATTCCATTTATGGATATTGATTTAATTTACATATTCGTGTCAAAGAATATTCTTTAAAGTTATTATCAGGATTAGGAGAGGATACGATTAGGGTTAGGATTAGGAATAAAAATTGAACGATAATGGCATGACCGATTCAGGTTTAAAGTATGAAACAGGATGTCTATTTACATCCTGAAGCAATAAAAAAATTAGAAAATTATCGGCTAATATTTTTTAATGTGTTTTACAGTCATAGTTGACATCAAAGGTGAGCGGGGAAATGATCATCTAAAATACCATTAAGTGTTTACCACGCAAAAAACAAATCTGGTTACAACAATGTATTTAATTTTGCGCCAAATTTCACTTGATAAAAAAAAAAAGACAAATTGACTATGGACCTAATTTAAACCCCTAACCTTCCTATTCTCTGAAATTTTCTACCTATATGTAAAAAAAAAATTCTACTATATAGAACGCGCTTTCACGTTTATAATGTTATGAATTGGCATGATCGGCTTGTTCAAGTTTACACATTTCGGCTGGAAGAAAAGATTCATTAATTTTTGATTTCTTCTTTGCTTTTGCATTACGCGAATTTGTTGGTAAAATCGATTTTCTTTTCGATAACATTGTTGTTTTTTAAGTTTAAAAAATATTGTAATTTTACTTAAACATTGCTTTAAAATCTATGCAATTTTTCTTATCCTACAAGACTTTACAAACATCTATTATGAAACAACTTTAAAAAAAGCTATATTTAAAAACGACAACAAAGTTTTTCCTATTTTAAAACTAAAAGAAATGTAATATTAAATTCCGGTTCGAAACGACAATTTACAAATGTGTTTCGATTGTGGGAAAATGATAGAGGAAAAATGCTGTTATTTCGACATAATCATATTGAATCTTTAGCTTTTATGAGTAAAGCAACTTTCTTTTTAAAAATATAGTTATTTTTATTAAGATTTTCTGATTTTCGATACGGATAATTTTGCGATGCATATCATTGACATTTGCCATCCAATATTTTTTTTTTTTTTTTACTTTTTAAAATTTAAATTAAAAATATGGTAACTTTATGTTAGCCGTGTGCAGACGATAAATCGCCAACCTATCCCATCATTTGTATTGAATTCATTAAAAATATAAATCTTTCACTCATTTCATTTAAAACACAGAACTTTAATTTACAACACATACATTTAAAATACATATATTACGTACATTTAAAATAATTCCTTTCATGTGAAAAAGAAAAAGAAAAAAATAAGAGAAATTAATCACAAATAATTTGATAACCCAAGATCATTTTATTTTAGCATCAAAACAAATCTGTTTTATTTTTCTATATATGACATCATATTCGCTTCTTTACCATACTTACTCGTATTTATCACGATTTATGCACTTTGTATTATTATCAAATATTTGAAAACGCACGTTTTATTTCTAATATGACATCATTTCATATTCTGTTTAATTCTTAAATAATTCATTTCCTTTTCATTTTTCACATGGATATTTTTCACGTGAAAATAAATTGTTGATTAAAAATTATTACTTAGGGGTTTTATTTCATATTGGCAACGATAAAGTATTAGCAACGGTAAAATAAATTTAACCATTTAAAAAAAAAAGCTGCAAAACCGGGCCCTTTGGGCCAAACCAAGCAAACCAACCAACGATTTTAAAATATACGAAAAAATGTCCATTTATTCTCTATGAAAATAATTAACTTTTGAATTATTAAGAAAAATATTGAAATAAAATAAACAAAAACAAGCCTATGTTCATATGAGGGTTATAATCAACTTATATTCAAAGATACAGGGTAATTAAATGCTTCATTTTGACGCTGGCTTCAGCCTAACATTTGCACACAATCAGATTTATAATATTATTAGGATAGGATTATGTTACAATGTAGAAAGAAAAAGTTACTGTAATTATTACTATCTGCGCCATTGCTGACGTGGTCTATCTGCCAGTCAGATAATACGTAAGTACTTCAAACTTTACTTCAGACCAAGTTATATATATATATATATATATATATGTGTGTGTGTGTGTGTGTGTGTGTGTGTGTGTGTGTGCATTCCATAAAGAATGACTTTCAGTACCAAGAGAGGCTTCGTGAATTAAATTAAATACTCGAAGAAGACACAAGATGTTAATATACAGCGTCGTAAATTCTATCGGCGGAAACGGGGATTTTATTCCATGGTCGCGAGCACGCGCCGGACCTCTGCTAACATCTTCATCCCAGAAAAAAATCTGCGCTCAAGGCGGGCAACCCACATATAACCTTTCTCGAACGCTCACGAATACAGAGCCGTCAAACAGTCTTTCGACCAATAGTATCACGGAACACCACGGAACTCTATTTCCTTGGCGCAATGATTTGAAGGAGATGAAAACTTACGACTAATAAAGCGCGGAGTGATATCTTAGGCTTGTTCCGGAAAAAAAACCTGATTCTTTTGAACAAATAAGAAAAAAAATACGTAGGTTTTACTGGGTCTGGGCAGAATGCCAAGATAAAATTTTACATTGAAACTGAGATTAGCTTTTATATTTTGAGAAAATAATACTTTTTTGCCAGAAAACATAGGGAAATAAAAATAAAAAAGATATAGGTTGTTTTTTCGAGAGAATTACAATATTTAGCTGGGAAAGTGATATTTTAAAATAATTAAATTTTAGGATGCGTTATTTTAATGGAATAAAAAGTGTGTAATTTTAACAGAACAGCATCTAGCGCCATTTTTTAAGAGAATGAATTTAGAATAAAGAATTTTTAGCTATGCGGGATTTTGACAATCAAAATACTAGAACGAGAAAACAATTTAGAATAATGGGAAATAAACAGAATTATAGAATTGATGAGGCCAACGCCGACAAAATTGAAATTTGTTATATATATATATACACACACACACACACATATATATATATATAATTAGTACATAAGATTTATTTTATGAAAATCGCAGGAGCCATTTTAGATAGTCTTTTCAGAGTTAAGTTTGTTTTAGCATATAAAAACGATTTTTTCCCTCGGGATCTACTTATTTTGTTTTTTCACGCTTGCATAATATATGAGGTGAGTCTCCTGAAAAAAGGGATAGTCCGTAATTGTAAAACGGATCAATTCCTAATAGTATTGGCAATAATACCGATTTCGGAAGATTAACAAAAAAATGTCGAAACTTATCAAAATATTGTTTTAGAGAAGTTACTTTTTTTATTTATTTATTTTTATTTTTTTTTATTATAATTTATTTTTTGCATTCAAAGTAGTGCATGAGGCTTATTACGACAAGACAAAGAGTTGTATTACGAATTCCGTAGACAAAGTCTTTCCTGAATAATACTCAAATTAATAAAGGTAAATATATTTTAGAATTTTTTTGAAAGAACTTCCATTACGTTGCTTTTAATGTGCTAACAATCTAACAAGTACCTGTAGTAGACATTAAATGTACACAAAATGAACTACACTGAATTCTCTATATTTCAAAATGTGACTGACACTGCACACATTCTCACTGGCAGGCACATAGTGAACGTATCATGTCTTAAACTGCTTTCAAATTGCTTTCAAGAAATGTTTTCTGAACGTTTTATTATGTTAATTATTGTTAATGATTTTAAACAAACTCTAGGATCGACTTGAAATGACAGTCCTCGCCCCCCCCCCCTCCGCCCTGAAAAAACATATTTTTCATCGAATAAGAGAATTGCAATTGTTGTTTCCCGTACAAAAATTTTTAATCTTTAAATTTAGTATCATCTGCTTCACTATATATTCCAAATAACCTAATCATTTATTTATATTTATTTTTGTGGTCACTTACATATTAAACAGGCACAAACTTTAAATTTTCTATATTAACATGGAATATTGACGCCAGCGAATAAAATAACTCGTAGTTCAACACGTTAACGTAGTTCAACTAACACTCGTAGTTCAACCTAAATATAACAATTTACATATTATTACGTAACAACTGGAAAAGAATCAGAATTTGAAATTGAATTATTTCTGGTCTCGAATAGCGGAATTAGCTACTGAAGATTGAGAATTTAGTTATTAATTTGCAGTTTTACAAATTCTAATTTTTTAGTTCATAAAACTACAAAAATCCTCTGAAATCCAAAAATAAATTTTTAGAAACCTAATACTAAGATAAGAGAAAAAAGTAACTTCCAAAACAACTTCTCTACAAGAGATAGGCGTGAAAATATTAAGCACTGATTTAAGAACTCAAATCCTTTAATGTTTCAATCCTTTATCAAATGACATGACTCAAACTATTTTGTTTTTTTCTAAAACTGAGATAAAAGTTTTCGGGGTTAGTTAGTTAGGGTTAGTTTTCTACTTATGGCGTAAAAATTATGATTATCGTCAATAAAATTTTTAAAGTGAATCGTATTTTCTCTTATTAAAATAACATTTTTTAACACTTTCAGTGTTGTTGACAAGTGTTAATGACTACGAAGAACACAATGTTAGGAATTCTTATTCTTATAATGATTCTAAAAATTTAAATAAAATTTACTGAGTAAATAGAATGAAGATTTTGTTACTGTTCATTTTGTAGCAGTTTTGTATTCGAAGGACAACTGATACGCTTGTAGTAATTTGAATAAAAGAGACATTTTTGAATTGTATCGTAAGAAAGATTCGTACAAATTATTTTCCATGTAATAAAGTTGTCATAACATATATATAAACCACCCTGATTTACACTTGTATAATGACAAATTATGTTAAACATCGCAATACCTAAATGCAGCAACGTGTATTTTCATAACAAATTGATTAGGAAAAAATCGAAAATAACAGAACAGAAAAAGTTGGCATTTATTAAAACAGAACTCGAATATAAGAAATGTTTGTAATATTTTTTTTAGATGATCCTGATTACTGCCTGTTTCTCGTATCGAACGATTGTACTATGAACACACGTCTTCGATAATTTTAACTGAGCGGTAATCACACGTCATTTTCCTTCATTATGTAGAACAATGATGCCCAACTGTGTTCGATGCTGATTTCCTTTTTTTCCCCAGTTTTAAGATTTCTTGACAGAAGTAACAACAAAATGAGACTAAACAAGAAAATGCATGAAGACTTTCGACAAAATAGTGTATCTTAATATGAAATACCTAAAATAAGTAAAACGACAGTTAAGTAAGTGATGAGTAAAAGTAAAAGAAAAGTTACATAAGTGACTATCTGAAAGTCATAATCATTGTTAATGACTCTACCTGAATTGCTCGTACTCGGCAATCGTTGCTGTTTGGAAACAATGCGTTTATTTCGCCTTTTTTTGATGCAAAATTAAACAAAATAATTTCCTTTTTGGATAGCCCAGAAGGACTGAAAATGTACAGGGGCAGTTTGCAAATTATTTTCAAATATTTTTTGTGTATTTATAGATAATAAAAGATTTTCCGAAGTGATCTCCAACTTTTGGCCTCGTCTGTGTATATATAAATATCATATATTCTAATACGAGCAAATCTTGTGTGTGGTTATATATATATATGCAAATTTTATCTTAAAAACGGCTCTAACGATTTTTACGAAATTTCGTATCCTACCGTTTTGGGACACCAGCTAGGTCACATGTTCGAGAAAATTCAATTAGTGGAATAGAATTTCTGGGTCATTGTGGGTCAAGATCTAAAAAACGGCTCGATTTACACTAAATTTTGCATCCAATGGTTTTCGAGCACGAGAAGACTGTTGGGCTAGGTCACATGTTCGAGAAATTTCAATTAGTGGGTCATTTTGGTCATGGGTCATTATGGGTCAAGCTATTTTATCTTAAAAACGGCTCAGTCTATTTACACTAAATTTTGCATCCTATAGTTTTCGGGCACGAGAAGACTGTTTGTCTAAGTCACATGTTCCAGAAAATTCAATTAGTGGGTCATTTTGGGCATGGGTCATGATATTTGAACTCAAATTTAATTTTGACAGAGCATAGCTCGGTCTTCCCTGCATATAAGAATATATATACATGTATATATATATATATATATATACCGGGTGATTATAATTAAAGTTACGATTTCAAAAATCGATAATTTTAAAACTACTGGTCAGAATGACTTGATATTTTAGCAGAACAATCGTGAGGCAATGGAATTTTATTTGGCGAAGGAAAAAAATAGTTCTAAAATGTGCCGATAGATGGGAATAATAAGAAGTAACAGCATCAATGATATGAACTCAACGAAATCATATGAAATAATAATGTTCACGAACCGCGTTAACCCCTTGGAGACGAGCGACACGTATACGTGACGTATAAGATGCTCAGAATTCTCGATTATTCCCACCAGTTATTTTTTAGTATAAGCTTTGTCTTATTTAATTGTAGCATTTCTGCGATTCAATTAGGCGAAAATTTCTGTTTTAAAAAACCGGTGGTAAAAGATTAAAAATTCCGTAAAGGACGCTCGTCGCGAAGGGGTTAAAGGCGAGCATGAAAATGAGTTCACACAATGCCATAAGAAAAGCACGCACATATGAGCAAGTGTTCTATAGATTTTAGCCATAGTTGTTGGTTAAATTTTGCAATGCTTATGGAAACTTGTAAATTATGTTTATAATGAAATACGGAAGTTGGTATCGTTCATAAATATCAATCCAGTTATATACTTGTATTTGGATCTTCAGCTGTATATGTTGCTATTTTATTAATTTTATCAAACATTTTTTTTTATATTATATTTGCGCAATCTTCTGTTGCGTTAAAACTATTATTCATCATAATCCCACATTTCTTTTAAAAAAAATTACATATCAAAACATATCAAAGGACTTCTAAATTATTGTGTTTACAGAAATATTATAATAAGTAAATGAACATGCCCAAAAGATTCCTATGACATAAGAAAACACTTATTTTAACAGATTTGTCCTTGTTTCCATACAATAAAAAGAATAATTGTAGAAGTGCTCAAATTTTGTTTTATTTTCAGAAAAACTAGACAAACTTTTCTAACCACTACGTTGCGAACAATAAATGTTTTAAAAGAAAACCGGTTAGTTTTTTTTTTCCTTTTTTCTATCTTTTAAAATACAGTAGGATTATTCGTAGAAATGCTTTCAAGATTCTTTCTGTGTTTTTCATATATTTTTTTTTAGTTTAAATTGAAGTTGTAAAAGAACATTTCACTACGGATTATAGTGATCTGTGTTGTAATATAAAGCTAGGTCCATTTTAAGGAAATAAAATCTGAAAATCTAATTTTATTTACGTGAAGTCTATTAAATGATTTAAAAAAAAACTATCAAAAAAAAAAAATCATGCCGCTTTGTTTATTAGTTTATTTGAAAAATATGTAAGGTATTTTCTAGGGTTAACATATACTGTGAAGATTACAAGCATAATTTTCTGTGTCAGAACATAAAAACATTTTTTGAGAAAAAGCCACAAATATATTTAATACCGTATCCATCTTTATAAAAATCCCTAATAGTAAAATTTATCATCAAAGTAAAAGTATATTCTTACTGACCTATAGAGCTTAAAAATTAGGCTGCGGTAGCAAGTTAAAAATGGAAAATCGATTAAATGTAACAGGTTTCGTTTTAAAATTAGACAGTCACTGTAGAATATATTTATATATATATATAGATACAATATCAAAAATTGATGGAAAAGGTAAAAAATATAGTTAAGTCAGTTTATTTAGTTTACTAACTCAGATTTTTTTTTAATCTTACATGTCTACATGTCTCAATTATATTTTAGCAAAAATAATTCATATTAAAATGCTGGACAAACTTTAAGACGTGTTAGAACGCATTACAAGAAATTTTGTACAGGAAAACAGAGTTACAATCAACTTATTGAATAAAACAAAGTCCTTACGGCCTGTACCGGGAGGAAAAGGTAGCTTTCATAGTCCAAATTTTTAAAAATTCAATTAATTTTACTCAAATACACGAAGCTAAAATGCTTGGAGCCCGATTATAGAAGATTCAATCCAGGTTTTCGTTAATACTAAATTTGAATGCGAATTTAACATAACAAAAATCGGATTGTTTCAAAAAGTCAGCCATCCTAGAATTTCAAACTACCATATCTCAGCCATTTTTTAAGATAAAGCCAAAACAAAAAATGTTCCGGAAACCTTGTATCACGACCTAACAATTAACGGAAACATTTTCATTTCAATTTATAAATTTATTGTACATCTTTTTGAATTTTTAAAAATTATTTTTTTTAACTGGTCGCCATTTTGACACAAGATGGCGGATGAAGCTGGCCAACGAACTCGGTCGAGACCTTAGTATGTGCTGTTGTTCTGTACACATGATCAGTCACATTTCTATCGATTCATAAATACGAGAGTTACAGCATAACAAATATCAGATTGTTTCAAAATCTCAGCCAACCTATAATTTCAAACTGCCATATCTCAGCCATTTTTTCAGATAAAGCCAAAACAGAAAAATGTTCCGGAATTCTTGTATCACGTTCTAACACTTAATGGAAACAAATTTTTCAATTTGTAATTTTTCTATACTTTTTTCGAATTTTTAAAAATGTAAAACTTTCACTGGCCGCCATTTTGAAACAAGAAGACGGATGAAGCTCGCCGACAATTCGGCCGAGACCTTGGTATGCCCTATGCACATATTCAGTCACATTCAAATCGGTTCAGTCACAATCAATTCAATAATTTCCAAATGGTGACAAATATTTACAAAAATTCTTGCAGGAGAGCAATGTATGATGTCAGGAGGTTCTTTTTTTTTTTTTTTTTTTTTTTTTTTTTTTTTTTTTTATGAGATTCCTGATTTTAGTTCGAATTATCAGCAAAAGACGGAACTGTGAGAAATAGACATCCAATCGAGACAAAATCAGAAAACACCCAGCATTGAGGTGAAGGAAGTAGGTTTAATACATGGAGTGGTTCTCATTCACCAATAAATTCTTATTCAGAACCGGGCTCTAAGAAGAAGATTGTATCAGCAAATTACACCCACACCGTCTACTGAACTTCCTAGCTTCGCGTCAATGCTGGGGGATTTTAGTTTTGGTGTGGGTTGTACTCCTTTCTCTCGCAGCGCCATCTATTGCTGATAATTCGAACAAAAATCAAGAATCGCAGTAGAAAATCTCCTGACATCTTACATGACTCTCCTGCAAGAATTTTTTAAATATCTGTCACCATTTGGAAGTTATTGAATTTTAGAATCCGTCAGTGCATTTTAGTCAGTGCTCGGTATGTTTCTTGTTTATCTCACATAGCTATGACAGGAAATCACCTGTTTAAAAGCATACTTAGCCAGGTCGCACACCTCTATCCAAAGATAATGTTGTCGAATCATCACCGATCGAGATACCACTGGTTTTGCTTTACAGTGGAGTCTGCGACTTGGTGAAGTGTGCTGTTATACCACTGGTAAGGTCATTAAAATGGAATGAATGCAATAAAAACAAACTGGTGTGATGCATTAAATGCAGAAAAAAAATCTTAATAAAACCATGAAAATAAAAAATGAGCTTAGCTTTTCAAAAGAACGTTGTCTTTCTTCTTCATGCGCAAATAAAACATGCTACCACTTTCAAGGCAGGAGCAAGAATCAAAAGGGAATGAAACGGCAATGAACAAGTTAAAGAATACAGCCAATAGGAATGCAGAAGGTATCACTAATCGCACAAGTGCATTGTCCAAACATAGAACAGAAAAAGTATTAATAAAATTTATGTATGTTATCACGATTCATAGTTATTTTTCGGCTCTTTTTTCTTCTGATTGGGGGGCGTTTTGAATCACTGATACCTTCTGGTTTCGTACTGGCTGTTTTCTTTAACTCTTCCTTTACCTTTTCACTCTTGCTCCTGCCTTTAAAATGGTAGCACGTTTTCTTAGCGCCTGAAAAATACAGACAAAGTTATTTCAAATGACTAGCGCATTTTCTATTATCATGGTTTTACTAAGAAGTTTTTTTGGCTGCACTGATAAACTGTCAAATCATTCCCAAGTATTCCAGAAAAGGAAAAAAAATCGTTTTGTTAATAAAAGTTTTCAATTTTAAATGACATACTTAAGTAAATCTATTCACCAGCTCTCGACTTATTTGCTTTTTGTAAAATGTGATTACATCATGAGAAGTGCTAGTCAGTGACATTTCATAAACTCTGAACCATTTTTCAATGTTTGATACGTGTTACTGTTGTTGAGACGTGAGATGATGTCATTTCAAGACCTTTTAGTTATGTTGTCCTATTTCTCTCAAAATATTGTAAATATTCTGAAATGTTAAATAAAGTCTAATTTTTTGTTTACAGTTAAGAAAAAAATACGTATTCGGATTAAAGTTTGACTTACTGCATTTTTGGTTCAATATGTTGATTGAGGTGATCTTGGTTAATTATACTTTTGTTTTTCTGTTGTAGTATTCGCTAAAAAAGTTTTTTTTAATTACCCTGTATGTTAAAATATTTCATATTTCATTTTAATGAAAGCGAACCAAATTATCAGCAGCAATATCGATTTTGTTAATTTACTGAAAAAGTTGAGTTTATTACATGTTCTTAAACTATCTATAAACTAAAAGTAATTATTGCCTGCTATGTTTTATATAAATAATTGTTGGAATTTAGCTTTATTTCAATTTAGTAAGATATTACACTAAACACTGATAAAACATTATTAATATACGTGCCGCTCTGTAATATAGATATTAATAGCTTGCCTTATTACATGCATATTCGATGTGATATGGAAATGCGGTATCATTACATTGACAGCTATTCCCAACTGAAATTAAATGGCTTATACCAATTCTATTTCCTGAGTTATATAATTATTATATTCCAGCAGTCTGACAGTTAACTTATACAGATTTTGTTACACCCTTATGATAGGTTGACTTATATGAAATTTTAAAACTTCTCGAAAAAAAAATGTGGTAGCTCCATTTTTACGTGTGAGTTTCAATCGCAGAAGTATAAATTTTTCATTATTTTATTTATCAATGCATGAAGAAAACATTTCTAAATATAACATTTGACATAAGTATCGAATTAACATGTTAAAGGTGTAATGATTTAAAAATTAAATTAAATTGTATCTTTTCAAAATTAGTTATTTAACTTATTTTGATTAATTTTGCATTTTATTGTCATTATTAATGCATTTATTTAATCATTTATTATTATTGTATTTATTTATTATTGCATTGTTTTATTATTATTGCATTTTATTTATTAAATTATAGAAAATATCGCATTAAAAAAATTCATTCTAATCACAACAAATCAATCTTACACCACATATTTTACAAAACAATATTTCTAGCTTTAATCTAATTATATTAATGAAAACTGAAAATTGAAACTAAAATTGTTTTTGTGTCTGTATTGTTGCGTGTAACAATTATATTAAAATTAAACAGTGGACATGCGCGAGGATTTCGCACTGAAATCTTGTATTTTTTAGCAATCTTTAATATTTTTTAGATGCAGGTTTAAACTTCTACAGAAAACTTAAGTATAAAAATATCTGCAAACAACATTTATCAAGGCAGATCGTGTCCTAAGTAATTATAGAAAGTCCAATTCATTTCACCGAAAACCGCGCAAAACGCGTAGCTAAGTTTTCCACAAACCTTGCACAAATTATCATTGAATCAGATGATTTTATATACCTGATTGGTCAGAGTCAGACTTCAGTTTTGGTGTATGGTTTACACGATTAGTCAGAAAGGTCGTAACGCCCTCTGGTGATTTACTTCATACATTATAAGCAAATGAGTATACGTTCTATATATTGCATGCATTGGCCAAAATATCATGTCATTTATTCCATCAAAACTACAGTAAAAACTGATTAAAGATAGCAAAAGGCGAGTGCGATCGGAAAAAAATAACGATCGCATTTTAACTGCATTAGAGAATGACGTCATCCGATTCAGCAAAAGCAGGGGACAAAGAAAAATAAATTGAATAAATAAAAAACACAGTTCGATTTAATATAACAAAGCATACATTTTAGGGATCTCGTGAAATCACAATTGTTTCGATCGATCAATGGTGTCTTTTTTTCTAAACATTTCAATTTCAGTTTTGATTTTTACCCATAAATTACGAAATAAACCCGTGCATAGAAATCATACTTTTCTTTTTTTTGTACTATGATTTTTATAATCATTTTTAAGCATCATATAATGAGATATTTAATTTTTGTGGAAACAATAATTTAAGGAAAACTTTTCATTTCATTCATATGAAAATAATACAGATTTAATTTTTAATTAACGGCAATTTTTAATCAAAAAACATGTTTCAGTGAAATGTGAGTGTACTATGTCTGATGCCTCTGAGAAAACCTTAGATTGATACCTCATTCGTTGTTGTGAGTTTCATAAGTTCATAGAAAAAGGGATGATGCCAACAGCAAAAATATATAAGGTAAAGCCAGGAAAGATGGCACTGTCGAAGAGATTACGCACAAATAGTTTCGTTGGGAAGGTGTAGAGTGCGCGCGCAGCGACTGCAGGTAGTTGTAGAACAGCAGTAGCGGAGTGTCTACTTCAATATCCATGCTGATTGATTCGAGCGTCTAGGATAAAGCATTACTATTTTCTTTTGTATTCCCAAAGTAAGTGCTTGAGTTTTTATAACCATTCGTTAGAATTTCTGTAGAATGTTAGTAGTACAAAATATTGTTATCTTTAATTATTTCTCATAAGCTACTAACCTAGACTAACAGTGCGAACACCAACGGTTCGTTTTAGCAGCAGCTATGTTTGAATAAAAGGTTTGGCGATTCCTCCTATCGAAATTGGAGAGTTTTCGCGTCTGGTACTTAGGAGATATGGCGCATTGTTACCATTACTTTCTATGCTAGGACTGATTACGCAAGTTATTGGTAAATTTGCATAAATTTCAAATTACCTTTAAAACATATGAATGAATCAATTCTGAAATAATTTTTGAAAAACACATAATTATCGAAACTAAATTTGGCAATAAATTAATTTGCTAAAAAATACTTTTGCAGATAAAATATGTTTTTAATAAATTAATAACACATTTGTTATTAAATTAATTTATATAAATATTTTGTTAATAAATTAATAATACGCTTGTTAATAAATTAATTAATTATACATATTTGTTTATGAACAATTAATATGCTAATAAATTTATTTTTTTTTAACTAAAGATAAATTTTCTAATAACAGATTTTTTTTTCTAATAAGTAACGCACGTTGGAATTTTTAATACATTTTCCCGTATTTTTTCAGGTCACAATGCTAAATATTTACAGAAGTAAATCGAACAAAAGATCATGCCCGAAAGAAAATGTAAATTCAGTTGTAGTAGCAGTACAAAATGTCTCACTCAATACGCGTGCAGCAGGCAGAAATTTCAGTATTCTGGAATCCACCTTGAGAGATTGGCTGAAGAAAAATTTATAAATAGAACGATGGGTCCAGATTCACAACTAGGTACGGAAACGGAGAAGAAATTAGCTGTTCATATATGGAAACTTCATTGGATTTACACCAATACAAAGTGATGTAATGATACGTAAGAAGGAAACAGCTACAAAAGCTGAAGATAAGGTGCTTCCAGTAAAAGTGGGATAAAAAAAAAACTGAAGGAAAGTAAATGAAGGACAATGAGGATGAGCGCACTGAATATTTGAAACTGTACTAGGAGACAACTTCAACCAGTGATACTGGATTGAATGTATCACTTGTTGCGGGTGGTTGCATGAAAGCAGCACCGTTTACAACTATAAGGGCATAAATGTGGACGATGACAACTTCGCTCAACAAACAAGAAAACATGGAATCTGTGAAAATGAAAATGGACTAATTTTAAGTTAAACACGTTATAAAGTAATTTAATATTATTTTGTAATCTTATCTGCGCCTGCTTTTTCTGATTCTTTATTTTTTTTAATTAAATTTCTTTAACTGTGCTTAAAATTGTTTCATTTTTATGATTCTTTAATCATTAGATTGAAATGTTCACTCCTAATACAATAATATTTTTTCACAAAAACCTTACAACAATGTTATTTAACTTTAATTATTTTTGTTAACAATTTAATTATAGTTATTATTAATAACTATCTACCCTACCCATATGCGTAATAACACCAACCCTGTGAGGACAGATTGTGAAAAATAGCTTTCTTGGTTTTAATATAGCTGTTCTATTAAATTACCATATACCAACAAAATAGCAATGGAAATATATATAAGACAAATTAAGTCAAAATTATTCATGTATAGTATAGCAAAAATTAATATTTAGATTTTTTATAATTATTCTGTTTAATTGTGTGCACACTCTCCTAGCTTTACCTTGCATCATTACTGCATACTTCGCGTAATAAAACAATCATATTTTGAAAATAAATTCTGTAAAATATCTAACTGAACTTTTTATTCAACTAACAAATCTTTATTTATAAATATTATTACTCAGTTCAACAAAATCATTTGTGAGCTGTAGAACACAATTGGTACTTTAATTAATGAGACTGAAGGATGCCCGATGTAGGGAGATCCTAAGTTTTTTCTTTTACCCTTCTCATTCTCAAAGAAGATTAATGAAATATAAATTTCTGCTGGCAAGCATCGCCTTAATTAAATAGTTAACTTTTAAAACTATACTACTTAAATTAAAAATTAATTTTATTAAGATAGTTATACATTATATATAATTAACTATAAATTAAGATGTTTGTCTGAATATATATATATATATATTTTAATGTGTGACTTTTGTGTTGTAAAATATAACAATTGATTGATTTTATTTATAAATATGTCATACAGCATCTTCAATTATTTCGCATAAATATTTCCAAAATCTTATTAGTAATTTTTCTGAATGAGTTACAGTGTTTTACTTGTGTAATAAAATCTTTTTAAAATTCAAAGAACATTTTTATAACGCATTGGTGAGCCATTTTATCTTCCAATTTTTCACAGTGGTTCTCGTTTATCATTGTGATATTTTATACTCTTTTAGATTAACATAGTAAATTTTTATATAACGTTAAAGATTGCATATTCAATAATGCATTTTTATTAAAATTTCTAAAAAATTAATATATTTGAAGTAAACCATGCTTAGCTATCAAAGAGTTTTTTTAAAGTTTACTAAGGGTGTTTTTTATGTTTACTAGTGATGCTTTATTTATGTTTACTAGTTGCATTCTACCCCACACAAGCTACGGTCTCCAGCCGCATTTGAGACACCGTATACTCTAAAAGCTCGCTAATTTTGTGTGTTTTAAAATATTTTGAAAGATTGACTTAAGGTAAAGCTAGGAGAGTCTGAGCACAATTCAAAAGAATAACAATAAAGAAATCTAAATATTAATTTTTTGCTAAACTATCCATGAATAATTGTTACTTCATTTTTTTATGCATTTCAATAGCTATTTGGTTGTTATTATTGTAATTTTATAGAACAGTTGTAATAAAACCAAGAAAGTTATATTGCGCAATCTGTCCTTACACGGTTGGTGTGATTGCGCAGATGGGTAGGAGAGATTGTTACAAATAATAACTACAATTAAATTGTTAACAATAATAATTACACTTAAATGACATTGTTGTAAGGTTTTTGTGAAAAACTATTATTATACTAGTATATACCCCCCCGTCAAAAATGACAGGATATTGACTCAATATTCAATTTTTGAAATAGTTCAACAAATGGAAAAAACATTCAAATTAAACATAAAAAAAAAAAAAATCCATGTGTGAAATTTTCTGTAAAAAAATTTATCGATAAGTTTCTAATGAGCTTAACACATCACATTGCTAATCGTTATGTTACATACGCAAAATTAAATCGAGACTCGGAAAGTGTTTAATAATTGCACAAAACATTAAAATGTTGTTAGTTTTAAATAATTGTCTAGGTTAATAGTATGATAGTAGGGATGCACAACCTGTGGCATACAATAGGTTATGTTTGGGCCCGTGAATTTATCAAATTTATAACTGGAAAAATTTCAGTTTTTGTCATGGATGACAGAAAAAAAAATCATGAATTTCGACAATTTCCCTTGTGAAAAAAATTGCAAGTTTCGTCAGAGCCAGTTAAAAATCACAAATTTCGTTAATTGGCTAGCCAATACTATAGATATCCACATAGGAAATTCCCAAGTTGAGGATTTTGTCAGTCACTATTAAAAAAAATACTGTAAATATTGTCGATCTGGCCAGGAGAAATCACGAGTTTCATCAATCAAGCCCAAAGACATGAGTTTTGTCGATTGTATGCGGAAAAAATGCGAATTTCACCAATCGTGCACTTGAGAAAACACTAATTTCGTTGACCAAGCATGTGAAATTCGCGAGATTTGTTTATTGGATGTAAAAAAATCTCGAATGTTGTTGATTGGCTGCCAAAAAATTTGGAAAACTGCCTTCCCTTTGAAAACGTGTTTTTCATTTGATTATATGCCATAGATCATCCCCCCCACCCCCAAAAGAAAAGAGCATATTATCTGTGTTACTGATGTGGCCCTCGAGAACCGAGACATTTTCGTATGTGGACCTCCTCATAAAAAGGTTATGCATCCCTAGTATGATAGAGTATATTTTAGCTTTTCTTGAGGAACCAAATTTTACAGTAATAAAAAACAAATATAAAGCAGTAAGATACATAAAAAGTGACAGAAAATTGCATGTTTATGAATATTAGCTACTCAATTCACAGTAAGAAAGCAGTTCCTCAAAAATGACAGAAAAAATACATTATTCTAATAATAAAAAAAGATTTTAAAAATATACACGTTTTACAAAATACTATATAGGTTAGAGAAAGAAGAATTTGCCTTTTAGTGTAACAAAAACAACATCATTTCAACATCAATGTTAAACAAATTCAAAATGATAGCACATGAAATAAAATAGAAAAATTGTACACTTAGGAATATAATGTAGTTTTTACCAAAAAATAACATGACAAACATATTGTGAGTCAAAAAGTGGCAGTAAGGGCCATCGTGAACATAAGTTGTAATGAAAAAGGGCCGCCGGGCACATGACAAATTAAAAAGAGCTGCAAAGCACTGTGCCATGCCAAACTGGTCTAGAGTAAACACTAATATTACTATACAGGTTCCAGATTTTTTTTTTTTTAGTGCAAAGTTCTGCAGTGATATTTACAAATACAAAAATTCAGCCCATAAAATATGACAGCAAATTGCATGCTTATGAATTGTAGAGATCTTTTCCATTAATAAAAACAAATATATTTTAAATTAGAATATTGCAAGTATCTGTATTTCAGAAAATAGTATAATATGAATTTTAATGTTTTCTTGAATAGCAAAGTATTCCAGTAATGACAAAAATCTAAAAAAAAAAAAAATAATAATAAAAAAACAGATAGGCCATCAAAAACAACAGAAATTAGGTGCAATTAAAGCACTTAGACTTACTTCATTAGTAATACAATAGATACAAAAGTTTTCTCGAAAATAATCGCTAGAAAAGCTATGTATTGTGTAAACACTCTACTATCAAAATTCATATTTTACATAATACAGGTTAGAAAAAAAAAGAAAAAAAAAAGAATTTAGCCTTTAGTGTAAAGTTTAGCAGCAATATTAAACAAAATCAAAATGTTAGCACATCAAATAAGACAGCAAATTGTATGCTTATGATGCAGTTTTTCACAAAAACAATAACAAACATAGTGTGAAGTTGCTTCAAGAATCTAGTATTACAGTACTCTCCACATTAAGAAAGCAGTTCATCAAAAATGACAGTAAAAAGACATTTTTCTAATAATACAGAAAGATTTTTAAAATATACACATTTTACATCAGGGCTTGAATTTCAGGGCGGGATTGCGGGATTTGCGCCGAAAATTTTGAAATATCCCACCCAAAAGAAATCGTGAGCGGGAACCTCCCGCCCAAAAAATTTCAGCATTTTCGGAGAAATTTGTGTTATTTAATTTACCTGCAACTGAACGATAAATTTCGTGATTTTTTTTTTTTCCCGCAACCGATTGACGAACTTTCCGTTTTTTCCGTGACTGATCGATGAACTTAGCGGTTTTTTCCATGACAGATCAATGAACTTGTGTTTTTTCCACGACTGATCGACGAACTTTGCATTTTTTCAGCGACTGATCGATGAACGTTTCATTTTTTTCCGCGACAGATCAACGAACTTTGCGTTTTTTCCGCGACAGATCGACGAACTTTGTGGTTTTCTCCGCGACAGATCGACAAACTTTGCATTTTTTCTGCGACAGATCCACGAACTTTGCATTTTTTCAACCACAGATCGACGAACTTTGCATTTTTTTTTTACAACTGATCGACGAACTTAAGGTTTTTTAAGAGACTGATCGACGAACTTTTCGTTTTTTAAGAGACTGGTCAACGAACTTTGCGTTTTTTAAACGACTGATCAACGAACCTTGCGTTTTTTGCGGACAGATCGACGAACTTTGCGCTTATTCTGCAATGGATCGACGAAATTTGCTTTTTTTTTTCCGCGACTGATCGACGAACTTTGCGTCTTTTCCGCGATCGATTGGTGAATCTCAATCAAATAAAATCTAAATTCAGAAATTTATTTAACAACCTAATTGTTAATGGTCCCTAACACATTTAATGGAACTTGAAAAATACACTGCATATATAAAACTTAATTTTCTTCCCTTTTTTATAATAAAAATAAACATTTTACATATTCTCAGTTGACTTAATTTTTTCAATGGTATTTTGTCATGTCTGCATTAATGTAATTCTTTAAATAGCACGTAAAATAATAGTGGGGTTTAAAGATTTTTTTTTCTCCCTCCCAAACATTACAACTCTCCTCCATTTAAAAATGTTGGTAGGGAGACTCCCCTCCTTGGAAAAATTGAATTTCAAGCCCTGTACATAATACTATATAGGTTAGAGAAAGACGAATTTGCCTTTTAGTGTAAAGTTCAACATGAATGTTAAACAAATTCAAAATGATAGCACATGAAATAAGACAGCAAATTGTACACTTATGAATATAATGTAGTTTTTACCAAAAATAACATGGTAAACATGTGTGAGTCAAAAAGTGGCAGTAAGGGCCATCGTGAACATAAGTTATAATGAAAAAGGGCCGCCGGGCACATAAGAAATTAAAAAGAGCTGCAAAGCACTGTGCCATGCCAAACTGGCCTAGAGTAAACAGTAATAATACTATACAGGTTCCAGATTTTTTTTTTTTTCAGTGCAAAGTTCTTCAGTGATATTTATAAATACAAAATGTTAGCTCATAAAATATGACAGCAAATTGCATGCTTATGAAATTGTAGGGATCTTTTCCATAAATAAAAACAAATATATTGTAAATTTGAATATTGCAAGTATCTGTTTTTCAGAAAATAGTATAATATGAATTTTAATGTTTTCTTGAATAACAAAGTATTCCAGTAATGAAAAAACATAATTTTTTTTTTTTTTAAAAGGTAGCTTATCAAAAACAGAAATTAGATGCAATTAAATAACTGATTCCATTAGTAATACAATAGATACAAAAGTTTTCTAGAAAAGAATCTCTAGAAAAGCTATAATATATTGTGTAAACACTCTACTATCAGACAAAATTTACATTTTACATAATACAGGTTTAAAAAAAAAATGAATTTACCTTTTAGTGTGAAGTTCAACATGAATGTTAAACAAATTCAAAATGATAGCACATGAAATAAGACAGCAAATTGTACACTTATGAATATAATGTAGTTTTTACCAAAAATAACATGATAAACATGTGTGAGTCAAAAAGTGGCAGTAAGGGCCATCGTGAACATAAGTTATAATGAAAAAGGGCCGCCGGGCACATAAGAAATTAAAAAGAGCTGGAAAGCACTGTGCCATGCCAAACTGGCCTAGAGTAAACAGTACTATACAGGTTCCAGATTTTTTTTTTTTTTTCAGTGCAAAGTTCTTCAGTGATATTTATAAATACAAAATGTTAGCCCATAAAATATGACAGCAAATTGCATGCTTATGAAATTGTAGGGATCTTTTCCATAAATAAAAACAAATATATTGTAAATTTGAATATTGTAAGTATCTGTTTTTCAGAAAATAGTATAATATGAATTTTAATGTTTTCTTGAATAGCAAAGTATTCCAGTAATGAAAAAACATATATATATATATATTTTTTTTAAAAAAGGTAGCTTATCAAAAACAGAAATTAGGTGCAATTAAATAACTGATTCCATTAGTAATACAATAGATACAAAAGTTTTCTAGAAAAGAATCTCTAGAAAAGCTATAATATATTGTGTAAACACTCTACTATCAGACAAAATTTACATTTTACATAATACAGGTTAAAAAAAAAAAAATGAATTTACCTTTTAGTGTGAAGTTCAACATGAATGTTAAACAAATTCAAAATGATAGCACATGAAATAAGACAGCAAATTGTACACTTATGAATATAATGTAGTTTTTACCAAAAATAACATGATAAACATGTGTGAGTCAAAAAGTGGCAGTAAGGGCCAACGTGAACATAAGTTATAATGAAAAAGGGCCGCCGGGCACATAAGAAATTAAAAAGAGCTGGAAAGCACTGTGCCATGCCAAACTGGCCTAGAGTAAACAGTAATAATACTATACAGGTTCCAGATTTTTTTTTTTTTTCAGTGCAAAGTTCTTCAGTGATATTTATAAATATAAAATGTTAGCCCAAAAAATATGACAGCAAATTGCATGCTTATCAAATTGTAGGGATCTTTTCCATAAATAAAAACAAATATATTGTAAATTTGAATATTGTAAGTATCTGTTTTTCAGAAAATAGTATAATATGAATTTAAATGTTTTCTTGAATAGCAAAGTATTCCAGTAATGAAAAAACAAAAAAAATTTTTTTTTTAAAGGTAGCTTATCAAAAACAGAAATTAGGTGCAATTAAATAACTGATTCCATTAGTAATACAATAGATACAAAAGTTTTCTAGAAAAGAATCTCTAGAAAAGCTATAATATATTGTGTAAACACTCTACTATCAGACAAAATTTACATTTTACATAATACAGGTTAAAAAAAAAAATGAATTTACCTTTTAGTGTGAAGTTCAGCAGCAATATTAAACAAAATCAAAATGTTAGCGCATCAAATTGTATACTTATAATGTAGTTTTTCGCAAAAAGAATAACAAACATATTGTGAAGTTTTTTCAAGAATCTAGTATACAATCCCCAATTCAAAAATGACACAACAAAATGGCAGCAATACCTGTAGAAGCATAAAGCAAAATCATTTCAGCTTGAGAATAAAAGCTTCGAGAGGTAGCCCTTCAAAAACAGCAGAAAATTAGATGCACAATTGAAACATTTTTTTCATTAATAATACTATAGATACTAACATCATAGAACTACTTATTCATACTAATTATCGGGTATGTATTTTTTTTCTAGAAAATAATTTCTGGAAAAACTATATTTCTTGTGAAAACTCTACTATCAGACAAAAGTTGCCCTTGCAGATTTGTATTACGGATAAATACTTTTATTTTATTTTGTTCTTTGCAACGTGATAGTCCAACATAAAGTTGACCATGTGCAAAGACTGGCTCCTCTAAATGCAGACCAACACTGTTGAATGTTTGTCCCTGTGACTTATTAATAGTCATTGCAAAAGCAATAATAATAGGAAACTGTCTCCGAATAAGTTTAAATGGAAGATTTGTATCACTTGGTGAAAGGTCAATTCTTGATATAAACACTCTGTCGTTTTTATTAGCACCAGTTAGGATCTCACAATCCAGGAAATGTCGATATAGACCTCGAATAATTAACCTGGTGCCATTGCACAAACCATTTTTAGAATTCATGTTCCTAAGAAGCATCACAATAGCACCAACTTTTAATATTAATTTATGGGGAGGCATTCCAGAGGGAGTTTGTTCATTTAAAAATTCCTGCGAAAAGTTTGTCTCACCTTCTGATAAATCTGACTCGAATGAATCTGCACTGTAAAATTCAGATGCGGCTCCAGGAAGAAGATTCAGAACTTCGTTGTTCAATTTCATTGCATCCTTGTTAGTAGTGGTCAAAATAATTTTTGAGGAAAGTTCTTGAATGCAGTTTGTATTAATTTCATTTCCATATATTTCTGTAATGACTGAACCAGTACATAACATGTTAGATGGAATTTGTACAACATCACATGGTAAATTTTGAAATTATAAAGTTTTTCCTTCACCAATATCTAAAAGCCATTGGTTGAACTCAGTTTGGCCTTCAGAACGCATATTTTGTGACAGTTTCAAATGAAGAAAATGTTCCCAAAGTGGACTTGATTTTATGCAAACTTCAATTACATGAGTTTTTGTTCCTCGTGCAACGACTGGTAATGTTTGACGAAAATCACCTCCCAACAACATAACTTTATTGCCAAATGGATTATCATTTCCCATTAGCTCTCTTAACAGAGCATCTATGCAACGTAAAGCATGAACTGTCATCATTGTAGCTTCATCAATAATGATAATCTTTGCTTGACGGATAGTTACTGCTTCATCTGATATGACACGCATTGAAGATGTTGAAGTTTCCAATATTGGAACCGGTAGTTTAAAACCACTATGAATGGTCCTTCCTCCTTTTAACAAAACGGCAGCAATGCCAGTGGTGGCATAAGGAAGAACAATTTCACCACGTCCCCGTATAAAGGCCAAAAGAGTATTATATAGATATGTCTTACCTGATCCACCTGGACCATCCAAATAGAAACATCGTGGAGTTATTTGCTCATCGTCAATTGCTTCTACGATTTTTGTAAAAGCTTCCTTTTGCTGCAAGTTCAAAGATGCAATTTTTTCAAGAGCATCAGAGGCTTCACTGATATGGTTATAAACTAAAACCTGATCTTGATAATCCAGTGGACTGGGCGTTGGCAAATTAAATGTACTTAAGGTAACACCATGGCTCTTGAATATTGCTTGAATACTGTGTAAAGCATGTTGTTGTGCAATAAAATCATTGAAATTCATCCTAAAATCCTCACACAAAGAATCATTAAATTTTTCCCACAATTCAAGAGGATTAGATGGATTACAAAAGAGACAAATGAAAGCAAATACTTGCCTGAGCTGTGCAGGCATTTGAAAAACGCAGGCTTCTGATAAACATCTGTCCCATTCCTGATCATCAGCCAAAAGCTGCCTTTGGCGAGCTGCTTCAAGGAACGTAGGTAAGATAACCCCCTCGAAAGTTCGCAAGTTCTCAAAGCTAGTTGCCCCAGGAATTTTGAGCAAAAGTAGACGAAGGCAGTAACGCTCAATGTCTTTTGGAGAAACAGAAAACATTCTAGCCAAAACTTTTTTTCCTCCACGTCGTGGTTTCCAAATACCTTTTTCGAACACATAATGAAGAGGTATTTCTGCATATAGGTATTGTCTTGCATTTACATCTGAAAGATTTAATTTAAACCAAACTGTGAGAGTTGTGTCACGATTTTGATTAAGTGCTGCATTTTCCATACCTTGTTGAAAATAAACCATTTGTTGATGTGGCAAATGGATGGCAAGTCTTATCATAGAATGTGATTTATCATGCATTTTGAATTCCAGGAGACGCCACATTGCCTCAGGTGCACTAACATATCTGGCATTCACATGATTTGAAATTTCATCATGTAGAAATTCATGTTGATTGTTGTTTTCATGAATGACAACATTAGCAGAATCGTAACCTTTATAAATATACTTGTAAATATATTTTACAGATTTGATACTGGTGCAGGCTTCTATGTTAATGTGCGAGTCGTACTTCAGCAAGAGTGCAGGATTGTATGGCACAACCCAACGATTATCAACCGGTTTTCCATTAATAATTACACTATTATCTTCACGGCGTTGATAAAATGGATAACCATCAACATTGACTCTAGTTTCAGGCTGGAATGTTTTTGGAAAATTCTTGCTACACTTACCATTTTCCATGCAAGGTGATTTTGGGTTAAGAGTTCCACATGGGCCATGTATCATAGTCCTCGAAACAATTTCATGTAATCGAGGATGATGAACTGAAAGCTCTGCCACTATGACTCTATCAATCTGTGAAGCATCATGGAATTTGAATTCCTGCTCAAGAATCAAAAGAATATGAGCATGGGGTAGTCCACGTTTTTGAAACACTATTGTATATACGTGCGCAACACATTTTCCAAAGAGCTCCCCTTTTGTGATATCATCTAACAGTGCATGTAATTTTATATGAAACACGCGAGCTACTAAATCTGGTCTGTCAGATGATGTCTGTCCATCAGGCAAGTTATTCACAATTTCAGGCCACTTGGGATTACATGTAAAAGTACAAAAAATGTCTGGTTTACCAAATTTTGTCACAATTGCCATGGCATCATGATACCTTTCACGCATGTTTCGAGGTGAGCCTTGAAAGGAAGATGGCAGTATAACAGCTCTTCCAGCTGGTAAATTTGCATTTGCTGCTGCTTGAAAAACGTAATCTGCAAGTCCAGCATACTCTTCACATCGTAATTTTGATTGTTGGTACCTGACAAAATTTAGATTGTTTGCTTCCACTTGAAGGTAGGAATCAATAACCCACTGTTGAGTAAGTGGCCCTCCATACAAAATAGGATTAAATTCACCACGTCTAATAGTAGTTTGTGCCACTTTATACTGAAGCATAGATACGTTTTTTCGTAAACCTTCAGTAGATCCAGGATAGCGATCAAGCACCAAATTTGGTTGCCAGCCAGCTTCACCATATGGATAAAAAATTGCATACGTCATAGGATCTAAGTTTGGACTCAAAATATTTAAAGAAACAAAATTATTAGTGCTGTGCTCAGGAGTGCGAGGATAAATTCTGATATCTCTTTCAAATGGTGGTTCTCCATCGTCATTTTGAAATACCATGGCAACTTCATTTGCTGTTGGCAAATTGTACCGTCTTTGATCAGAGTGTCGATCTCTACGCAAGAACATGTGAACATTTGGTACTGGAAGATTATCTCTCGCTGCCTCTTCATTACTCTGCCTTTCAATTTCATACATCATTTTGTAAGCTTGAGCAAACGGGTTTATTTCCTGCATCATGAGATCTAAGTGCCTCAAAATATGACGTAAACACTTTTCATTTTGAGGAATGTTTAAGCGTTCTTGAACAGCCTGACTTGTATTAAGAACATATAATTGAGCAAATTTCCTTTGTTCACCTTCTTGAGGATGTAAATGTGAAGTGACATGATATATTTGTCCTTGCACCCGAAAACAGTAAGGTCCACGACCTGGAACATTTGATGCTAATTTTGCACCCATTGAAGCAAAAGAAATAGCACTATTGTAGCAGCGTATATTTTCACGAAAATTTCTGTAGTCTGGTGAATTTGGGTTGCTCATAATATCTTTCAAAAAAAGTGGAAAAGTTTGACGTGCAGGAAGTTTAACTTTTCCTTTATGACAACAGCTATTAAATTTTCCACTACTTAAAATGAAGTGCCTGACAGTACTGGCAGATAGATTCTAAAGAACCACAACTGTGACTTTCAATATCACCTTCAGTGTCAGAAACTGGCCCATGGTCTATTTGAATTGCTTCATTTTCAATTTGTTGACTGGCTCTGATCTCAGCTCGTTGACTTTGATGACGTTGGCGATCTTCTTCCCTTATACGGTCCAATGTTGCTTGTGATTGCCGAGCACGCCACCTCAACTGTCGTTCTCTAATTAATCGCAGCCTACGTTCAGTCGGCGTTTCATCAATTTCATCAGGCATCGCTAAAACGATCCTTAAACTATATAAAACGATCCCTAAACTATATAAAACGACAATAAAAACTGATAAATTGAACAGATTCAAATCCACCGCGTGTTCAAAATAGCATTTGGAGAATCAACAAAGATGTTAAAACAGTAAAGCACACGTTACGTTGCCAGTACAGTACAAATAATTTTTATGAATTATTCTCAAAAGTGAATGACTCACCACACTTTTTTTTTTGCATTCAAATCATTTTTATAATAATGATTAGCAAAGTGAAATGTAATTTCGGAAATTTTCACATGAAATTTCTAATAATATGCAAATATTATTAACTTGTATTTTAAGAGCATAATCGGATGTTTTAATGAAACGTTCAAAGAGTCATTCCTTTTTTTTTAGATATGGGATTTGTGTTTTTGAATGGCAACATTATCCGTTTGTTTACATCAGGTAATCGGATTTTTAATCTGTTATTTTTAATTTAAAACTTAAAACATTATAACTGGATATGATATACATGTTTTATACGAAAATATGCTGAACAGACATTATTTCAAGTAGAAGAAATTATCATTTACTGGTTATGTGTTAGCATATCTTTTTCAGTAAGCCTAACATGGCGTTTAACTACAGTCGACTCGCAGAGTAGAGTGGTACAAACTGGTACCGTTACAGACACTTTCTCGCCTTTGGATTTTATTATAAGTAAGATTATGAGTGAGTATTTCAACCTAATGGTTTAATTAACAGAAAAAGGACATAATTTTAAAAACGGTTAAAAATTTTTAATTAAATGGGAAAAAAATAAAGAATCAGAAAAAGTAAGTCCAGATAAGATTACAAAATAACATTAAGTTACTTGAAAACACGTTTAACATATCTTTTTTTAATTTTTCATTTTTTATGTAAATGCACCAATAAGCTGCGTAATCTCTCCTAGCATGGAAACTAATGGGAACAATGCGCCATCTCTCCTAATTAGCAGATGCGCAAACCCTCCAATTTCGGTAGGAGAGATTGCGCGGCCTTTTATTTAAACATGGCCGCTACTAAAACGAACCGTTGATGTGCACATTGTTAGTCTAGATTAGAAGCTTATGAGAAATCATTTAAGTTTAAAATATTTTGTACTACTGACACTTTATAGAAATTCCTGTGAATAGCTATAAAAATTCTAGCACTTACTTTTGGAAAACAAAACAAAATAGCAATGCTTTATCATAGACCCTCAAAACAATCAACGTGCACTTTCAAGTAGACACTCCATTACTGCTGTTGTACAACTATCTGGAGTCACTGTGCGCTCACTCAACTGCTTCCCCTCCAACCTCTATGTGCGTAATCTCTCCGACCGCGCCATCTCTCCTGGCTTTAACTTATAATTAAACGACCAGTTGTAATCCGGTTGCATAAATTACTCTTTGATCTAGGAAATTTTCGATAAACAGCTGTTTTCGTGATTGATTTATAAATATCAACTAAACATTTGAAAAACAATTTGTGTAAAATGGCTAACTAAAGAATGTCGCTGCCTCCTAAAATTTTATACCGGCATTATAACTTTTTTTTCTGTTTTTAATAAGACGTTTTAAATGTATCGTTTTAGACATGACATAATTCTAACCAAAATTTACTTTCGCTTTTTAACATCCGACGTGTAAATACATTTTTTAATTGAAAGGGAGTATTATTATTTGCGCTGGTTTAATTTTGGAAAGAATAGGGGATAAAAATTACTTTTTTGAAATATGAAATAAATCGCTCATGTAAATATATTTTTGAAAGGAAAATTGTTTCCAAATATTTTTCGGAGTTGTTATGGGAAAAAAAAAAAAAAAAAAAAAAAACTACAAAAGTTACTCACATTTAAAAATGTACTGCTCACTGCACACAGCAAGAACCTCAAGTATGTGCATGTAAAATATTGTTACATTGATATGCATAGTTTTTCCTCTTTTAAAACTATTTTGACTGATTTCAACATTTAATAATGCTTAAACTTATTCTTCAATTTAAATTCAGTCTATTTCAACGTGTTTATCGAACATTTCTCTATAAAACTTCTATAAATTTTCATATTTCTATATGTAATATTAACTCACTATAAACAAAGAAAAATCTCCGGTCACAAAACATTCATTTAAAGTAACGGCAAGAGCTCTAGGTCTTTTTTTTAGAATATAGATATATTTTTTCAATTCCTACTATTAGCTCACACTCTCTTTATATTTATATATATTGTTCAAATTTTCAATCGTTAATAAAATACTTTGTATTCATCCACTCAAGTTCAAAAACATTTTTTTAGACTTGTACTGGATGACAATTGATGTTAATACAGTTTTTTCAAATATTAATTCACTAATTAAATTAAATTTTATATTTCATTTTTGTTCAAAAGTATAAGACTCATTCCATATTTATAGTCTCACCTTCACGCGTAAAAAGATAATGGGGCTGTTCACGGACGAAGATCAGGCGGCTCGCGGGCGAAGGAGACTATAAATGTGGAGTGAGTCTATACTTTTGAACAGAAATGAAGTATAAAACTAAAATTAAATAATAAAATTTAATTAATTAATTAATATTTGAAAAAAACTGTATTATCGTTAAATGTAACATTGCTATGGCATCGCTATTTATTGTGAAGTTTGGTAATTTTTGAAATTCAATATTTGAAAAACGGCATAATCATTAGATTTTAAATTTATATCAAGAAAAATACAATTTTTTTTTAACTTTCTAACGCAGTTTGTCTAACAATTTTGTGAGAAATACTTTTCGAGCTATTAATTTTTGGTATTTTAGCTATTTATTTTTTATTTAATTTTTAATACATTTAAAAAATTTCTCTTATGTAAGATATTTAGCAGGGTATAAATTTAGGAATAAATACCGTCAGTGGCGAAGCGTGTAGATCGCTGGAAAAAAATTTCTATTTGACCTAAGCAGGAATTGACTTTAAAAAGTTTTCATATTACTTGTTTATTTATTTATTTTTATCAAATGAAAAATAAATTAATATTTTTGAAATCAAATTTTATCAAAGTGAGACACACACACACACACACACACACATACATATATATATATATATATATATATATATATATATATATATATACACACATATATATATATATATATATATATATATATATATATAGATATATAGATAGATAGATAGATAGATAGATAGATTTCGAAAAGTAAAAATTGTCATCATATTTCGATTATCATTGTAAGTATCATATTTCGAAAAGTAAAAATTGGCTTTACTGCTATTAAAAAAATATTTTTGGGGGTGTAATATCATGATAGCCAATACGATGAAGTAATCTCTCTTGAAAATTTAATATAGATTTTATTAAATAGAAACGATTATATACAAACTATTAACTCTTGGAAATAACTATATACACTTTTACCGTTACTTATGAGAAACAATCCTTACACAACACTACTCATTCACTTCTTAAAATGAAACCGAAATTCACTTGGATGCACTGCCGGCGTCCTACTCATAACAGAACACCACCAACACAACTGACTCTTACTCTCTTCACTTCAATTCATTCTCGGTAGGAGAGTTGGTCTCTTCATTTCAATTTACTTACATTAAAAAAAAAAGAAGTATTGGGAGGATGTTGGTTGTATGACAGGGTCCTTTTAGAATTTTTTAAAGAAAATAACCGTTAATATGTAAATGATTCTGACCGTATTCTTTTGAAAAATTTAAAAAATACAACCTAAAATTGAAAATTGGCCTGAAAAAAAAAAGATATTTTTTTACATGCTTTATTTTAACTTAGATTTCTGTACGCAGTCAAAACTTGTTACCTATTTTTCACACACTTTATTTTGACATAGATCTTTGAAATATGGAATATATGAGGAAAATGCATGAACTGAACATTTTTTTTTAATCACTAAAGAGGGTGCAACATCGGCCCATAACTTGCATTTTCCCAATAGAAATAACGTTACGATTGTTTAATTGTAATAGAAAAAAAACAGCTTCACTCTTACAACATTCATTCATTTTAACCACATTTTTTCAAGCATCATTATGACGTCAGCATTGAGCAAAGCACAAATTTGTGCTTTATAATGTAAGTTGACTGTATTATGAATTTTTATGAAAGCATGTTTAAAAAAATTATTTTTTACATTTAATATATTTTTATTTAAAAGAAATTTCCTGAACATCATTTTTAAAAATGTATTTAAGTATCGGATTTAATTCTTTCAAATATAATATAATATAATATAATATAATATAATATAATATAATATAATATAATATAATATAATATAATATAGTATAATATAATGTAAAATAATATAACGTAATGTAATGTAATGTAATGTAATACAATATAATGTAATATAATGTAATGTAATATAAGGTAATACAATATAATGTAATGCAATATAATGTAATGCAATGTAATGTAATATAATATAATGTAATACAATATAATTTATACAATGTAATATAATGATGCAATATAATGTAATATAATATAATATAATGTTATATAATGTGATGTAATATAATATAATATAATGTAGTATAATGTAATATAATGTAGTACAATGTAATATAATATGATATAATATAATATAATATAATATAATGTAATGTAATGTAATGTAATGTAATGTAATACAATGCAATGCATTAAATGCATCATTTCATGCATTATTATAAAACCTTTGTTAGACATTCTGAGGACTTATATTTGATAAAGCCCTATTTATTTCACTCAAATTATTACAGTTACTTTCTATTTATTTATACATAAAATTTATAATTTCTAAATATTTTTCGTCCATTTACAGAAAAAATTTCATTTTCCAATAAAACGACATTTCATACAAAAGGCATTTGACACAAGGGTAACATATTAAATGACTTTCTACAAATCAGTTCTGCTATAGTCTTTTCCTTTTTTAGGGTTTTGTTCATCTCACGAAACCCTATTACTCCCGCTCAGTTGTCTGTCTGTCATAGAGCCGCTCTTACAGAGTTGAAACTTTGTGTATATATAACTGAATACCTGCTATGAAGCTGAACATATTAAAATTTGAAAATATCGTATTATTTTTATAAATAGAGATAAAAATTTAAAATTCTAACAGCCTTTTCCTATTAAATGTAAACATTTTTCGTTATAGTAGTTGCCAACAATTAAAAATCCACAATAAAATTATTTCCACAATAATTAATTTTCTATTGAAATATTTCGACGTGAAAAATGAAAATGAAATAAAAAGTTTCAGCAATTGAAAAAAAAAAGATTAATATGAAATAAAAATGATTGACGCATATTGGTAATGAAACGGAAATTTTCGAAGATTTCTCAATAATACAAGGAGTATGAGTATATGTATGTACAGAACGCAGATTAATATCACGTCATTAGGGATTTAAAAAGAAAATTAATCTGACGTCATATCGGAAGTTTAACGGATTTCTCAAATGTTTGAGAATAACACAAAGCCAGTATCAATATGAGTAATAGAGAATAATAAATATATGAGTTTGAGGAACGTATTGAATCATGATAAAAATCTGATTGTGGAAATATTCGCATATTTTAACATTTTGAAGGTTATATTTACACATAATTGTAACCTTGTGTTGAATCGGATTTACTAATTTAATCAAGCACATTAACTTATAAAATGTTTTATGAATTAGAAAAAAATACGACATTCCAAACTGAAAATAATTCATATTGCAAATATGAAGTTGCCATTTTCAGAATACAGATTGACATATACTAAGAAGGTTATTTTGTACAGATTAAAATTTGAAAATATAAAGAAAGATGTTTCAAGAACAATGACTTGGAATTGAAAGAAATAAACTGTATTTTAATCTAAATGATCTTATCTTGTCATAGACATTTAAAACAAAATGCAGTATAGTGGCTGTAATGAAAAGAGATTTGTTCTATTCAAAACAGAAATTAAAGTTCTGTTAACATAATTGTTTTCTAAAAAAAATGTTTTTTAAATTTCCTTTAGCCGTGAATTTAATTTCGAGACTGCCTCTGTTAAAGGACAAGGAAGGGTCATTGAACATGTTTGGATACAATTAAAAAATTCATGACTCCAAAAATAGTTAAGAAATCGCAACAATTTTCTTTTAAAAGTATTTTATAATTCTCCAAGATTAGTTAGATGTAATTGTTTCTCAGCCGTGACCTTTGCGCAGAAAGAGGTGTTCATGATATCGATTATTTTTCCATGATTCTCTATAATAAACAAGATGGAAAGTAGCCGTAATATTTTGATAAATATTTTAACAGGTTTTTTGGTGATGCATAATGTTTTCCTAATGTATAATTAGTATGTTTAAATATAATTTATTTTTAGATACGTTAACATACAAATTATGTTTCTGAAATTTGTTTTACAGATTAATTTAACCTTTTATTTCTTATTTGTAAAGTGTATGCATGTTATCTATTAAAATTTTAAAAACACAGAAACGAAAATTTACATTTTGCCAAGAATGTTTGTAATTAATATTTGTAGGACACACTTTGAAAAATATTGAAAGGAGGGATAATTATTTTCAATATATTCATTGATTGGAATATCACATTTCGAATATACATTAATTATTTTTCCGAATTTCAAAAATTCAGTGAAAATTTTGAGGTATAATTATAAATTCGGTTTATTTGGAAACCTTTTTTTAAATAAATGTAGAACAACTTTAACGTAATAATGTAACAATAATACCAGAGATTGTGTCGCATTAGAATCCGATTCACAAAGGGGCTTACTCCATCTGGTGAGAGAGTTTTGGACAGAAAAAAAATAAAGTTCGAAATACAATAATCATCAAAATATGCTTTTTTTTCTTCCTATTTAAAGGAACAAAATATCAGGTCAGTCGAGTAAAGTCTTGCGCCTTCTACCAGGCTATGAAATTACGAAAACTAACAGCAAATTATGACGAATCATGTAAAAGTAAAGTTCATAATTCTGAAATACAATAGTCATCAAAATTTTATTTTTTACCTCCTATTTAACAGAAATAAACTTCGGTATATCGATTAATGTCCTGAGCCCACTAATAGGACCCGAAATTAAGAAAGCTAACAGTAAATTGTGACGTGTCATGTAAAAGTAAAGTTCATAATTTCGAAATACAATAGACATCAAAATTTGATTTTTTATCTCCTATTTAACGGAAATAAACTCCGGTAAATCGATTAATATCCTGAGCCCTCTGCCAGGCCCTGAAATTACGAAAACAGAGCTCTAACTATGACGTATCATGTAAAAGTAAAGTTCATAATTTCAAAATACAATAGACATCAAAATTTGATTTTTTATCTCCTATTTAACGGAAATAAACTCCGGTAAATCGATTAATATCCTGAGCCCTCTGCCAGGCCCTGATATTACGAAAACCGAGCGCTAACTGTGGCGTATCATGTAAAAGTAAAGTTCATAACATAAAAATTCAAAAGTCATCAAGATTGTCTTTATTTCTTCGTATCTAACGAAAAGAAATTTCCAGATTTTTTCTTACTATGTTCCAAACGTTCCCTACGGACGGGATTCATATTACTGTTTTTCCACGCAGTGAAATAATTTTTTCCAAGATCATGCCCAATGTTTTCGTGGCCGAATTATACAGATAATCCGCCAACTATCTATGTAAGCGTAAGCCCATCAACAACTCAAAAAATTATTTCTATACTGAGTCCCAAATGTGAAATAGAGGTCGAAAATATGATACAATTCCCAATGAATTATCATTAGTTCAACGGTTGATATTGGCCTGAAAACATTGATGGATTAATCTTTTTTTTCTATCGTATGAAAGATAAATATGCAGGTTCAAAAAATTATTGCATTTTGGAATAATGCGCAAAAGTATACAGTTTGATTACATGATTTATCACAATTTGCTATCATTTTCCGTAATTTAAGGGCGTGGTGGATGGCTCAAGATATTAATCGATTGACTTACAATTTTTTTTTCTTTTTAAAGAGGAAGAAAAAACAAGTTTTGATGGCTTTTGTATATCGACATTATAAACTTTATTTTTACATGATACGTCACAATTTTCTGGCAATTTTCGTAACTTCAGTGCCTGGTATAGGGTTAAAGACATTAATCGACGGAACTGATTTTTTCCGGTTAAATAGGAAGTTAAAAAGCAAATTTTGATGACTATTGTGATTTAACATTATGAATTTTATTTTTACATGATACGTCTAAATTTGTTGTGAATTTTCGTAATTACAGAGCCTGGTAGAAGGCTCAAGACATTAATCGATTGACTTGAATTTTCTTTTGTTAAATAAGAAAGGAAGAGACAAATTTTATTCACTATTGTATTTCGATTTGTAAACATTATTTTTTCACTACATTCTACAAAAGAAGACACATTTCTTTTAAATAATCTTTTCTAAGGTATAATTTTGAGTAATTTTTAGCTCACGAGCTATCAAAGCTTGAGATAATGTGCCAGCCCATTCTGTATGTATGTACGTATGTAACGCGATAACTCGTGATAGAAATATCCATTTTGCTTCCAATTTTGTTTAGAGGTTCATTCTAATAAGGCGCTTCCCTGATTAGTTTTGGAAGTTCATTGGTTAAGTATAAAGGGGGAAAAGGGGGACTAACTCCCCCTTAATTTGGATAAATGGGTTTTTCATGCAGAATTATCCGTTTTTCTTCAAATTTTGTATATAGGCTCATTGTGATAAAGTGCTTCTCTGATTATTTTGGGGGTTTCATTGGTTAAGTGTAAAGGGGAAAAGGGGGGCTAATGCCCCCCCCTAATTTACATAAATGGGTTTTCCTTGCAGATTTATCCGATTTTCTTCAAATTTTGTATATAGGTTCATTTTGGTAAGGAGCTTTTCTGATGAGTTTTGGACGTTCATTGGTTAAGTATAAAGGAGGTAAGGGGGGGGGCTAATCCTTCCCCTTAATTTAGATAAATGGATTTTACACGCAGAATTATCCGATTTTTTGCAAATTTTGTATATAGGTTCATTGTGGTAAAGCGCTTACCTGATTAGTTTTGGAAATTCATTGGTTAAGTATAAAGGGGGTAACGGGAGTTTAATACCCCTTAATTAAGATAAATGGGTTTTTCATGCAGAATTATCCGATTTGCTGCAAATTTTGTATATAAGTTCATTGTAATAAGACACTACCGTGATTAGTTTTGGGTGCTCATTGGTTAATTGTAAGGGGGGGGGGGTGGATGATTCCCCTTAATATATTGTCGACTTCTTTATTTTTCGATGAGCATTATTCTTTGAAATAAGAGTGTAACATACCGTTATTGTGAATAGCCTGTGAGCTCAATGCTCTCAGTTTAAACTGGGCGGTTTTCTTTTTTTTATTTTAACAACACATAGCATTCATTATGTACAAAATTCATTACGTAATGTACAAAAATCTTAAATGAAAATATCTTCCATCCTCCTCCATATTTTAAGTATTTTGAAGTGAAAACATCTTCTACTACAGCATAGGATGTAACGATACTGTATTTTAAAAGTTTAATATTGCAAACTGTGTTGCCGAAGGACATTCTCTACTATAAAACATCATTTTCAACTTGGCAAGGATTTAAGTTGAATGCAATATTTCTTTTGTATTGCTTTAGTAATACTAGAAAGTTTAAATCTATTATAATAAATATATAAAACATCACCACTGTTTGTGCATTCTATGAAAAATAATAGACGTTTTCATTGAAAAGAAAATACCTTTCTTAAAGTAAAGCGACTCAATAAAATTCAAGTATTCTTCAAACTAATGTTTCGCTAACTGAGAAGACTATTTTAAAACAATATAAATTAATTTTCATAGAGTACTATGACCACATGTATGGTAAAAACAATGTTATACATATTTTATTTTTTTTAAATTTAAATCACAAACATGTTTTAGTACTGCACAACTAAAGTATATGGTACTAATTTATTTTTCATGGAAATCCTACATTTATATTTTACTTTTGTATTGCTGAAAGTATTTCAGATATGTACACATATAAGAAGCGTTCGAATATTTCATCATTATGGCCGAGTGATACATATATTTATTTTCATTATTTGTGAATATGTTAATCTGTGTGTCCCATATCTTTATGTGAATAAAATGAACCACCTTCATTATACCATTATTGGCTGCGGCATGCAAACTAATCTTCAAGTTAAAGTATAAAATCTGTTTACGTATATTTCAGTTAATGTAATATAGCAAATTAATGAAAACGCATTTCCAATTATTTTATAAACAATATATGTTAAAATACATGTATCATTGTAATCACAACTATTTTTTTATTTAAATTCAGTTAGATATTAAAAATAATATTGCTTGAATATTTTCATACACAATGAAACTTTTGGACTTTTTATATGATTTTATTTATTGTTTTAAAGTTTGTATAAATTATCAAGCGGAAAGAAAAATATAATACATATATCTGAACGTAATTGAAATCAGCGCATTTTTATAAATATTTCCACATTTATTTTAAAAATACATATTTTTTTAAATTAGTGTGACTTATATTTAGCAAAAGTCTTAAATTATATACATATTTTTTTCTTCCCTTAACTCTCATTACATTGCAATTAATGCATGAGTTACATTTGGTAATGTTAAAATCTGTCATTGATAATGCGTGGATAGCATTTGTTATTGCCAGAAATATCACACGTTTGCTATTTTGTGAAACTTCAAATATTTCAATATACATTCTAAAACATGATTTATCGATACACAAATTTGAAAAGTAAAATCTCGAAAAATAGTCTTTTAGAGGAAAAGAAAACAATCAGCATTTAAGGAGAAATAGAATGGAAAAAATTAAATAATATTGGATATCGAAATGTCGGAAAATTAAAAAAATAAATATTAGGAAAATATTGGAAGTGCCAAAGGCATAATCGTCGTAATAAGTCATTACACAACAAACGTAACAACGGTTTTCCAACAATTACACTCCAACGGGATTTATTTTTATTTAGTTTTCTAAATTTCTAAGATTTTTTCACATTTTTCAGTATACATTTCTTGTATCGAATAAAATAAATCATACTTCTAATGCAATGGTGAATTGTGGTAAAATCAAAGGTTGAAGATATTATATATATATATATATATATATGAACTCAGCGCATGCAGTTAAATCTTTTATGCTTTAGAATTCTTTAGTTATAAAAATGCATTATATTTTAAATGTAAATATTTGAACTTTTAGTAAAAAAATACTAATCACACACACACACACACACACACACACACACACATATATATATATATGCATTATTTAAATTCAGTTAGACATTAAAAATAATATTGTTTAAATATTTTCATCCACATTGAAATTTTTTTATTTTTTAAATGATTTTATTTATTGTTTTAAAGGATGTATAAATTTATACATATATTAATTAAATATAAATATAGCGAAGTATATATGTATATATATATATTATCCAACCAAATATATATATGTATATATTATCGCTATCATCCATACACGTCTAAGAATTTAACGAGTAACAAATTATGGTCGATTGTTATCTAATATTAAAATCTGCCTGTCTGTATTTCGCAGCTACTCCTCTTTAAATATGTAAGATTGGACGATCAAATTAACAACAATTCTCCGCGCCGATCACAGATTATCATATAAAGTATCAGAATTTTAAAAATTGAATTAGTTTCCGACATATTTTTCTTTATCTATTTTTAATTACATGTGTGTAGCAACTAAATTACTCCATTTTTGTGGAGAAAACACAGAAAAGGGAAAACGATAAGGTTATTGGATTATTTTTGACGTCATCTTAATATTAAAATAGAAAATTGAAATTATCTTTAATTAGAATAGATAGTGTAAACAAAATTGTATTTATATTATATATTTGAAGAAATAAAAACTTTTTCCACATTATTTACGCTTCAGGAATCGCTTTATATTAGAAAACAAAAAATCGTCTGTGGACAAATTAACAGGAATCTTTTCATCGTAGCTTTTTTGAGTTTTATATCCAACTAAACAAGTTAAACAAAAACAGAATTACGCTCCTTATATTCAAACTAGAATGCTATTGACCTCTATTTACATGAAATGTATATAAAAAGGAATCATATATAATATACTTACAATTTCAAATAAATATTTTATAAAGAATTATATTAAAACTTTTCAAAAGGGATAAACAAGAGGAATAGTTTCATGCAAAAAATGCTGATTTTTTATCATTTATTTGAATTTATAAATCTGAAATATTTCTAAATAAGTTCGTCATAATGAAGTCGTTTTTAATTTTCGAAATATTTGGTAGTTGGGGGGAAAGAAAAATGGATTATCAGCTGTTTTTGATGCATTTTTCATTAAAATTAAATTTAAAAAATAATAATTTAGTTAAATCAATAGCCTTTTAAGACTTTATTTATGCTCCAGAAGAAGAAAGCATTACAATGAAAAAATATAAAATAGAGAATCTAATATATATATTTTTAAAAATAACTGCCTGTTGCTATTTCACAACTATACGCTTCCTAGATTTTGGAACGCAGCCCAATGATATTAATACCTGATATACGCTTGGAACAGAGACTTTCTATAAGATCTCAGAAATTAATTAATATTTAGTTGAATTATTTTCCGATAGATTTTTTTAATTGTAAAAAAAAAACAAAAAAAACGTTTATCTAATGAGGAGCAACTAAATTACTTATATATTTTTTAATTACTTAATTTTTTAAGGAAAAGGAACGAATTAAAGGTAAATAATGTGATATCGTCTGCTATCCAAATTGCAAACCAGACATAAGTATTGTATTTATCTCTATTTTTTTTAATCGATTTAATATTTTTATAGTTTACATTCAAAATAAAAAATGTCAAATAACAAATGTCAAGACAAAAACAAAATGTGACGTAAAGAATAATCATATAACTTACTTCCACATCTATATATATATTTGTCTTACGTGGCGCGAAAATAGGGCTGAATTTGTAACTTATGGTTTGGCAACAACCGTAGTTTCCAGAGTTCAGACCAATGAACAGACTAGATTGTGTTAGATTAGCTCCACCTCCAATATGGCCGTCAGTGTGAGAGCATTGAAACCATAGAATGAAGCTCAAACTAGCAATTATTAAAAATAAAATAACATGTACGTAATCCAAAGCGTCTGAGATTTCATTTTTAAATGTGACGTAAATTTCCCTAGTTACTCGTATTTCTCTTTTTAATATTCACGCGCAAGTATATTTTTATTACGTAATTTTCTACATTTAATGCTTTTAACACGTGATCATTTAGTTATTATTTTAAAGTTTTATTTCTGTTTTTAATAGTCACGTGTAAATACATTTCTTAATTGAAAGGGAATATTATTTTGTGCGCTATTTTACAAATTGGCAACAATTCAAATAATGGATTTTATGAAATATGAAGTAAATCTTCTTCAAAATAATGAAAATTATGAATAAAAAATTGAAATATAACCGCAAAAAATGAGTCAAATTGAAAAAATAATTGCAGTCTGCATACCGCACCTTTGTCAACTACATCCTTACAAATTATGATTAAATTCATGTGCATAGTTTTCATTTCTATAAAACTTTTATAAGAAAATTATTTTGACCAAGTTTAATATTAAATATCTCTTAAAAGAATTCTTCGATTTAAAAACTGTCTACTTCAGCGTGTTTATCGAACATTTCTTTATGAAACCACCAATTTTTAAATTTTTATTTGCAATAGTTTTCTGGATATTAGTACAGAAAGTCTTCAAGGCACAAAATCTTTATTGACAGCGGCTGCTGCGGCTGCTGCGGCTGCTGCTGTGGTGGTTACTTTTTTTTTAATATAGATAGATAGAGAGAAACTCCATTGTTTTCAAGTCATACAAAAATTCTTGTCTTAATGCTGTTCAGTTATTTATGTTTCTTTACATGCAAATAAATTCTTTCGAGACATTTCATAAATACAATGAAATTGACAGTTTTTTGTTTGTTTTATGCTTTAAAAAATATATTTCTCTACAAATTTCCAAAATTCACGATGGATTATTCGTTGAAAAATCAAATTATTGTCAAGATTATAAAAAAAAGTAGCAGGTGTGGGAATAGCGTATGTGTACGAAAAGAGTAGTGTTAATTATCATGTATCGCAATAAAATGATTTAATCGAGTTCCTTTTTTTCGATATGTTCAACATTAGCTGAAAATTACCTTTATGCCATGTCAACAGTAGTATAATTTGCACTTCTGCTTCTATAGTTTTTAGAGGCGTTCGTAATTATATAAATACGTAACTCCTATAGTCGTTGTCTGTCCCTCTGTCCATCTGTCTGCATAGAACAGCGCAAAAACTATCAAACCGAATTGTTTGAAATTTAATATATATATAATCCTTGAAGAATTTCGTCAAGTCATTTGAAATTTTATGAAAATCGAATCTAATCTGAAAATATATTAATAAAAATATTTATTAAGTAATTTGATTTTTTTTTAAATCGGTACTTCCTTGTTATAGCAGCTTCCGAGGATTAATCACCAAGCGATCGAGATGTATAGTCAAGTTATCTGACATGTATGACATTATAGTCCTTTTATGACGTATATGATATTTTAGAACCTCTATGACTAAGCTATCGTGACATTCTTCATTCTATTAAATCCAATTATACGTAAATAATTCGATGATAGGTAATGAAGATTGCCACTAGGTTGCCAAGGTGATTACGTCATATTTTAGATGGAGTCATTTTATTTCCGTATTACCGAATTTCAAAACACAATTTGTATTCTAAAATTGTTTAATTATAGCAATCATGTAATCTACCGACAGATTTTTCGATATATGTTTCCAAAGAAATAGATATTAAATGGAAAAATTTTAATTTTTAGTTACGCCTTTTTAAGTTCGCATTTAAAAAAACACTTCTGTACGAGCATTTCCATCACTAAAGTAACAGCCATGCCAAATTTTAAGTTTCTAGCCCTAACAATTAAAGACATATCGTAATTCAGAACGTTTCTAGAGCGTTTTTCACTTATATGATTCTTTTAAATTTCGAGTTTAATCGAGCCGATTCTATTGTCAAAGAAATGTACACTTCTCTACATTTTTAAAAAAAATTCATGGAATGTACAACAGTTTTCGCAAAGAAAAATAAAATAACTCCCTTTTTTATGTTTCGTTAATTTTAGCTACAAATGCCTCAAAATATTGAAGGAAATTTTATTGCCACCGTGTACTAAATGTAATGCGTAGTTATCATATTTAATGTTATATAAAGTTTCTACTGAAGTATAACAGTTTTTGTTTACTTTTCTTTCGTGGCGTTTACTTTACTTAACAAAATATTATGAGAAGCAACAATAAATTCAACTTCCTTTATATAGTTTCAAAATCTTGAAAATAAAACACATACGTAAGATATCTTTAAAAAATTAAATATATACTATATATATATATAATAAAATCTAAAAATGCCTTTAATGTTGAAAATTCCATGAAAAATATATTAGCTAGGATCATAGTGTTTGTAGAGAGAAATATTTGTAGAGTTCTATTTATCCATTTTAGCTTCACTTCACTGGAATTCCTTTAAAATGCATTGAGAGCATTGCACAAGAGAAATGTTTAAACATTGTCTAAAATGATATGCTTCTAAAAAATGTGTATATTTTATGATACATTAAATGATGCATTAAATATTATATTGCAGCCAAAAACTGTTTATTCTACTCTGAAATGGGAAAAGAAATGTCTTTATATTTTCATCAATATATAGATTTGTTTCATAAATAAATAGAAATGATTTTATTTGCACAGTGGTTACATAAATCAATTTATTATTCATTTTTTTTCGATTTTGTATTTAACAAATTTTTAATAATATGCAAAGGTGTAAATGTTTACTGAAACATAACCTGAAATCGTTTTACTTATAATCTGTAAATTTATTAATCAAATAATAAAATACAACTTAACATTGACTTATCATGCACTGTTAAAATTTCGCAGAACATTGGCCAGTCATTTGACCGTTTTTATAGAAAACGGTTATATAACCTTCATTTAACTCTATTCTGACAATAATATGGGCAATAATATTTTTAATATAATATGCAAAAATATGTCTTTTCATAAAAGACATTCAGCGATGACAATAAATGTGTATACAATAGTTTTACGTTCATTGCAGACATTTTTTCAAAGACAGAAAAAGACAGAAATATCAACGTTGATTAGAATTGCATATTTGAACCGAGTCTATTATATTCATTAGCACCAGAATATTTAAAAAATATTTTCCATTTCCAGATAAGCAATTGGAAAAATTTTTTAATTTAATGAAATTGATATTGAACTCTTTTATGATGTATATCTGATTATAATATTTTCAGAGTTTAAAAATAAACTATCTAAATAAATAAGTAAAATTTTCGGGTTTCCTAAAAAATAATATGGGTAAAAATGAGCGGACAATTTTAAGTGAAAAATAACATAAATTCCAAGTTGAAATGCACATGGGATTATTGGGGTAAATTAAAGTAAAAAATAAAAGAGTACATAAAGTAAAAGCTGATGTTTGATTAGAGAGACGAATTATTTATCTTTATTCTAGTTTAAATACTTTACATTTACATGAATGGAATTTCATTAAACACAGTCTAAAACTTGTCTAAACTCAAGTTGTCTACACTCAATTATTAATTGAGAATATAAAAATAATTTAGAGCATATCAGGTTCAGGTTCAGATTCAGCTGAGCGTTGCGGACTACAAATTAGCTAAAGCTCAACAAGCCCCACTCATCGGGGATATCCACTATCCAAGGACCTTAACCAAGAGACAGCACATGGCCAAACTCCCAAAGAAAGCAGGCCAATCTTTTAAATATTTATAGAAATATAACCAAATACAAAACAGAAGAAAATGTAAATATCAAATTAATTACAATATAGGTCTATATTAATGTATCTTTAAATTAAAAACCTGTTTTAAACTTGAAATTTCTACTAAAGTCAGTAAGCAGCCTTCTATTAATGTCAATAAAATCACATGCCATCAATATCACGGAGAGTCACCAAAATAAATAAGTTTATATAAGAGCAGCATCTGCTGCATTTTGAAATAATAGCTGGTTATTTTCTAACATTTTAACACAGTCTATTATATTATGAAGGAGATTGGTTCGCGTTATGACGTATTGTAACCAATTGGATAAGGGGATTGTAGTAGACATGAAATCTTGACGTTAGAGTGCAGTTCAGCAAATAATGCGACGACCGTCACATACGAAAAAACATTTCCTTTATCTTTTTAACACTTTCTAACCTAGTTGAAAAGTGTTTATGACTTCGTTTTGATTAGCCGTCTGCCATCTGTCCGTGCTCTAACTCACGTAAATATACTCGGATTGCCATAAATTTATATATATATATATATGATACATTCCTGTCGAAAATTGGCACATTATAGACGATCGCTATTGCTGTCGACTTGAACGTTCTTTCCACCAGACAATCGGAACATCTCAGTCCGAAACCATTAAAATTACCTGATAATCATATCGAGGTAGCCGCAGTCGAGATCGTTGAAATGTAGTCATGACACCCGGACAGGGCATCACTTCGAGTCGCTCACCATGAAGACAAACCTCGAAGATATCACATCGGGAATCGTAGTGTATTTGCAGTCGTAAAAATTGAGCAGAGGCAGTGAAATCCAGAAGAAATTTCCCAAAAACATTAAAAAGAAGACTTAATAACTTAATAGATGAGCAGTGGCTTTATTGTGATCACAGAGATGAAAGCAACTCCACCAACTTTCGCTTCATTAAAACTGAACACATTTGAAGATCTTGAAGAATTAGCAGAGCTTGAAGAATTACTACCGATGCATTAGTGTAGACTCCCCAGTGACGGCAATTAGATGACAACCACTAATTCGTGTAAATTCTGTCTCCGAAGCCAGTGTAACCGTATAAATACTTCAAAATTTGGCCCAAAGGTACAAAACGCGCGAACAAGCTGGTCCACTCGCATCCATGTTCGGAGGGCGCAAGGGGGATAAAGAAGGCGGAGCTTTCTCGCTAATGGATGAAAAAATGAGGCCACGAAGGCGTGTCTCTGACGTATGATTAAAACTCTTTAACAGAAGCGGCAAATTAAAAAGGTAAAAAGGCCTTTGGGCGCGAAAACCGCTTGGAATCATGGGATGCCGAATGAATTAAATAGAAATAAAAATGGTATTACAAAAGTTCCAAAGAATAAAAATTAAATGTTTCAAAAGAAGAAATTAGGCAGGTGCGTTTAGAGGCAGTGTTGCAATTTAAGAGAATAAGGTTTTAATAAATACGTGTAGCTTTTAACAGATTAAGATTTTTAGAATGATAAATAACAGAATATTTTGATTAAGTTATGGAATAAAATACAAAATAGATTTAAGAGATATTTTAAAAAGAGAGGAAAAAAAGAATTGAAGAATTTGGAATAATTTAACTAAAGAAATAGGGCGAAAATTTTTTATTATTACATATATATATTATTATTGACGTCAAATATAAGATGATTCCTATGTAAAATGAAGTGTGTAAAAGTGCAGTTTATCTACAGGGAGAGTCAAAAGTATTTCGTTACTTTACCGTCAATCGGAAAAAATCTTTCAAGCTCAATTGAAGGGGAATGGGGCAAGAATGTACCAAGCCAAAATTTTGGTGAAATAAATCTAACACTGTAATCTGTTGCTTAATATTGTACATTATAATATCTAACATATAATTTGTTTCTAATGTCACTTGGCGGCAAAATATCTGACAGGTTTCGTTTTTGCCCCAGATGTTTATGTCCCCAATGAACATAGCTAATTTACAAAAAAAAAACTTATTAGTAATATCACTAAAATAATGCCAGATTGTTACTCAGAATATCTCAAATGTTACTAAAATATTGGCGAAAAAACTTTAGTTGCATATCTTGATTTAAGTATTTGATCAAATTTTCAAATTTAAATATCTCAGAAGTTCCAAAATAGGGCTTGGCAGGCTCTTACCACGAACCTTTCAATTTGATGATGTTACGTCATTTTAATCATCATGAAATTGATATACAATTATAATGTGCACAAAAACATACATTTTCTAAAATATGGTGTAAAAAAGCATTTATTTTTCATTTACGGGATCACACAAAATAATTCTGTTACACAATGTTTTGCGGTGAAAATGGTTTGCAATGCAATTTAAATCATGTTTCACTGCTTTAAACATAATGAAATTTATGTATTACTGATGTGCGGTATTGTTCACCGAAAAGTACGGTTTGCATCGCATTTCTCGTTCATTTATAGGGACACGCAAAACAATTCTGTAACAGTATGAGTGCGATAATTACACAATGTTACTAATAAGTGCGTTTTCAAATTTGGTTTGCGTCTTTAAGTTTAACTAAATTTTTGCAAAGTAAGTGGTGGGTATATATTCTGTTGATCATATACAGGGAATTGAACATAAGTATTGAACACAAAGGAATTAGTAAGTATTGCTTAATGTGGGAGCGAATTGATTAATGGTATTTTTAACTGTATTACGAATTTTCCTTCTGAACTATATTTAGTAGACTAATAGAAGTTTGTGGGATATAAATAAATTCATATACAGAAAACTACGCAAAGAACGATTTACATTGTCGTTTAAAGTTGGTAATTGTTAGAAGTGAGTTTTAAGTTACCTTATGGATTTGGATTCATATGGATACCATATGGATACCTTATGGATTTTTTTACCTGAATTAAATTTTAGCTTAATATGTGGTGTGTGTGTTCAAAATTCTTTATAAAATATACAGGCACAAAAGATTTCGTGTGCATTTTCATCGATTGGCAAAAACTGCTAAACGTGAAATTTATAGATAAATAAAATTTTATCATGCTATGTAGTGTATATCCAAATCTATAGATCATATTCAGGGTTGCAAAAAATAATTTGACTATTTTTGACTATGTATATTAAATACTAAAACTGGATTTTTAAATGTGTTGCACGTTTCCTTAACTGTGTACTTTTGTACCTTATTTAACGGTGAAGATTCGTTCAGTTTTCTGGATGTGTCGGAGTTTCATAATCTATGCTTGACGTTAGATTTTTCGTTCCTGTTTAATAATTTTATCAGTTATAATATTTATTATTATAATGTAGTATTTCCAAAGTATTAATAGAAAAAATATGGTCAGCTTTCTGCATGAAATACTGTTAAGCGTGAGAGAAATTGAATACACAATTTTTCCGAAAATGTCAAATGGATTTGTGTAAATATTGTGCAAAAAATTGTATAATAAAAGAGCGGTAAACCTATATCTACAGGATAATAATAAAATACAATTATGAAAATGAAATTCCAAAATTAATTATTTGGTGTATGCCGCTACAATATTCTTGCACACAATAGAGTAATATACATAATATTGTCAGTGAGATCATTTTACATTTAATTCGTGCTGGCTTCCTTGGTACTGCTTAAAACTAATAATGTTTCGTCTAATGAAATTATGTCCATCCAAAATTAAAAAGAATTATTCAAAAAAAATGGAACGTAATGGTGTGTGTAATTTTCAAAAAACTATTACATACTTCGAAGAGATGTTGGGTTTTTTATTTTTCTTGTTAATTTTTTTTCCAAAAAAATGTAACAAAGTTGTTTGTAATTTTAAACCCCAATTACATAGTGTAAAGACAAGATTGAAAAGGTTGGAATTTTTTTTTGGAAAATATTTATCCCAAAACATTGTAAAATTCTGTCTGTAATTTTAAACCCCCTTTACATACAGGGAAGAGAAATTGGAAAAGATTGTAATTTCTGTTTGAAAAATAATATTCTAAAAAATGCAAAAATGTTTTCTGTAATTTAAAACTTCAAGTACATTCTGCGAAGAGAAGTTGGGAAAGGTTGGAAATTGTTTTGGAAAAGATTTATTCCAAAAAATGCTAACATGTTGTCTGTAATGTTAAATCTCAGTAACTTACTGCGATATCATGTTTAAAATAAATTCTGTTAAAAAAGGATCTCTGATTCATTGGAATTAAAATATTCTGTATTTTTTTTATAATGTAGACAGTAAGTGTGCCTGTAATTTTCTATTTATTTACATGAGAGTATTTTGTAATAATAAGTAAAATTTTAGTAAAATTTAGTAAAATAATAGTATTTACAATATTTAAAATGATCTCTGGAATGTTTTGTTTGGAGTTAGTAGTAGATACAAAGGCATAAGCTTAGAGTTTCATTTATTAAGTACTAAGATGTATCAAAACTTTCCCTAATTATGAGAAAAAAAATTTAGAAAATAATAATTATGAAAAAAAAATCATATTTATATCACAAAAAATAATATATCTTATGAAACAAATATACAACTTTCTTTAAAATATTTGTTTTGAAATGGGAAAATTTACAGTTATGTAATTTGATGAAAACAATATTGAATTATTTTTAAGAAAAATTTTATTTCTTTAACAATTTAAAAAATAACATTTGTTAAAAACTGATACTATCACAATAAAACACTAAGGAGAACTTTGATAAAAGATAATTCAATTTAACTCCTATGTGTAAAAAAATTCTCCGTCTTCAAAATAATCTGTTTTTTCTTCCTATCTTTTAAAAATAGAGTAAAGTAGGAACATTGGTTCTGAGTATGAAAAACATAAAAGAGAATTTAAAATATAAATATTTTGATTAAAAATAATATATTTTTAGTTTTTATTATTTTCAATAATTCTATATTTTATATTATTCTACAGTTAGATTTTCTATAGGTTGTTTTCTACAGTCTAAAAGAGAGTTTCATTTGATTAGATTGCAACTTTATTACTATATACTATATCATTTGGCGAAGTAGTTTTCTAGGTTACGCATTGCATATATTTATAAGCATAAAGTTTCTCAAAGCTTAAGAATATTAACTTTCAGAACTGGATTATAAAACACTGTTTTATGTAATGATATTATGGAACGAATTTATCTTGTAATCATTTTAGAATGAATGCACATTGCTTCAGTGTGTGTGTGTGGAGGGAGTGTGGGGGAGGGGGACTCCACCTACATTAATCCCCTTTGTCAATTTAATATTGTGTTTTCACAATTACCAGTAATTGTGATACATCAAGAGTCAAGTGTCTGTGCGGGTGCGTTTTATTTGGTATTTTCGTTAGCATAAATATCTCGTTGAATACAGAAGATTTTATCCTACCATTAAAGTAATACTTACTTACATTTTAACCACGAAACATCTGTATCTACTGCACGAATGGAATAAAATCTCGTCTAACAAGTATACTTATACAAATGACAAATATATGTAAACAAATTTCCTCCGAGGAGACTAAAAAATATTATAATATCTTCTATTAGACGTCGAAAGTTTTTAACACTTTCCAACATAGTTGAAAAGTGTTTATGAATTCAGTTTGTCATCTGTCCGTGCTCCAACTCTCGTAAATATACTCGTATTGCCATGTAATTCATATCTGTTATTGAAGATTACTGTACAATATTCGGTATTAAAAAGGAAGTATGTATCATTTATAATATGTTTACATGGACACACAAAACAATTCCTATATTATGTTGTACACGGAAAAATCTTTTAAGGTGCATTTTAATGATGTTATGTTACAATATAATAAATGATAACACCTTGTAATAATATATTTCTTTTAAATGCTAAAAGATGTAAATTAACAGCATAATAAATACACAGTAAAATATATTTTATTAGGTTGTTTGAGATGATTCGACCCGCTCCGAGTCATTTTCAAAAACAGCCCTGGCTAGAATATATCAAGTAGAAACCATCGAAATAAATTTCGATGAAAGTAAAATAGTTTTTCCCTCCAGTCCTACGATCCACCCATAATAAGGGAAACCATTAAGATACTAACACGCATTAATACAATATTAACGATGCCGCATGCTTTAACATACCGAAATTGTGGCTCGATTTGCTCCATGGTTACAGATATGAAAAAAAAAACAAGTAAAAATAAAAGACCACGTGTGTATTTTTTAAAAAAAGTACGTGAAAATTAAATGACAGCATTTTAAATGATAACTTCAAAGACCGTTCAATTATGAAATATTTTCATTTGTTTTTGAAAATGACTCAGAGTGGGTCGTAACATGTCAAACAACCTAACATAAATATTTTACTGTGTATCTATTATGCTGTTAATATACACATTTAGCATTTAAAAGAAATATATGATGTTATGTTATTTCAAACATAAGTGATTGACACGCATCACTGAGGTTGACTCTAACATGATTTCTATAGATTATGGAGGGTGTAACATTTATCGTGCATTTACAGAGACACAAAGAAGAATTCAGTTAAAGTATGCTGTGATATACATTTTTAAACTTATGTAATTTTTAGTGTAGTACATGATGTGTATAAGATCTATAGATAACATAGATGGCTGAAGAAAGAATTCCCACACATTACCGGATATAGGCAGAAATTGCAGAGAATTTACTTTTACAAAATTGTTCATTCGACCTAGTTGAAGTGTTTATGAATTTTGTTTGTCTGTATGAGAAATATACTTGCATAAATGTCCACAGACGAGACTAAAAAATATTATTATATCTTCTATATTTTAGATGTCGAACGTTTTTAACACTTTCTAACATAGTTGAAAAGTGTTTATCAATTCGGTTTGTCGTCTGCCAGTGTACCAATTCTCGTAAATGTATACGTATTGTCATATAATTCATATTTATGTTATTAAATATGAATTATTACATATGAATGATTAAATATGAAGTATTATATTATTAAGGATTACTGTACAATATTCGGTATTAAAAAGGAAGTTTGTATCATTTACAATCTGTTTAAATGGACACACAAAACTATTCCTTTATTATGTTCTACAAGGAAAAATCGTTCATGGTACATTTTAATGATGTTGTGTTACTTCAAACATAAAGTTATTGACGCGCATCACAGAGGTTGACTCTAACGTTATTTCTATAGTTTATGGAAAGTGTAAAACTTATCGTGCTTTTACAGAGACACAAAGAAAAATTCAGTTAAAGTCTACTGTGAGATACATTTTTAAACTTATGTAATTTTTAGTGTAGTACATGATGTGTATAAGATCTATAGATAACATAGATGGCTGAAGAAAGAATTCCCACACATTACCGGATATAGGCAGAAATTGCAGAGAATTTACTTTTACAAAATTGTTCATTCGACATAGTTGAAGTGTTTATGAATTTTGTTTGTCTGTATGAGAAATATACTTGCATAAATGTCCACAGACGAGGCTAAAAAATATTATTATATCTTCTATATTTTAGATGTCGAACGTTTTTAACACTTTCTAACATAGTTGAAAAGTGTTTATCAATTCGGTTTGTCGTCTGCCAGTGCTCCAATTCTCGTAAATGTATACGTATTGTCATATAATTCATATTTATGTTATTAAATATGAATTATTACATATGAATGATTAAATATGAAGTATTATATTATTAAGGATTACTGTACAATATTCGGTATTAAAAAGGAAGTTTGTATCATTTACAATCTGTTTAAATGGACACACAAAACTATTCCTTTATTATGTTCTACAAGGAAAAATCGTTCATGGTACATTTTAATGATGTTGTGTTACTTCAAACATAAAGTTATTGACGCGCATCACAGAGGTTGACTCTAACGTTATTTCTATAGTTTATGGAAAGTGTAAAACTTATCGTGCTTTTACAGAGACACAAAGAAAAATTCAGTTAAAGTCTACTGTGAGATACATTTTTAAACTTATGTAATTTTTAGTGTAGTACATGATGTGTATAAGATCTATAGATAACATAGATGGCTGAAGAAAGAATTCCCACACATTACCGGATATAGGCAGAAATTGCAGAGAATTTACTTTTACAAAATTGTTCATTCGACATAGTTGAAGTGTTTATGAATTTTGTTTGTCTGTATGAGAAATATACTTGCATAAATGTCCACAGACGAGGCTAAAAAATATTATTATATCTTCTATATTTTAGATGTCGAACGTTTTTAACACTTTCTAACATAGTTGAAAAGTGTTTATCAATTCGGTTTGTCGTCTGCCAGTGCTCCAATTCTCGTAAATGTATACGTATTGTCATATAATTCATATTTATGTTATTAAATATGAATTATTACATATGAATGATTAAATATGAAGTATTATATTATTAAGGATTACTGTACAATATTCGGTATTAAAAAGGAAGTTTGTATCATTTACAATCTGTTTAAATGGACACACAAAACAATTCCGTTATTATGTTCTACAAGGAAAAATCGTTCATGGTACATTTTAATGATGTTGTGTTACTTCAAACATAAAGTTATTGACGCGCATCACAGAGGTTGACTCTAACGTTATTTCTATAGTTTATGGAAAGTGTAAAACTTATCGTGCTTTTACAGAGACACAAAGAAGAATTCAGTTAAAGTCTACTGTGAGATACATTTTTAAACTTATGTAATTTTTAGTGTAGTACATGATGTGTATAAGATCTATAGATAACATAGATGGCTGAAGAAAGAATTCCCACACATTACCGGATATAGGCAGAAATTGCAGAGAATTTACTTTTACAAAATTGTTCATTCGACCTAGTTGAAGTGTTTATGAATTTTGTTTGTCTGTATGAGAAATATACTTGCATAAATGTCCACAGACGAGACTAAAAAATATTATTATATCTTCTATATTTTAGATGTCGAACGTTTTTAACACTTTCTAACATAGTTGAAAAGTGTTTATCAATTCGGTTTGTCGTCTGCCAGTGTACCAATTCTCGTAAATGTATACGTATTGTCATATAATTCATATTTATGTTATTAAATATGAATTATTACATATGAATGATTAAATATGAAGTATTATATTATTAAGGATTACTGTACAATATTCGGTATTAAAAAGGAAGTTTGTATCATTTACAATCTGTTTAAATGGACACACAAAACTATTCCTTTATTATGTTCTACAAGGAAAAATCGTTCATGGTACATTTTAATGATGTTGTGTTACTTCAAACATAAAGTTATTGACGCGCATCACAGAGGTTGACTCTAACGTTATTTCTATAGTTTATGGAAAGTGTAAAACTTATCGTGCTTTTACAGAGACACAAAGAAAAATTCAGTTAAAGTCTACTGTGAGATACATTTTTAAACTTATGTAATTTTTAGTGTAGTACATGATGTGTATAAGATCTATAGATAACATAGATGGCTGAAGAAAGAATTCCCACACATTACCGGATATAGGCAGAAATTGCAGAGAATTTACTTTTACAAAATTGTTCATTCGACATAGTTGAAGTGTTTATGAATTTTGTTTGTCTGTATGAGAAATATACTTGCATAAATGTCCACAGACGAGGCTAAAAAATATTATTATATCTTCTATATTTTAGATGTCGAACGTTTTTAACACTTTCTAACATAGTTGAAAAGTGTTTATCAATTCGGTTTGTCGTCTGCCAGTGCTCCAATTCTCGTAAATGTATACGTATTGTCATATAATTCATATTTATGTTATTAAATATGAATTATTACATATGAATGATTAAATATGAAGTATTATATTATTAAGGATTACTGTACAATATTCGGTATTAAAAAGGAAGTTTGTATCATTTACAATCTGTTTAAATGGACACACAAAACTATTCCTTTATTATGTTCTACAAGGAAAAATCGTTCATGGTACATTTTAATGATGTTGTGTTACTTCAAACATAAAGTTATTGACGCGCATCACAGAGGTTGACTCTAACGTTATTTCTATAGTTTATGGAAAGTGTAAAACTTATCGTGCTTTTACAGAGACACAAAGAAAAATTCAGTTAAAGTCTACTGTGAGATACATTTTTAAACTTATGTAATTTTTAGTGTAGTACATGATGTGTATAAGATCTATAGATAACATAGATGGCTGAAGAAAGAATTCCCACACATTACCGGATATAGGCAGAAATTGCAGAGAATTTACTTTTACAAAATTGTTCATTCGACATAGTTGAAGTGTTTATGAATTTTGTTTGTCTGTATGAGAAATATACTTGCATAAATGTCCACAGACGAGGCTAAAAAATATTATTATATCTTCTATATTTTAGATGTCGAACGTTTTTAACACTTTCTAACATAGTTGAAAAGTGTTTATCAATTCGGTTTGTCGTCTGCCAGTGCTCCAATTCTCGTAAATGTATACGTATTGTCATATAATTCATATTTATGTTATTAAATATGAATTATTACATATGAATGATTAAATATGAAGTATTATATTATTAAGGATTACTGTACAATATTCGGTATTAAAAAGGAAGTTTGTATCATTTACAATCTGTTTAAATGGACACACAAAACAATTCCGTTATTATGTTCTACAAGGAAAAATCGTTCATGGTACATTTTAATGATGTTGTGTTACTTCAAACATAAAGTTATTGACGCGCATCACAGAGGTTGACTCTAACGTTATTTCTATAGTTTATGGAAAGTGTAAAACTTATCGTGCTTTTACAGAGACACAAAGAAGAATTCAGTTAAAGTCTACTGTGAGATACATTTTTAAACTTATGTAATTTTTAGTGTAGTACATGATGTGTATAAGATCTATAGATAACATAGATGGCTGAAGAAAGAATTCCCACACATTACCGGATATAGGCAGAAATTGCAGAGAATTTACTTTTACAAAATTGTTCATTCGACCTAGTTGAAGTGTTTATGAATTTTGTTTGTCTGTATGAGAAATATACTTGCATAAATGTCCACAGACGAGACTAAAAAATATTATTATATCTTCTATATTTTAGATGTCGAACGTTTTTAACACTTTCTAACATAGTTGAAAAGTGTTTATCAATTCGGTTTGTCGTCTGCCAGTGCTCCAATTCTCGTAAATGTATACGTATTGTCATATAATTCATATTTATGTTATTAAATATGAATTATTACATATGAATGATTAAATATGAAGTATTATATTATTAAGGATTACTGTACAATATTCGGTATTAAAAAGGAAGTTTGTATCATTTACAATCTGTTTAAATGGACACACAAAACAATTCCGTTATTATGTTCTACAAGGAAAAATCGTTCATGGTACATTTTAATGATGTTGTGTTACTTCAAACATAAAGTTATTGACGCGCATCACAGAGGTTGACTCTAACGTTATTTCTATAGTTTATGGAAAGTGTAAAACTTATCGTGCTTTTACAGAGACACAAAGAAGAATTCAGTTAAAGTCTACTGTGAGATACATTTTTAAACTTATGTAATTTTTAGTGTAGTACATGATGTGTATAAGATCTATAGATAACATAGATGGCTGAAGAAAGAATTCCCACACATTACCGGATATAGGCAGAAATCGCAGAGAATTTACTTTTACAAAATTGTTCATTCGACCTAGTTGAAGTGTTTATGAATTTTGTTTGTCTGTATGAGAAATATACTTGCATAAATGTCCACAGACGAGACTAAAAAATATTATTATATCTTCTATATTTTAGATGTCGAACGTTTTTAACACTTTCTAACATAGTTGAAAAGTGTTTATCAATTCGGTTTGTCGTCTGCCAGTGCTCCAATTCTCGTAAATGTATACGTATTGTCATATAATTCATATTTATGTTATTAAATATGAATTATTACATATGAATGATTAAATATGAAGTATTATATTATTAAGGATTACTGTACAATATTCGGTATTAAAAAGGAAGTTTGTATCATTTACAATCTGTTTAAATAGACACACAAAACAATTCCGTTATTATGTTCTACAAGGAAAAATCGTTCATGGTACATTTTAATGATGTTGTGTTACTTCAAACATAAAGTTATTGACGCGCATCACAGAGGTTGACTCTAACGTTATTTCTATAGTTTATGGAAAGTGTAAAACTTATCGTGCTTTTACAGAGACACAAAGAAGAATTCAGTTAAAGTCTACTGTGAGATACATTTTTAAACTTATGTAATTTTTAGTGTAGTACATGATGTGTATAAGATCTATAGATAACATAGATGGCTGAAGAAAGAATTCCCACACATTACCGGATATAGGCAGAAATTGCAGAGAATTTACTTTTACAAAATTGTTCATTCGACCTAGTTGAAGTGTTTATGAATTTTGTTTGTCTGTATGAGAAATATACTTGCATAAATGTCCACAGACGAGACTAAAAAATATTATTATATCTTCTATATTTTAGATGTCGAACGTTTTTAACACTTTCTAACATAGTTGAAAAGTGTTTATCAATTCGGTTTGTCGTCTGCCAGTGCTCCAATTCTCGTAAATGTATACGTATTGTCATATAATTCATATTTATGTTATTAAATATGAATTATTACATATGAATGATTAAATATGAAGTATTATATTATTAAGGATTACTGTACAATATTCGGTATTAAAAAGGAAGTTTGTATCATTTACAATCTGTTTAAATGGACACACAAAACAATTCCGTTATTATGTTCTACAAGGAAAAATCGTTCATGGTACATTTTAATGATGTTGTGTTACTTCAAACATAAAGTTATTGACGCGCATCACAGAGGTTGACTCTAACGTTATTTCTATAGTTTATGGAAAGTGTAAAACTTATCGTGCTTTTACAGAGACACAAAGAAGAATTCAGTTAAAGTCTACTGTGAGATACATTTTTAAACTTATGTAATTTTTAGTGTAGTACATGATGTGTATAAGATCTATAGATAACATAGATGGCTGAAGAAAGAATTCCCACACATTACCGGATATAGGCAGAAATTGCAGAGAATTTACTTTTACAAAATTGTTCATTCGACCTAGTTGAAGTGTTTATGAATTTTGTTTGTCTGTATGAGAAATATACTTGCATAAATGTCCACAGACGAGGCTAAAAAATATTATTATATCTTCTATATTTTAGATGTCGAACGTTTTTAACACTTTCTAACATAGTTGAAAAGTGTTTATCAATTCGGTTTGTCGTCTGCCAGTGCTCCAATTCTCGTAAATGTATACGTATTGTCATATAATTCATATTTATATTATTAAATATGAATTATTACATATGAATGATTAAATATGAAGTATTATATTATTAAGGATTACTGTACAATATTCGGTATTAAAAAGGAAGTTTGTATCATTTACAATCTGTTTAAATGGACACACAAAACTATTCCTTTATTATGTTCTACAAGGAAAAATCGTTCATGGTACATTTTAATGATGTTGTGTTACTTCAAACATAAAGTTATTGACGCGCATCACAGAGGTTGACTCTAACGTTATTTCTATAGTTTATGGAAAGTGTAAAACTTATCGTGCTTTTACAGAGACACAAAGAAAAATTCAGTTAAAGTCTACTGTGAGATACATTTTTAAACTTATGTAATTTTTAGTGTGGTACATGATGTGTATAAAATCTATAGATAACATACATGGCTGAAGAAAGAATTTCCACACATTAACGGAAATAGGCAACAGTAGCTTAAAATGGATTTTTTCAAAATTGTCTGTTTTAACACTTCTCGACTTAGTTGAAGAGTTTATGAATTTTGTTTGTCTGCCTGTCCATTTTACCATATATCTGTCTGATATTTGTGCGTTCTCTGATCCACATAAACAGTCAGATTACCATGAAATTGATATATGTTATTGGGGTTTTCTTTGGCATGTTCGGTATTGCTAATGAAGCGTATAGCAATTAAGGTTCGTTTACAGGGAAACTGAAAATAATTCAGACATATACAGTCTATGGGAAAAATCGTCTGCGGTAATTATACTATTTTAACATATTCAAATTAATTTATATCACCGAGGAGTACTTTAATGTCTTCATAGTGCTCCCTAATTATATATATATATATATATGTTTAAAATAATGTAATATCATTAAAATACACCGCAAACTATTTTACCTCATAGATCTTAACCCATTAGGTTCCGTTATATACATTAAACTATTTTTTTTTTATGAAACAGTTGTTTTTTATTTATGAATAGAAAGTCTTTAAGGTATTTCTGAAGAAAAAAAAATTCGAATATATAGGAAAAACAGCATGTTCCCAAAATGGGAGCAATAGCGCTTATTAGGGGTATTTTTTTTTTTTTTTTAATTTTCACTTATTCCTCCGTACATTTATTGTTGTTATTTCTCAGTTTGTTAGCTATAAAAGGGATAATATCATTCTGAAACTGGTATTTTACGATTAATTCATATAAATTAGGTCAACACCTACATTTAAAATAAAAATAAAAAATAAAATTACGGATTCCATAAGCATTTTCATTATCCATCTCTTTATTTTTCCTCATTACATCATTTTTGTCGTACTATTTTACATTAAAATGATTGGACATTTTTTATGCAGCATTATATTATATTTTTTTTCGTTTTCTGAAATTGTTTTACTATAATTGTGTAACTATTTTTTTTTTTTTTTTTGCAATTTGTTTAGTTTTTTCCATATTCCAATTTGAAATATTCGTCTGAAATTTCATCTAAAATATCAAGTCTGAGTTTAATACTTTGTCTTTTGTAAACACTAAATCAGATGTTTTTTGATTGCCTGTTGATTTAGAATTTACGAAAAGTTCTACAGCACCAAATATAACATGGGATAAATCGTAGCATAAATTATTTTCTAATACGACTGTGATAAAAAATAATTTATGCAACATGCATATGAGGAAGAAAATATCTTCCTCATATGTTACAATACTGCAATCAGGTGGCAAAAAAACGATTTCCGAAACACCGGAAAAATCATTAAAATATAAAAAAATTGTTCAATCATCAAAATCTAAAAAAAAATTGTTTAATCATCTTCCATCTAAAGTAATAAAAAAAATGTAATGATAAAAATAAAGAGATGGATATTGATCCTTTTATATTTTATTATAAATGTATAAGTTGGACTAATTTATATGAAATCGTCTTAAAATATTAGTTGTAGAATGAAATTATCACATTTATCTATACTAATATTATAAAGTAGTAAAGATTGTTTTTTTTGTTTTTTTGTTTTTTTGTTTGTTTGTAGGGGGTTATCTCTGGAACTATTAAAGCGATATCAAAAGTGATGGTGGCAAATTGATGGTGACAATCCTTGCTCCAACATAGGCTATATTTTATGTCGGTGCCACTACCCCCAGGGGGGTGCAAAAGCAAAAAACGTTCTAAAATTTCGTTTTTTTTATACTGGAGGAGCTAGGAACATGAAATTTGGCATGGTAGTTACTTATACGATGTAAATGCTCTCTAAGCACAAAGTCTAATAAAATTAGAAATTTAAAAGGGTGAGATGAGCGAAAAGCGTCCTAAAAACATTCTAAATTACAATTTCTATGGAATCTCTGGAACTACAGAACCGTTTTCAAAAGTGATGGGGGCAGATTGATGGTGACAGTCTCGGCTCCAACATAGGCTATATTTTATGTCGGTGCCACTACCACAGGGGGGTGCAAGAGCGAAAAACGTTCTAAAATTTCGATTTTTTTTATACTGAAGGAGCTAGAAATTTTAAATTTGGCATGGTAGTTATTTATAGGATGTAACTGCTCTATAAGAACAAATTCTAAAAAAGTTTGAAATTTAAAAGCGTGAGATGAGCGAAAAGGAGTAAAAGAGCGAAAAACGTTCTAAAATTTTGATTTTTTTTATATACTGAAGGAGCTAGAAACATGAAATTTGGCATGGTAGTTACTTATAAGTTGTAAATGTTCTCTAACAAAAAATTAAAAAAAAAATCGAAATTCAAAAGAGTGAGATGAGCGAATCGCGTTCTAAAAACATTCTAAATTACAACTTCTATGGAATTTCTGGAACTACAGAACTGTTTTCAAAAATGATGGTGGCAAATTGATGGTCACAGTTCCTGCTGTAACCTAGGCTATATTTCATGCCGGTGCCACTGACCCCAGGGGCGTGCATCAGCGAAGAACGTTCTAAAATTTCGATTATTTTATACTGAAGGTGTTAAAACATGAAATTTGGCATGGTAGTTACTTATAAGATGTAAATGCTCTCTAAGAACAAATTCTAAAAAAATTCTAAATTTAAAACTGTGAGATGAGCGGAAAGCGTTCTTAAAACATTTTAAATTACATTTTCTATGGAATCTCTGGAACTACCGAACCCTTTTCAAAAGTGATGGTGGCAAATTTTTGATGGCAATCCCTGCTCCAACATAGGCTATATTTTACGTCCGTGCCGCTAATCCCAGGGTGGTGAAGGAGCGAAAAACGTTCTAAAATTGCATTTTTTTATACTAAAGGAGCTAGAATTTTGAAATTTGGCATTGTAGTTACTTATAAGATGTAAATGCTCTCTAAGAACAAAATTAAAAAAAATCGAAATTTAAAAGTATGAAATGAGCGAAAAGCGTTCTAAAAACATTCTAAATTACAATTTCTATGGAATCTCTGGAACTACTCAACCGATTTCAAAAGTGATGCTGGCAAATTGATGGTGACACTTTCTGCTCCAACATAGGCTATATTTTAGGTCGGTGCCACTAATCCAAGAAGGGTGCAGGAGTGCAAAATTTTCGAAAATTGTGACTTTTTTATATTGAAGGAGCTAGAAACTTGAAATTTGGCATGGTAGTTACTTATAAGATGTAAATGCTCTCTAAGAATAAATTAAAAAAAAAATCGAAATTTAAAACGGTGAAATGGGCGAAAAGTGTTCTAAAATCATCCTAAATTACAATTTCTATGGAATCTCTGGAACTACAGAACCGATTTCAAAAGTGATGGTGACAATCCCTTCTACAACCTCCTCTTTAATATAAAGCTATGCGTTGCTGACGACTGGTTTTTTTGCTAATCTTTGCCACAGATTAATCTCGGAAAATGAAACATTTGAAGTTAGTGAAAAAAATAATAGCTCGAAAAGTATTTGTCAAAAAATTGTTAAACAAACTGCGTTTGAAAGGTAAAAATTGTATATTTCTTAATATAAATTTCAAATCTAATGATTATGCCATTTTCCAAATATTGAATTTCAAAAATTACCAAATTTCACAGTGGAGTACCATAGCGAAAATATAATGATAAGCGCGACGTGTCCTGACGTTTATATTGGCTATAGCACGAGTCACAAATTATAGTAGCCTTATTATTCTGTTAAAATATAAAAGTAAACTATGAAATGTCAATATTTTGTTTGATTAAAGGTTCGTTAAGAGAAATTGACCAGCGTAGCGGGCGTAGCTTGCTAGTAGCTAATAAACTGAAAAATAAATACCATAAATGCACGGAGGCATATGTAAATATTTTCAAAAACATTATCCCCATTAGGCGCCATTGCTTCCGTTTTGGGAACAAATTATGCTTTCGGTAACTGTGATTGATATATTATACATATTAATTGCGGATTGAAATTGTTTTATATAATACAATGTTATAAACGTATTTTACCTAAACAATATAATTATTATTAAAAAGTTTTTTTTTTTTTAAATTTCTTTCGAATACGGCCAAAAAGCTGTTTTTCGCCTTTGTCAACACGTTTTAAAAAATAGAAAATTCTAATGAAACTTTATTTTTTTTTTCATAAGTCATCTAATATATTCAAAATGCAAATAAAACGAACCTTTTAATAATATATAAAATACTCACTTTGTAAAAAATCCTAAAGCAATGTTCCTAAAATGGGATCAATGGGGCATAATGGGTCATATCAGAATTCTTTTGATTTTCTCTGTAAACAAACCCTGTTACACACTTAATTTTCAATTCAGAACAGCTCAGTACATTGAGCGTCTATATAGTAATATATCCTATATTAAAATCACAAACGTGTTTTTCTGCAACACTTTGTCTGGGATGCTTCGCTCACTTACTTGCTAGTATGACTTTTTTTTATTATTTTCATGTTCTTTGTTTTATCTTTAAGAGTCTCAAGTTGATTAATTATATTCAGGCTTAGTTATTATCTAGCTAAGTGTACTTGCTTTATAATAACTGTTTTCTGTCTATGTTAGATTAATTTCAGTTACGTTTATTTTACAATTAAATATTTGTTTTATAGGTTAGTCAGATAATTGTAACTGAAATTGTCTTTCAAATTTGTCCATTATCTGATTTGGTCCAATTAGTTTTAATTTTGACAATTTTATTGGTTAGTCATTGATTTTAATTTAGTATAGTTAATTGTTTTATATCTATATTACTCTTATTGTTTCTTTTTATTCCTGCGTGAATATTGTGGATGTATTATTTTTGTTCTGTAAAATGGAATCGTGTTCCCAATTTCTTTTGTTCTTAATTAAGGACTGCTGTCCGGGCTTGTCCCCTTGACAGTGAGTTCGCTGGATAATGTTAGGGAACTTACCGGACAATGGAGTATTTGAGACAAAATCTTCGCCAAAATTTATTTTCCTGTGTTTGATAGTTAAAACCATTTCTGTTGACTTATTGTTAATAAATACACTTAATTAATGTTATACATACTTATGTATGCCTTTGTTTAAAAAATAAATATATAATACAACGTTTATTTAATTGTTTACTATTTGTGAGAGGAACGTATTTGTTTATAAGTTTGTTTCATTTACAATTAAATGTGATTAATTTTCCTACACATAAATACCCCTCTTTTAAATTGATTTTCAGTCCTCCAAAAAACACTTATATCTAAAAATTGAAAAAATATGAGGACAATTTTTTTTCTCCAAAAAATTACATTCAAAACTGTAACCAATAGGATTCAATTCAAGAATGATCCAACATACCTCGACTCATCTTTAAAAAGCTTTGAATATATTAGATAATTTACTTCAATAAATATATTTCAATAAATTAGATTTAAAAATATTTTAAAATAACCCATTTTCAATTTTAATTAATTTTTATTATATGAAAACTATATAAATGCACGTGTCAAAGTGTACGTTGAAACACAATAAAAAAAAACTAAATCATAACAAAAAATAAACTTTTATCACAAAGAAAATTTCATTTCAACTGAGGCTAGTAACCGCCGGATGTGACTCGTACTTCTGAATTAGACATAGATCTACACACCTATTACTTAGCTATTATAAAATATGCTTTTTACAATTGTTAGCAAATTTTTATTTCTGCCTTTTTGGTCAGGATTTTGCATCACACACTCCAATGTGCGCCGAAGGGTTGTGACAGTAAACCTTCTTTTTGGTGCTCCGGCTGTTTTTTTTTTTTTGTTTACTTAGACACCATATTTCATCTTATTAGACAGTTAAGTTTCATTACAGAATTTTGAATGTGTTGCGATATGTTTCATATGCTATGCTTGAAGAATGATTTTTCTTTCTTGTTTAAACTGCTTATTTAGATATCCCATTTCATTTTTTGAAAGAATGATATTTTTAAATAATATACTGTTAGTGTTAGAAAATGTTTCATAATCTATACCTTATGAATGATTATCCGTTATTCTTATAAATTGCGTATGGAGAAAATAGTTTTAGTATTTATTAATTATTATTTAAATTAGATCTCTTATTAAATTAAATCCTCAAATTACTCATACTAACATCAAACGAAAATATACTATTTGACTAATGAAATATTGCATCAAAAAGTGCGAATTTTTGAATTTTTCTTTTTTTTTATATACTATGAAATACAGTTGCTAGTAAAAAAGTCATATAAAAAGAATTGGAAAATTTGGAAACAAAATTATTTACAATATTTTTGGAACAGATGCATAAAAATTCACAATAAGTTATAAATCTAAATGTAAATTTCACATAAATATATCAGAACAGTTTCAAAAAAAATTGTGTAATCTAAGACCTGCATAATGAAAATTTTGAATATTTTATGATTGAAATGTGGCACCTACATTTTATTAAAGAACAAAATTTTGAAATTGTTTGAATTCCCATAGCGAAGCAATATGGTAGGAAACAAAATGTTCTGAATGAATGAAACAAATTAATCCAAAACACATACAGCTGTTTTCGGTTACCTGACAAACAAATCTAATAAATGTCAAACTAATTGGAGGTTTTTTACGACAGTTGTTGAGGAAGAGACATAGAGATGAATTCAAAAACGAAAGAGAATCAATAAAACCTCTTTGTCTCTCAAAAGTAAGCCTCAGCGTGAATTTTATTTGCTATTTAATCTGTACAACAGTTAACAAAATAAAGCTAAATACATTTATCATTTTTACATCAAATATAAAATATTGGAGTGGTTCCGATCGACTAAATATTTTAGGAATTTGCAAAGATTTTTTATTTTAGAAATCTCTATATCGTTATTTTTAACAAATTAATTGATCTTGGAAATAATGGATGGCAATAAAATTTAAACCAGAGAAAACATAGTATTATTATCTTGAAAAATTTTTGAACCTAGGCACGCGATAAAAATAAGTAAGGTAGGTGACCAAAAGTGACCATAGTTGAGATTTGAGGATTTTTTATAATTTTCTGGTACGGTGTATGTGGCTGGATATTTGTTTGTAAAATTTCACACTTATCTCTAACACATATCAAGTATACTTTTCTTTGTAAAATAAAATGTAATTATTTTTATAATACGATTTCAAAATTGTAGTTTATGGGCCACTTTCGGCACCATAGTGTTAAAAAAGTAGCTCAAGTATTGAAATCGCTTTTAAAATTTGCAAAATTACTCGGCAAACTATTTTGCTTGCTATTATGCTCTAATTATCCTATCTTTATTTTGATATATTTCAAGTTTTTCTTCTTAATCCTCTTATCTTTTGACACATTTTTTGCGCAAGTTAATTCAGGGATTTTCTTCTGGGAGTTACTGACTTCTTTTGAGTGATCTCTGGTGCTAACCATAAATGGTAATAAGTTTTTCAGACATTTATGTAGAAATTCTGAATTCCATCCTAAGTACAATGATTTCCACATTTGGCATGGAATTACACCATGCGTGTAATTCCTTGGGAACATGCGTATGGTCGCAATTTGCACGATGTAAATGTATCAGTCTGGTAAATTTCTTAGAATTGAAATAAATGCGGTGAAATAGAAAGAAATAAGCTTTCAGAAAACGTATCATAACACAAAGTTCTAATAATTTAAACACGTTGAAATTAAAATATCTTCTTACCTGGAAGTTAAAATGACTACTCCTCAAAAGGGAAACCGCTGCATAAAATGTCGGCCGATCAAGATGATATCTTTAAATTCAGCCACGTGCACTGCAGATAGATTATCGGCAATGCAGTAGAACCATTTTGTGATTAAAAATTAAATTAATTCTACTTTTGAGGAGTGGGCTACGTTAAGAACACTGGCCAACTTTGGTTCACCCACCTTATATAAAATGAATGAATATATGGGAAATAAAATTTTTCTGCCTATGTTTGTATAATAATCATTTAAATTTAAAACATTTGAAAAATATTCAAATTATTTTCAAAATACTACAAAAATGACTTTATTCACATAAGAATAAGTGGAATTTCCGTGTTTCTTTCTTTATATTTATTTTAATTTAAAATATTTGTAAAACATATTCAAACAGTTTCCAAAATAGTTTTAGAAAATCACAGTATTCAATTTAAGTTTTTGCACCAAGTTAATATAATTGTCCGTTTATAACAAATATTGTCACAAATCATGTATTATTTTAAAGTATTCTTACTGGTATCTACAACTATCACTCGTTTAATTGTATTATATTCCGGACGACAGTTATCTTTTTTCGTAAAACTCATATTTTCTAGTCACTGTTACATATAACTATAAAAAACAGCAATTGTTTTGTCTGTTCTGTAAAAAAATATTTTTGCTATACTAAATGTTCTATATATTTATTTACTGACCAGTTCAAAACATCTTCTGATAAATAGCAATTTATAAGAGATATATATGAGTAACTTCATATTGTTTTTACTTACCTATCATACGTAGTATAAGTTAAGTCTTGTAATCGTCTCGAAAATTGAAAAAAAAATATTTGACGGATTTACACGTTTCAGACTCCGGAGATTCCGAAAAAAATATTTTTAGAGAAAAAAAAAATTGCCCTCCGTCTGTCTGTGTGTGTGTCTGTAAACGCTCTATCTCCCGAACAAATTGAGATAGAGACTTGAAATTATGTATGTACTTAGTATGTAATAATGGGAAGAAGCTAATTGAATTTCAATAATCTCGATTATACGGAACTATTTTTTTCGGACTCTTGAAGTATTCGTTCTGATAAAAGGTACATACAAAATTTCGAAATTGTTTATTTTAAATAGTGAATGTAAAAGACAATAAAAAAACAAATTTTGCATTAAGAAAGAAGTCGATCGGAGAATGAGTTTCCGAGATATTTGTAATCACATTTTCCACACTCTTTGATTTTTCATGAGCCTGTATTTCATTCAAATTTCAATTCAAAGTTATCTTTTTATTAGTAAACAGACGCTTAATCCGACGCAGTAAACTGTTTGTTAATAGGATTATCATTTTTAGAGTTATAAGGATGTTTCTCTTATGCAATTCAGTAACAGAACGTTTAAAGTTTATGACGAATTGCAATGCATTTTATAAATATTTTACACATGTTTTATTTTCATATTTTATATTATGCATATCCATTATGGGTAAGTATTACGGTCGCCGCCAACGACTAGTTTTCCTAATTCCAGGAAAAATAATCATGTTAAAAAAACCTCAAACTATTAAACTGTATCAGTGCTGTAAAAATGTTGTAAAAGCGAAATTCATTGTTCAGGTGTTGCCACAGGTGATATGACGTCGGAATTACTCACGGACATATTTTTACTTTATAATATAAACTCATTTATATTATGCTATAATATAATTCACTGAATTTAACTGTAAAAATAATAGGAATATTTTCAGCGTAAATGCATTTTCATTCTAAATCGACAAAGAAACGATGAATTATTCATCTTTTATATACGCTTTTTGACAAAAAGCAAATTCCTTAAGCACTAATCTAATTTACTGCACCTACCATTTATCACATGTTACAATTTACATGGTATGAGGTTATTTGCATTGCATATGAGGACGTATTTGCATTTCTAGCTGAATAATAAGAATCACAAAATATATGATTTTGGCTTTCACACTTTTACGATGAGTAATTGCATTTTTTTCCCCGTATAGTTCTGCGAAATAAAGTCCATAAGTAGAAAATTTAATTTATGTACCAGGAAGAAAACTGTATGTGTTTTTGTCCATGAGTTTCATGCAACATGTCGCATAAATGAATAAACTAAAGCTGAAAATATACATATCCACCATTTTACAACTCTTCATAAAAACCAATTTTATATTAAGTAATATTCGAATGCTGATATTTTTAAATTAAAATATTTTAGATCAATTGAAACATGTTTCTTTTCATCTAAAAAAATAACTGATTTGATCAATATTATGCTATTTGAAGAGTATGCATTGAATGTAAAATGTGCATGGAAGCAAAATTCTTTATAATTTTCGATCGTTCATAAATAATATAAAAACTCAAGTTTTTTTTTTCTTTTTCATTAATAGCACAGTATGCATGGTAGAAAATATTAAATAGTGTCTAATCAATCCATACATTGTAGGGAGTGTACATTTAATACGTGTATATGAAAATGGAATACTTGTAGCTTCAAAAAATCAAATAAGAAATAAGCATATCATTTTAACATTGCTTTGCGACAAAACAAATTAATAAAAGAAACTGAAAATTATAATGTGTTTCTTTTATACTTTGCAGAATTTTAGAATACTATGACATTGGTTGAAAGAAAAGATTTGAAAACCTTGTTTATACATTTACGCTTTATTTATTATTTTATTCCAAGAAAAAGTATAACAACACATGTAAGCAATTCTATCTCCGACAATGTTGAATCAGTCCACTTGACCTTTTTAAAACATTATCGTGATACATTGTTCTACTGAAATACACAGGATTAATTTGAAATATCGATATCTCCCTCAGCTTTGTTTCTATAAGTAACTAAATTTTTGGTTGACATTTTTACACATTTTTTTTATTTATTCTATTTAACTAAAAATGCCTATTTTTTAAAACTGCCTCGTATTTTAGTAGATTTAGACAAAAACTCCTAATTTGTTGTGTATGATTGTCTGTTATGAATTATCGAATCCACCGCTTGATCTTTTATTTTCAAAAGATTCCCGCACAGCATCTGTCAAACCTCCATTTTTAACACTTTCAAACATATATTTCTTTTAAATTCTAAAAGGTGTAAATTAACAACATAATATACAGTAAAATGACTTTATTAGATTGTTGACATGTTTTGGCTCACTCCGAGACATTTTAAAAAACAAATGAGAATATTGTGTAATGTTGTACCTTTGAAATGCTATCATTTAATTTTCATGTACTTTTTAAAACTTACTCACGTTATCTTTTGTAAATTAAATTAATAATTGATTATTATTTTAATTAAATGATAAAATTTCAAATAATAACTTCAAAAACCATGCAATTATAGAATATTCTCATTGAGTGAGCCGAAACATGTCAACAATCTAATAAAAGTTATTTTATTGTATATTATGTTGTTAATTTACACCTTTTAGCCTTTAAAATAAATATATTATTACAAGGTGTTATAATTTATTATACTTTCCAACATAGAAAAGTGTTTATGAATTCGGATTATCTGTCTGTCATCTATCTGTCTGTCCGAGCTCTAACTTACGTAAATATACTCCGATTGTCATGCAATTGGTATATGTTATTGAACATTACTATGGCATGTTCGATATTGAAAATGAAGTGTGCAGCACTTATAGTTCCTATACAGGAACACTGAAAATAATTTCGTGACATTACGGTCAATGGGGAAAAATAATTTGAAGGTTTATTTTAAAGATGTTAAATTAGTTCAAGAAAATTCCAATTCAAGTATATCGCTGAGGTGTACTACTAGAGACTTTCTCTAGAATATTGTGTGCATAGCTGTTACAGTTCCTTTACAGGGATACTCAAAAGAATTCCTTTACATTACAGTCTATGGAGAAAAATCGTTTGCAGTAATTTAATAATGTTTTACTATTTCAAACATGCTGAAATCAAAATATATGACTCAGGTGCATTACAAGAGGCTATGTATATCATATTGTGTACAAAGCATTCATCGTTCATTTACAGTGATATACAAAATATTTCGGTGAAAATTTCTGGAAATGCGTTTTCAGTTGAGCAAAGAGTTTTTAAACTTAAGTAATTTTTGCCTTGGTATATATAAATTCTACAGATCATATACAGTACAAAAAAAAATCGCTAGTACATTTCCATTTTTTGGTGGACATTTGAGAAGGGAAATATTAAACTTTTCTATGTGTTTTGTAACTGTAGTAAAATTTATCACATTTTATGTAGTATATAAATCTATAGATCATATACAGGACTGCACAGAATAATTCGGAGATTTTTCAGAATATTCTTGGTAATTCCTGACATTGGGTTTTTAAATGTGTTATGCGTTTTCCAAATTGCTCATTTCACATGATTAAACGGTAAAGATTTGTAAAAGTATTTTTAAAGTGTTGGAAAGTGTTACGTAATCTCACTGAGCTCCATGTATAACAGAAGTACAAAGAAATGTACAAAAAATGTACAAAGAAGAATGAAGCTTGCAAGGCAAAAGTAAAAAATATTCCGCATTGTCAATGTCAGATATTATTATTCTCATTTACTATTATTTTAATTTATGCTTTTATAATAAAGCTATGCTTATCTAATTCATAAATAATTCACTAATCATGTAAGGGAATGCGATAAACAGCATGTTTTGAGATGAATGCGAGCTAAAATTATCGTCACTGTATCCTTCCGGGATATGTAATGTAGATGAAACAGTACCGACAAACTGACGATAAATTAAAATAAAATAATGAAACTTTCTATCAATCAACATAAAAAAAAGAATACACATGACGCGTTTCGAGCTGGACATTTTTAACAGCCCGTCATCAGCTAAAGTAAACAAGTGTCCTTAAGGGGACACGATCACAAAATTTAAAAAATAAAACTAAACAAGGAGTTTTTTGTGACCTTGTCCTCTTAGGGACACGTGTTTACTTTAGCTAATGACGGGGGTGTTAAAAATTTCCAGCTCGAAACGACACATGTGTATTATTTTTTTTTTATGTTGATTGATAGAAAGTTTCATTATTTTATTTTAATTTATCGCCAGTTTTCGGTACTGTTTCGTCTGCATTACATATCCCTTAAAAAAAAAAAAAAAATCCTTAATTGTCAAAGCGTCAAAGTGTTGTTAGCTGTTAAAGACTTTGTCAAAAATGTCTTGAAGTTGCTTTAGATTTTTAATTCATGAGAAGCAAAACGTGTTATTTTAAAGTTACTTTGGATTATCTTTGAAGTATGTAAAAGTTTGTAATACAAATACTTTCGATTTCATCGCTTTATACCTTACCTTTATTTATTTATTTATTTTTTATGTATAAGTAGTTTGAATTATTTGTTTTCTCTAGTACTGTTTGTACATAATTTTAGCCCTTATTTTTTTTTTTTTTTATTGCACTATTATTCCAAAGAAATTTTTCTTTAAGATTGTAGAAAATGTTGCTCAAACTCTCTACCAGTAGCTTTGATAAAAAAATTCTATTGTTAATTGCACTTATTATTATGCATGTTCTATAGTACTAAAATTTTTTATCCTACTAAATATTCTTTCACATTCAGTAAATTTCCATTAAAAAAGTATTTTGCTATGTTTTTTTTTTTTTTTTTTTTTTTTTTTTTTTTTTGTATGACTATATGAAAGACACGTTACTGGAATTTTTAATTTTTGTGTCTGAAAACTGAAAAAAATATACTTCAGAATAAAATTTTCTTTCTGTAGCAGATTTCTTAACAAAAAGAATATATATATATATACACACACACACACACATATATACATATATATATATATATATGAATATTGCTTTAAATATGAAAGATGAGGAAATAAAATATTGAAATATTGAGGGAGAAAAATAAAACAAAACGGAAGAACAAAATTAAGGACAAACGTCCACCCCCACCCCCACCCCCACCCCCACCCTCTACTCCAACAACAACAACAACAAACGAATGATTTTCTGTCGCACCCAGAAAAAGGAATTGATTAAAACCACAAAACATGTTTTGTTGAGTACATTTTGCTTGTTTTAGCAAAATTCAAGTAAAATTGAACCATTTTATTTGAATTAACAAAACATTTTTTGCTGCATATGGTCTTCATAGGTTATTCTTCAATGGGATATCGATTGCTAGATCCTGAGACGAAACGCATAACTATTTCAAGAAATGTTAAATTTGATGAAGAGAAGAAGCATACCATAAACTCAAAGCAACACATAGTGGAAAATTCAGAATTGACTGATTGTGAAATTAACCCAGATGCTCAAGAAAGAACTAGTGAAGAATCAGAGGATTCTGAAGAGAAAGAAGATAAAATGAGAAAATCCGAGAGATCAAGAAAACAACCTATTCGGTATCCAGCTCCTGAGGTGTATGAATCATTACTTTGCCAACAAGAAACTTTATCTTTTGATGAGATCAAATTTCTCCCTGTTGATGAACAACGTTTATGGAAGGAAGCTATGGATGCAGAGATAGAAAGCATGAAAATCAACGACGTCTGGGATCTCGAAAAATTACCACCTGACAAACGAGCTATTTCCTGCAAATGGGTGTATACCATCAAAAGAGATGGACGTTATAAGGCTCGCCTTGTAGCCCGTGGATTTATGCAAAAAGAAGGACTAGACTGTAGTGAAACTTTCGCTCCTGTAATAAGTATGCCAGCTTTACGTTTAGTGCTTTTTGTGATTTTAAATGATGACTTACATGCATTTATTTTGGATGTAAAAACAGCTTTCCTGAATGGTAAGTTAAATGAACTTGTTTTTATGGATCAACCGCAAGGCTATGATGACGAAAGTGGGTTAAAATGTAAACTCAAACGGAGTTTATATGGCCTGAAACAGGCCCCACGACAATGGTTTGAAAGGTTTCTTGAATTTGTTTCAAAATTAAAATTTAAATCTCTTGATATTGAATCTTGTATTTTTATTCGTTATAGTAATGGTCATAAAATAATTATTGCTCTGTATGTTGATGATATGCTTATAGCAGGTTCAGATTTAAATGAAACTAATGTAGTTATTTCTTTAATCTCTAAAGAGTTTCATATGTCAAAATCAGAATGTGTTTCAGAATTTCTGGGTATTCAAATGAAATTTAAATCTGATAGTTTAATAATGGATCAAGAGTCTTATATAATTAAATTGTTGAGTAAATTTAATATGCTAGAATGTAAACCTAGCGATATTCCTATTTCTCCTAAATCCACTCCATCTGATTTCAAAAATGGAAAACCATTTAATGGTCCATACCGTGAGGTATGGGTACAAACTTGTAGGTTGTTTATTGTATTAAGCATATATTTCACAACCTGATATTTTATATAGTGTTAATTGTTTGAGTCAAATGCAGGAAAATCCTACTGAAGTTGCATGGATTGCACTAAAGAAAATCTTAAGATATTTGAAAGGAACTTTGTCCTTAAAGCTTGTGTATAAAAAGCAAAAATCTGATCCTAAATTATCTATGTATGTTGATTCTGATTGGGGGCTAATACAAATGATAGAAAATGAGTATTAGGTTACATTTTAATGTTTTGTAACATGCCTGTTCTCTGGTGTTGTAATAAACAAAAATCAGTTGCAATATCGTCAACTGAAGCTAAAGTTATTGCTTTAACTAAAAGATTGCAAGACCTGTTGTGGTTCAAAAATATTGCTTGTGAAATTGTAAGTATTAAGGATTTAGTTATTTTAGAGGATAATCAGTCTTGCATAAAATGTATCAGTAATGAAAGTAGTTATGGCAGAATGAAACATATAGATATAAAACTAAAATTTGTTCGTAATGTTGTAAAAGAAAATAATATCAAAATTGAATATATTCCTACAAATATGCAAATTGCTGATATGTTTACAAAGACATTGCCTATAGTTAAATTTTATGAATTGTTGTTTCTTTGCTGTTTGTATAAGTAATGTTTTAACTGTGTCACATTTTTAATGTTTGTTTATTGTAAGTTTTTTATTCTGTGTTTTCTAATGTAATGCTAGATTATGGGCGGGTGTTAGTATATCCTATCGTAATTGTAATCGTAGCATTACATCTTAAATTTTATTGGATGATACTTTTTTGTAAGCTTTCTTGCACATCCGGGAAACATGACTGCAGAATCCCAGACGAATTTATAAATATAAGTGATGTTCAATTTTCAGTTTAGTTACTATGTTTTTGTCATTGTGTAATGTTCTTTCGTAACTCAATATATATATTCGATCCAAGGCCTCGCCTGTTTATTTGCTTTGTTATTTCATCAATTAGCCTTAAAATTTTAGCTGTTCGAGAAATTTCACGGACGTAGTAGAATGTACAGTGCCCATTAGAAAGCAACAAATGGAGAAAAGGCTTTTAGAAATAAATCTAAAACCAAAAATACATTAAAACTACAACTTATTATTATTTTTGTAAGTTTTTACCGAAATAGAACTAACTCTAAAATGTGCACTAATTCTACCATTTGTTATTTCAGAATTTTTTTTTTACATTTCTAGGATTAAGATATTGTTCTTCAAATGAGATGAATTATACGAATTGTATATAACTTCATATTTGTTTTGTGGTTTTTTTAAAAATTTATTTCTTGAAACAAAATATTTTATACGTTTTTCTGATGTCGGAATCTGAAAAGCATTTATTAATCAGACCATTAAAAAAATTGTCTTACATACGTATCTAAGTTAATCGATTAAAATTTAGATGTTTGTTTTATTACTTTGATTACTTTAGAAAATAACTTAACACTAAATGTTTTCCAAAGTCAAAATCATGCTTTAAGGAAGATGCGAAATGGTTTAACAAAACATTTTCAAAGAATCCTTTCTTAAACATCAGCTGCAGAATACGGACATTTTAATTAATTCTAAAATCTAAAGTTTAAAGTTTATATCAGGATTATTTTTTATTAAATATTATGCGTAATAAAATATTGATAGATGATGTCTTTTGTGATTTAAGTGGAAAATGCCAAAATGATATTTACTATATATATATATATATATATACTATAACGAAAAATATAAATTTCTTGTAATACATTTTTAGGCTATCTATATTATAATGGACAAACGTGTCCATGCGTAATGCTGACGTCATTTTGCGAATGTCTGCACTTAACGATGAAATTTCGGTTTTGAGAGTTTTGCTACTGCAATTTTTTTATTATTTTATATATTACCAACATCGCACACTTTCAAATTTAACACCGTTATAAAAGAGAAAAAATCTACTTCCAAATGCAATTTGTTTTGAAACTGTATCTGAATTGATTGATAAATAATGGCTTTTGAAATAATTTTCAAACATGAATTTTAATATATTTCTTTTTAATTACTAATGCAATCATTCTGTCTTGTTGATACACCCTAAAAAAAAAACGGCACAGTACTTAAATAAAAAAAATAATAACATGTGTACATTGTTTTTATAATTCAATAACAATTCAGAATCAATTGCTATATTTTTTTTTCTCTTTTGAAATCGACATCATTATAAAGGAAAAATGCGAATTTTTTTATAGTTAAATAGAAAATGATAACTATAAGTGCGTTAAAATTATGTAGTACTTTAATGTAAACTCATTTGAAGCTAAGTATCTAGTTTAATACAGATGTTTCATTAAAATTTCATTTTAACATTTTAGGAAAAAGGCAAAAAAAAAAAAAAAAAAAAAAAAAAAACCATGATTGCTAGGTATGACGTCACATTCCCTTAAAAGTTTTAAATTTGACCTCAAACTGACTAAATAAATGGTAGCTATGTTTTATTTCATACTTTGATTGCAAACTTCAGCTATATCTTATAGCAATACGTTAATATTTCTAGGTATTTTATTTGTTTTGATGCTGTGGTAGTATTTTCTATGGTTTATATTAAAAAGTTATTAATAATTATTTCCCTTTTCAAACAAAACTTCATGAGTGAGGTTTTTCATAAACGCCAGGTTACACATTATCAGGTTAATATTTTGTAATCCAGTTACATACGGCTAATACAAAAGTATCGCTTCATTAAATTTCGAAATTTTATTTGAATACCTTATTGATATTTTTCTCATTAAATTTCTTTTTGGAGTTGTTAAAGAATCAGTTTAAAATATATATCTATTAAATAAGAAAAAAATATTAGAATTAGAAAAAAAAATGTTTTCATCTATGTTCTGTAAACCGTGTATCCAGGTGCGATTCCCTAGTATCTCTATGGTTCCGTGGGCTGAGTAAATATTATGTATATAGTTAATATATTTTTATAGTTGAAGTATTTTTGTTGATAGAAAAATGCATCATGTTCTTCAGACAAATTAATGTTTCGAAATAATGTAACTTGTGATATTGAATGTGTGTCTAAAATTAATACAGAAAACATTTATGTTCTAGGAAATTTCATATTTTCAACGAGCAATTAAAAAAAAATATTTTGTAATATTAATGATCATTTATTAAAGGAAGAGTACCTATGATTTTGAAACAATTATAAGTGTAACTATTTCCAAGAGAAATCGTCCAGTAATAAACATATACAAGCAATTTATTAATATTTTGGGATTATGAAAATAGCAGTTTTTGTTATTATGTACTTTGTTCGTTAGGTACAAATGCGTTCTGAAAAAAATATAAATGTACTGACACTTTTTGGAAAACTTTACTTATATGTACTACACACATATCATTTATATAAAAAGTAAGTTTTTGCAAGTAAATGGAAAATAGACTGTACAGGAGTACACAGATAAGCCATTAGCTCAAACCAACTCACAATCTCAAATGAAACAAGTCGTTGGGGGCCACCGTAATACTTACCCATTATGGATATTCATAATATAAAATGTGTAAACTATGTATAAAACATGTGTAAACTATTCATAAAATGCTTTGCAATTCGAATAAAATCGTGGTATGATGACGTCATAAACTTTAAATGCTCTATTACTCCAAAATTGAAAATCATATTAACTATTGGTTTACTGCGTCGGATTAAGCGTCTCATTTCCTATGAAAATAAAACATGTGTAAACAACTTTTAAAATGCATTGAAATTCAAACAAAATTGTGGCTTGATGACTTCATAAACTTCAAATGCTTTATTACTGAATTGGAAAGAAACATCCTTATAACTCCAAAATTGATAATCATATTAACTAAGGGTTTACTGCGTTTGATTAAGCGTCTCATTTCCAATTAAAATATATATTTGAATTGAAATTTAAATAAAATACAGGCTCATGAAAAATCGAAGAGTGTGGGAAATATAATTGCAAATATCTCGGCAACTAATTATCCGATCGACTTCCTTATTTATGCAAAATTTATATGTTTTTTTTTTTATTTTTGTTTATATTCACTCCTTAAAATAAACAATTTCGAGAATTTTTATATACCTTTCATCACAACGAATATTTCGAGAGTCCGAAAAAAATAGTTCCGGATAATCGAGGTTACTGAAATTCTACAAGCTTCTTCCCATTATTACATACTGTGTACATACCAAGTTTAAAGTTTCTATCTCAATTTGTTCGGGAGATAGAGCGTTTACAGGCACACACAGAGACGGACGGACGGATTTTTTATTTTTTTTTTTTTTAAATATGTTTTTCGGAATCTCCAGTGTCTGAAACGTGTAAATCCGACATTTTTTTTTTCGATTTTCAAAACGGTTACAAAACTTACCCTATACTACGTATGACTGATATGCGGAGTATAATATGAGCGTTGTTTTAACAAACTGGTTCAAGATTTGATTTGATCTGGACTAACGTATAGTTTATTCTTTGGTAAGTTTTTGAAATAATTTACCCCTCATTTGTAAACTGAAATCTGACTTTGCAAATAAATTCAAAAGTACAAATTGGGTCTCTTAATTGGGAAAGATTTAATTCAAATACATATGCAGATACCGCAATATAAATATTTTTATATTACCAAAACAACAGTAAATATAAAGAAAGCAATTTTTCAGTATATATTTTAGATATTGAATATATCTAACGATTAGATATCTTTGTATTTACTGAAAAAACAGAATTTATTTACACGTTTTACAACATAATGTTTGTTAAAACCAATTTTAAGTCTTAAACAAATGTTTTAGTAATTGTTCAATCAATAAAAGTAATTGCCTGCATATTGCAACATGAACATTTATACTTATAAATTTATGTTTCACTGTTTTGTAAAAGAGGGTTACAAAATTAGAACACCTGCAATAGATAAACAAAATCTTAACTATATATTACCAATTAAATAACTCGTTAATTTTGTGATTATTGGCTATTCTTGAGTAGAAATCATATGCGATTCACATTACAAGGAATGAATGACCCGGTCAGAATATCTACTAATCATTAAAATACAACCAGAGGGCCCGTGCGAGGATTTCGCTCGGGTTGAAATCTAATATTTTTAGGTACTTCTCTATTATCCCGTCGACCACTTTTCACAACAAAAAACTATTGCCAAATTGTAAGATTAAACGCCAAAAATGCAGTCCCATTTACTTGATGTCAGAAGCATTATACGTGTTTGTTACGTCATTAAGTGGTTTTTAATTCCACATTTGCGTGTATTTTTCAATATGTTTTACTGATTTGTTAGTTATTTCATTAATTAAAATAACAATCGTGTCCTTAAATTCTTATATTTTATTTATTTATTTATTCTGATATTTTAATGGCAGCGTTCTCCCGTTTATTTGGCGATAGTTTTTTGTTTAGAAAAGTGTTCGACGGGATAATAGAGAAGTACTATTTTTTTATCAATATGTAATATTTATTAGATGAAGGTTTAAACTTCTAAATGAAAAGCAAGGATAAAAATATCTGCAAACAATATTTAGTTGTTAGTCAAATCAGAATATCATCTAATTTATTCCATCAAAGTTAGAGTAAAAACTGATCCAAGATTGCTAAAAGCACGGGCGAGAAAAAAAAAATAACAATCGTATTTTAACTGCATTAGAAGATGACGTCATCCGCTTCGGGAAAAACATGGGACATAGAAATATAAATCTAAACATTTCAATTTCAATTTCGCTTTTTAATCATAAATATAAAATAAACCCGTGCGGTGTTTTTTATAATAATTGCTGAGCATCATATAATGTGGTATTTTATTTTTTTGGCAACAATATTGTGAGGAAAACCTTTCATTTTTTAATGAAAACAATGCCGATTTAATTTTTAATTATCAGCAAATTTTAATCAAAAACATGTTTTAACGAAATGTTAAGTTGCTATGTCAGTAGCCTGTTCAAAATCCTTTCATATGCTATCTCATTCGTCGTTCTGCGTTTTGTATTTTCTTAGAAAAAGGGATGTTGACAGGAGAAATAATATATAGGATAAAATTGTCATAGTATCTGGACTAATGGAGTAAATTATTGCCGTACCTGGCATTGTAGAACTAAGCCGTTTCTCTAATCGTTTATTAGCAATTAGATGGTTTTCATACTTCAATTCAAAGGAAATACTCAAAAACAATTAACATGGATACATGGCAGAACTAATATTGCAGTTGCTATTTTTGTAGTGCTTTGGATTCAATGAGGAAAAAAAAAACATAATATATTCAATTACGTGCTCAATATACATAAAAAAGGTTGTTGGACATGCATATAAACATACGTTTTAGTTACAATGAAAAAATATATAAATAAATTTTAATCAGAAATAATATAGTCTTATGTTTTAAATATTAAACCGTATGAATGGGATGCTTAAATTTCTAAACAAATATTCTATAAAATGTCTACTAATTCGACAAAATTCCCTTATTCTATTATCTAAAATTGATTATAAATCATTTCTGATGTTTCACTTACTTCTATTTATTTCAAGTTAAATTTCCGGGGAAGAAAAACCATTGGATTGTTAGAAGTATAAAATAAAAAACAATCGATCGTAATTATTGAAGGAAAAACCAATAATTGCTTGTCTACGGATGAAACAATTTTCACTGTTAGTAGCTAGATTAATATCTATTTTAATCTCCTTAAAGTATTATTATTATCATTAAATTATAACCTGCCAGAATTACACATACTTTGCGTATATTTTGAAAAACACATGAATATAATTTCACGTTTAAACTTATAAAATAATGAAAACGAAAGAAATATTTGTATAATTTAGACATGCGGCTTCTGAGGATTTTATCACTTTGTAATTAACATTCTGTTTAATTAATTCACTCATTTACGTATAAAATATTATATTATATTTGCAGTTACTGTTCTTGTTTGAAGATGATACTTTTAATATCTAAATTTATATATTCCTTTTATTGGTTAAATATTTCATCATGCTTTAAATTTTATATCTGTTCTCATATCATGTTTTACTTGTTAAATATCTTCCCGGTCTTTAACTTTTTTTTACAATGTAAGCGAATATTTAAGCATTGTATTTCTCCTGCATATGTAATGTAGGCAAAAAAAAAATCTAATTACATTGGAGTGGATAAATATTATTAGAAAAAATGCACATCCCCCCCTTCAAAAAAAAAAAAAAAAAAAAAAAAAAAAAAAAACTAGTCGGATGTGCCAATCTTGACACATTCTATGTCATACAGGTTTCTGATACAGCAAAGACGAATCAGCACATATTTATATTAAGGTATAACTGAATCTAAAGTTTTATTAAATTAATAAATTCTTGAGATAAGACTATACCTAAAATCGTGTAAATCATGAAAAATGCAGCATAAGAGTGCTACCTGATCTGAGGAAAACCTAATCAACAACAACATGACAACGTCTAACAGAATGTGAAATTTGGTGAAATTTTGTGCATATATTTATTCAGATATAGATATCCTGAAAATTATTAAAAAAGTAGCATAGTATATATATATATATAGCATTTTCTAAATATCTGAATTACTTTTTATAATCTACAATTATCTATATCACTTTGTTGTAAATATCTCAATTGCATTGCGACTGGCCTTCATAAATTTAATGATTATATATATATATATATATATATATATAATTAATTAATAATTATATATATATATATATATGTATAACCCAACCCAAACCTGTTGGGTTGGGTTATTTGCAATAAAAAGAATTCAGCATCTATTTTTATCAACGTCTAACAGAATCGGAAGTTTTATTAAATTACTTGCATTAGTTTTAGAGATATAGATATGATAAAAGTCTTGTACAAGGCAGAATAGCAGCGCCACCTTTTGGGCAATTTACACCTAATTGTGTGATTTTGACTAATATGCACCAATTTATATCGAAGTCTGACTGAATCTAAAGTTTTATTAAATTCCGTGCATTATGTTCGACAAATACACTCTCACACACAGACAAACATTTTCTAAAAACAGTCAAATCGTGTTCAGGATCTTCTAAAATGTATAAATCCGTCGATAACCGGAAGTCGAAATTGTTCAAAAAATCCAATACTTTCTTATTGTAAAGATAGAAGAACGTACCAGTTTTACAAATTTAATCAACGATTTATTTTTATTTTCTGTATGTCGCGCCGAATACGTCAATAGTATTTTTTCACTCAAAAAACAATAAATATTACACAAATACACACACACACACGCACATACATACATACATGTATATATATATATATATATATATATAATTATTAATTAATTATATATATATAATCATTAAATTTATGAAGGCCAGTCGCAATGCAATTGAGATATTTACAACAAAGTGATATAGATAATTGTAGATTATAAAAAGTAATTCAGATATTTAGAAAATGCTATATATATACTGTGCTACATGTTTTTATGCGTATTTTACATAAATAATTATAAAACTTGGTTATTAACATATTGTACCCTTTTCTGTTTTCATTTGACAAGAAATGTTTCAGCAGATATTTCTTTTTTCTGTTTAAGACCATTCCCTTTTATAATAAATTGCCTTTTAAAATGCACATTATAAAATGATAAATTATTAAAAAAGAACGGTTACAGTACTTGTTTCTGTATATGGAAGAAAAACCAAAAGTACAACGAAACAATTTGTTCATAAAACAACTTGTTCCTTTTGAGAACCAAAAACTTTCCGTAATATAAATATTGAATTTATATGTATATATATATGAAAAGGAAAAATACTTGTTTTTTACTTAATTATACCATGTTTTAATTAATTGATTATCCTTTTTTATTTATTTTTAACACATATTTTTTTTCAGATTTGATCCATATAAAATCTTAAACAATTGAACTGTAAAAAAGTTAATTCTTTGTGATGCTTTGGTACAAATTTAAATATAAGTTTTATTTAATTTTCTTTTAAATAATTCACTATGATAAGTTTTGTTTTAAAAAAAATGCCTCTAATGTCTTGTAAATGTATATTTTTTTATATATTCAGGCATTGTTATCTTCCATATCAAATTTATATTTGTTTTGATATTAGAAAACTTTAAACAAATAAACATGCGAAGATAGTGTTTAATTTAATAGCATATGCGTTTTTTGCATTATTTCGATGTGCAGCAAATATTTTATATTTAAAATAAAAGTCACAAATATTCGAAAAAATTAATAAAATATATGCTGATTATTTTATTATATTTATTATTTAAATATTGAGATTTGATCCATATGAAATCTTAAACAATTGAACTGTAAAAACGTTAACTCTCTGTGCTTGGGTACGAATTTAAATATATGTTTTATTTCCTTTTTTTTTTAAATAATTCACTAAGATAAGTTTTGTTTGAAAGAAATGCCTCTAATGTCTTGTAAAAATATTTTTTTATATATATTAAGGCATTGTTATCTTCCATATCAAATGGATATTTGTTTTGATATTAGAAAACTTTAAAGAAATAAACATGTAGAGATAGCGTTTGATTTAATAGCATGTGCGTTTTTTGCATTATTTCGATATGAACCAAGTATTTTATATTTAAAATAAAAGTCACAAATATTCGAAAAAATTAATAAAATATATGTTCCTTATTTTATTATATTTATTATTTTTCAGATTTGATCCATATAGAATCTTAAACAATTTAACTGTAAAAAAGTTAACTCTCTGTGCTTTTATGAATTTAAATATATGTTTTATCTCATTTTTTTAAATAATTCACTAAGATAAGTTTTGTTTGAAAGAAATGCCTCTAATGTCTTGTAAATATATATTTTTTATATATTCAGGCACTGTTATCTTCCATATCAAATGGATATTTGTTTTGATATTAGAAAACTTTAAAGAATTAAACATGTGAAGATAGTGTTTGATTTAATGGCATATGCGTTTTTTGCATTATTTCGATATGAAGCAAGTATTTTATATTTAAAATAAAAGTCCCAAATATTCGAAAAAATTAATCAAATATATGATCATTGTTTTATTATATTTATTATTTAAGTATTCAGATTTGATCCATATAAAATCTTAAACAATTGAACTGTAAAAAAGTTAACTCTCTGTTCTTTTATGAATTTAAATATATATTTTATTTCATTTTTTTAAATAATTCACTAAGATAAGTTTTGGTTGAAAGAAATGCCTCTAATGTCTTGTAAATATATTTTTTTATATACACAGACACTTTTATCTTCCATATCAAATGGATATTGGTTTTGATATTAGAAAACATTAAAGTATTAAACATGTGAAGATAGTGTTTGATTTAATAGCATATGCGTTTTTTGCATTATTTCGATATGAAGCAAGTATTTTATATTTAGAATAAAAGTCCCAAATATTCGAAAAAAATAATAAAACATATGCTCATTATTTTATTATATTTATTAGTTAAGTATTCAGAATGATGTTTTGAGAATTTCACATTTTGTTTTTTTAATGTTATTTCTGTACAAGTGTGTTCGATAAATTTATGTTTTAGATTAAACAAACTGAAGAATTAGAATATTATACGTGCACTACGTTTGTAGAAATAGATGAGGAAATAAGTTAATTTATTATAAAGTTAAATTAAAACTAATAATTTTCTAAAACCTTTTGTATTAGTAATTATTTACTCCAATTCTGCTTCACCGTTGTAACTCCATTTCAATACAGTATAGATACCTAATGCTGATAAACCATTGCTAATATATGCATTACTGTGTTATTTAGATATTAATAGATTGTCTTACGGCATGCAAATGCAATTTGATAAGCAAATGTGGTACTATTACTCTGACACACAACTCTGTCGGAAATTAGATGGTTTATGGCAATTAATATTGTTTAGGTATATAAAGGTTATATGTTAATCGTTAGAAATTTCAATCACATGTTAATATTTACAATTAAATGTTTTATAAAATTTAATAATCACAGTAAATTGTCTTTCGAATTAAAAATCCATTAAAATATAAAAATAAATATTTTTCATTGTATATTGCAAATAAGGCAAAATTCTTTATTGTGTTTATGGTAGTATTTTTATGCAAATATTTTCTGAAACTGGAAATTACACAGTAGCAGAATGAGGCAAAGCATTAATGCTATATGCAATTTAGATGCTTTGTTAAAATTTTGCTTTATCCTTATGATGATATGAGCAAATGATAATATGGTTTCATGTTCTCTGTTGATTTATTAATGTTAGGAAGTTTACCATAACAATTATTCAACATTTTTAGAAATATTTCTTCATATATTCCAGAAAGGTAATTAATGCAGAAGAGTTAATATCTTTGAAATAATTATACCCATTTAGATAAATGAACATTACATGTCTTAATAATGATAAGAATATTATTTTTTTTAAATAGCTAATTTCCAAAAATATAATAATGCTGAAAAACTTTCAAAATAAGTATTATAACATTTGTAATATCTTTAAAAAATATTTTTTTTATAGGACAACATGAATAGATTATAATAACATCATCATTGTTATTTTTTAGTAAAGGAAATTATTACCGCAATAATACCGCATCAAAGACATTTAAGATACATAGACTGGCAAAACTGTCAGTTTAACTGAGGATTTTTGATCACAGCTGACGTACGTCAGATTGTTGACATTTCATATAGTAGTATATTATGTGTGGTTAGCTGTGTTGCGCTATAATTTCTTTATTCGAGAATTTTTCTAAAAGTTTTTTTTTTTTTAATCGTTGTTAAATTTAAAAGTATTCTATTTATTTTAACACTTTCTTGTGGCATTAGTTTGTTATTAAGACGAAATCGCAATTGTTATATATGTGTGTTGCATGTGTGTAAGCACCGGCAATCAAGGTATAAATAAACCTTTATCTTTCCATCGGTAAGTCAATTTTTATTTATGAGTATACTTAAGAATGCCCTTTTTAATAAATGTTGGAGTCATTGTTTCATGTATTTAGCCAGTGTTATTTAAAGTGAGGACAAAATAAAATTCATCAATTTGATCTGGCCATGAATTTATGGCACAAATGGGATTTATTTAAAAGTAGTTACTTACTTGATTATAAGTTGTTTAATTGAGATATGTCTCATTATCATATAAACACTGAGATATTAGCTCTCAATGTTGCGTAAAACTAAAAAAGTTTTTTTTTTTTTTTTAGTTTGAACAGCAAAATTATATTTATTCATAACATTTTAATCAATAAAAATATAACTTTCTTATGAATCGTTTCATTTTAATTTAGCTGTTAAAGTAGATAACTGTTTTGGAATTCCTAATGCATTTCTAATATATAATATACCTTGCAGAGTGTGGTATAAAATAAAAATATTTACTGAAACACTAAGAACTTTTTATTACTGTTGTTATCCAAAACTGTACAATTAGAATAACTTTTACAACTCCCAAATGATTATCAACATATTGATAATCTCCTAAGCTACAATCAAGTTATCTGTGGTCTGCTTACTGATGGAAGTCGAGGAACTGACTTGCAAAAGCTGACGTTTGGAATTCGAGGAACTAAGTTAACAAAGTCTTCTGTTGGAATTTTTATGCCAGCTGGAGACATTCACAGGCAGGGATTTTTATTTAATTTTTCTGTCTGTAAATGTAACTTGCTAGAGCTTGAGATATCTTCCATGTTCAAGAAAACTCTTGCTGCCAATCTTCATTCACAGTAATTCAATATGTTGATATTAAGTTCATTTAAGATTTGGAAAAATTATTTTACTTGTACTTTTTTGCATAACAACAGTAATAAAAAGTTATTTGTTTTTCAGTAAATATTTTTATTTTATATTTGTATCTGAAAGTATTATATATTAGAAATGCTGATACTTCTCGACTATCTTTGCAAGAGAAGGAAATTTCACATGCATAGTTTCTGGTAACCTATTTACTGTTTCGTTTACAGAAGATTTTTTTCTTTATTTATATAATTTATTTAATATAAAAAAGTCATTTATTTTTTTGGTACTTCTCCATTATCCCGTCGACCACTTTTCATAAAAAAGTTATCGCCAAACTATAGGATTTAACTTCATATTTTAATACTTGGAAATTTTTCCAGAGAAAATTTCTCACGCCTTGCATTCATAATATCCAAATTTTAATTGCTTGTTGGATATACGCCTATTAAGCAATTAAAATTTGGATATTATAGGATTTAACGCCAAAAATGCAGTCCCAATCACTTAACGTTAGAAGCATTACACATGTTTGGTAAGTCATCAAGGGGTTTTTAATTCACCATTTACCTGTATTTTTCATTGTTTTACCAATTTATTAGTTATTTCATTAATTAAAATAACAATTGCATCCTTAAACGGCTGTACCATGATATTAAAAGAGAAAATGCATTAAAAAAATTTTGCGTTGCATAGTTAAGTGCAATAAATCAATTTCAACCGATGTTACAAACATTTATTCACCAGCCGAGAAGGATAATTAAGAAAAATAATGTAAATAAATAAATATCCAAGATTTTTTTTTCTGTTTTCATTAATATATTGTCATTTTTTTTGTTTAAACTTACTGATAGTTGACACTTTGGTGAGTGGGGCTTTTCCAATTTTTTTTTATTTTATTTATTTATTTTGATATTACAATGGCAACATTCTTCTATTTGTTTATTTTACATTACAGTTCGGCGATAATTTTTTTAATGAAAAGTGGTCGACGGGATAATGGAGAAGTATCATTTTTTTATATACAAACATAAGTAATTTGTATATAAAAAACAATAATAATAATATATAATACACAAGGGTTTGGGGAATTATATCCTCTAGTGAGTGGCTTTTCTGATGAGGCGAGATAATCTTTAAGAAATCTTTTAAAAACTGCAGGCTATAGAAGAATTGTTTTTACTTGTTAGCTATATTTTGTAACTCTTCAAATTAGTGTAATATCACTATGGTAACTAAGTTCTAACCTTATACTAAACTTTCCTCTTTTGTATATATTTCTTAATTTTATTTGAAAAAAAGTACGAACATGTATTATTGTAGTAAGGATTTATTTTTGCAGTTGCGTAAATTCTGTCATAACAATTTTCAACTGTATGTTGCTTCTTGCTGGCTGGTAAGATTTTCTGAAAATTTCCTACTCCTACATATATCTTCAAATCTGCATAGCTTAGGACCAGAGGTTGTGCAGATTTTAGAATTTTGTGGATTTCTGGTCATGCATAACTAAATATTCATAATGATGATGAGATAATTTTTTCTGGAATTATTCAATGAAACTCGTCTTATAAAGATATATTAATAATTTACTTCAAAATCATAAAAATACAGAAATTTTATTTCATGCTTAGTCAGACTTAATTATTTGAAGTGTTAAGATCTTACTCACAACTATTAATGATTTTAACACATAAAATTATAAATTAAGTATAAATCTTAGAAATATTTTGACAACTATATAAAACAGGCATCTTTTAAGAGCAGCACACAGAGAAAAAAAGAGGAGGAGATATTTAAAAAATATGAATGCATTATAGGCCTATAGGTTTAACATTAGTGAAGGGAATTTGAGATCTTGCTGACCATGTTTTGGGCATTTATCCATTGTGACGTTTTGGTGCTTCGAAATCAAGAATACATTATTTTATCATATATTTTTATGAGCAAATATTACAATATGAATTTTATTTTGCCTTTTTAGAACTTAAATTACAAGTACTTAGAGCATTCATAATTTTGATGAATGCAAAATTGTATGTGTTATTTAAATACATACTAAAAAATCACTTATTCACTGAAAAAGAAAATCTTGGAAGTATAAAATTACAAAGATTTATAATTGGTCTCTACACTGATCAACAAGAAATTTATTTTGCATGTAAGAAGGCATCCGTATTATAAAGGCATGCTATTTGCTAATTTTATTGACTGTCAGTTCTTTTTTTTTAAATACATTGTTTATTCGTGTTATCAGGTTTAACCTTCTTTTACACAGCTTGAGAAATATTGATTATAAATTGAAAAAACATTTATTTTTTTAAATAACTAACTTTCAAGCATGGTTTTGTATTTTAATCTATTACCACATGACTCAAACTCAACAGTAAGTATTTGTCCGTTATAATAATGTAAAGTAACATTTGCAGTAACATAAATAAGTAATAATAATAGTAATGAATTATAACAGTGGTGTAACCAGGATCCTCATTGGGTAGGAGTTTGGAATCATCGTTACTCATAAAATGAAAAATTTTGTTTTATGACTTGTCCCCAGTAAATGTGACACATTAAAACCAATGTAATGAAAAGCTATTATTGATGATTAAATGTATTATTATGAAAAGCTATAATTCATGATAAATTAAAATATATTATGAATGTGATTAAAATTTCAATTTACTGAATCCCAGTAGCAGATTTTTCTGAGTAAATCTGCAGCAAAACAAAATTTATATGCGACCATAAGAAAAAATAGTAACCCATAAATTAAGCAAAATATACATTTACAAAGAAAATGTAATAAGAACATCTAAGGAGGCACCGGATAGTGACTTTGGCGAAATACCGAATATTCGACTGACTATATACTTCTATATTTCATGGTTTAAAAATTTTAAAAGTTAAATTTCAAAATAATTTTACATATTTAGCACAAAGACAATTTTCCTGAAAAAAACCTTTTCACAATTAAACTTTACAAAAAAATAAAAATAATTCTATGCTTTAAATTATTTAAGAAGGATTAGTCATAACTCTTTTAATTAATAAAAAAATTCAACTTATGACTTCTTCTGTGAACTAAAATATATGAATAAAATTTACTTACATTCTAAAACAAATATATTAAAATCAAAAAGAAATTTTGAAGGAATATTTTACAGTCATATAGTATTTATTTGACAAGAAGCGAGTAAATAATAATAAAACATTCAAATGGTGGCAACTTAGCAAGAAAGTTCTTGAAATGTACTAGAGTGAATAAAGTGAACGATTATTTTCAGAGGTTAGAAATTTATATGATGTTTGTAAAATTTTAGAACAAACTTTTGAGGAAGATAATAAGGTCAAGACAAGCATTTTCTGTACAGAAAACCACCATCACAATCCATTTATTCAATCAAAAATACAAGGTTTCTACAAGTAGAACCCTACTATTTGTTCGCGACTTTAACAATAATGAAGATATTTTAGCAAGATTTTTATCATATTAACTTTGTTTTGTATAAAGTGTATTGGAATCATTAAAGTGATTGAATTTTAATCAGTGACACAGTACTGTCAGCTGCATTCTGAATAGTGGAATATCCAGCTTAGTGTTTGCACTGCACTAGTGTCACTTTTTAATACTTCTTGTCATATTTTACAGAAAGCAAAGTCTGATGTTTGAATATATTGTTACAATATCTTCATTATTGTTAATTTTAAATGAAAATGCAAGTTCAACATGGAGTGAGATACACTATATCTTTTAATAAGTGGATTGCAATTCTGGTTTCCCATACAAAAACTGTTTGTCTTGTTACTTATTATAACCCCTGAAAGCTGTATATTATCTTTCATTATGTTTAGGAATACCCAGTTGTGAAAAAGCTAACAATATTGAAAAACTTGCATTTACAGATCATTAGTTCCTATGAATGTCATCATTAACAGTTATTTTTCTTAATTGTTACTTTTCAAACAGCAAATAAATAAAGCAAAAGCAATCTCTGTTATTTAAATATGGTTGTATTTCTTAATATCTTTATTTATTGACAATAAAAATTATCTAAGGTTTTAAAAAAAAAATGCTTTTAAAAACACTTTCTTTAAGTATTCAGTTTGACTGAATATCAAGATATTTGACCAAATCGAATATTCAGCATATCAAATCAGGGGTCGATCTAGGAAAAATTTGGGACCTATTTAAGGACCCTTCACAAAAATCTATTTGATAAAATAGGCTCCTTTACAAAATTCTATTCCATAAAAACTTACTATTTATTATTTATTTATTATTTTGCGATGTTTTAAAATGTGTAATTTGTAAACAAGCAAGTTCACCAGAGAGGAAAACTTCAGCAAAAGGATTTTCAAAAGTTTTTGTTTATAAATGCTTGGTTTGAATTTGATTAACTGGATATCAACTTTCGTTACAAAATGTTATTTTTCACAAAATATAATAAATTTCACAAAAATAACCTTTACTTTTCACAAAATGGGCCCCAAGAAAAAAAAAAAACCTACATCGATCCCTGCAAATAGTTTGATATTCAGCCTAACCAAATAATATGATATTCAGCTTAACCAAACATTCAGTAGTATGACTGAATAGTGAATATTTGGTGCATCCCTAGAAGATACAATAATTTAGGAATAAAGTAAAAATTAAAAAAAAAAAATTAAGAACAGCTTTTATTTTAAAATTACTAGATTAATCTGCAGTGCGCGCTGCCATGTTGCATACTTTTTCTAGAGGACTTTAGGGATGCTTCAGTTCTCTGTAATTCGCCGCTAAGACTTCAATAGTCGAGAAGTACCAGCATTTCTAATATATAACACTTTCAGATACAGGTATAAAATAAAAATATTTACTGAAAAACAAAGAACTTTTTATTACTGTTGTTATGCAAAAAAGTACAATTAAAATAATTTTTCCAAATCTTAAATGAGCTTAATATCAACATATTGAATTACTGTGAATGAAGCAAGCATAACCCATGCAACACAAGCTGTAAATGAAGATTTGCAGCAAGAGTTTTCTTGGCTGTGGAAGACATCTGAAGCTCTAACAAGTTACATTTACAGACAGAAATATGAAATAAACACTTCTGGCTGTGAATGTACCCAACTGGCATAAAAATTCCAACAGAAGACTTGGTTAACTGAGTTCCTTGAATCCCAATAGTCAGCTTTGTAAGTCATCTCCTTGACTTCCATAAGTAGGCAGACCAGAGATATATTGATTATAGCTTACATTATCAGTTAATATGTTGATAATTCATTTAGGATTTGCAAAAATTATTCTAATTGTACAGTTTTGGATAACAACAGTAATAAAAAGTTCTTAGTGTTTCAGTTATTTTTTTTATTTTATACCACACTCTCCAAGGTATATTATATATTAGAAATGCATTATATAGGAATTCCAAAACAGGGCTAAGATGCTTTACACTCACGCAGAAAAAAAAAATAATCGGTTAAAAAACGGAAAAAAGTCGCCAAATTTAGGGGATTTTTTCCTTTAATGGCAACCTAGCCATTGTATTAAGTTATTCATTTGGCACGGTCTTGAAAATCGTGCCAACCAAAAAGTCGCCAAACTTATGTTTATATGTTTGCGTGAGTGTAAAGCATCTGTTCCCAAAACAGTTATCTTTTTTTAACAGCTAAATTAAAATGAAGCGATTCGTAAGAAAGTGATATTTTATCAGGGGTCTCATCTTTTTATATTTGTGAAAAATCTACTCATAATTTTGTGAATTTGAAATGATCGTTATATTCTGGTTCTTGTTTATACATTTTTAAGAAGATATATGGATGTAAAATACATATATTTTCTTTGTATGTGTAAAAGTGACAGGTCAGATTTTACTTTTAAATGATTAATTTGTGAAATGTTCAGTTTAAAGATGGAAAAATTTTGTGAAAAACCTATTTTTAAGACAAAGAATTTTGTGAAGGGTCCTGTTTTAGAAAAAATAGTTTTGGGAAGGGTCCTGTTTTAGGGAAAATAATTTTGTGAAATAAAAAAAATTGTGAAGGGTCCTTTAAAGGACCCAATTTTTTCCTAAACAGATCCCTGTTTATTGATTAAAAAAAATTATGAATAACTACATTATGAATAAATATAATTTTGCTGTTCAAATTTATATAATGAAAACATATTTCAATTAAACAACTTATAATCAAGTAATTGCTTTTAAATAAATCTCATTTGTGCCATAAATTCATGGCCAGATCAAATTGGTGAATTTATTTTATCATCACTTTAAATAATACTGACTAAATAAATGAAATAATGATACCAACATTTATTAAAAAGGACATTCTTAAGTAAACTCATAAATAAAAATGTACTTACCGAAGAATAAGAAATTATCTGTTCATTGCTAGTTTTCACAATTATACACCACACGCAGTATAATTTTAACTGTGCATTTTTGGACAATAGCATCTATGTGCTTAACCTCCTGGGTGGATGTAGAATCAAGCACAAGATATTTTATTTATTCTACTTACTCTGTATTTGTTCATAAACAGACACATTTCAAGAAACAAATTTATTTTGAGTGAATTGCAAAAATAATTTTTTTTTAACTTATCGTAAAAATAAGTTTACTTGGTTATAAGTTAAAATGGTCAAATTAGAAGGGCTTTATTATTTATCATACACACCTGTGTTTTGAAGAGCCTTATAATCTACAAATTATCAAATTTAGTTGTAATCTGGCTCAAAATCATGAAGCATTTGAAGTTAGAATGTGTGTGTGTTGTGTTTGTTTCATCCTACAGTCAAAATTATCAATTCCAGAATGTTTTTTCCAGTTTAGTTTATGATTCAAAGAAAAGCAATGATTAAACAATAATTAAAATAATAATAAATATATGTATATACTTTCTTTTTAACAAAAATCTTATTTCTAAACAAGTTTTATTTTTGCTTAACTTACAAGATAAAATTTTCGAACATAAATCTAAAATATTGAAACAAATAATAACTATATAAATATTTTACAAAATTAAAATTGATGAATATATATTTAAATATATATGTTTATTTTATTGGTATGTATTACTTGATTTTGCTTACATTATTTACTTTTTTGAAATTGTTAAGCTTTATTAACTATTAAAAATATACTTTATTGCAAAACTTATTTGAAATCATCTTTAAATTTTAACAGTCATACAGGCATGCATGAATATTTTGAAGGATCAATTAATTAACTTAGATAGATTTCTCCCCCCCCCCACCTTTTAAAAAAATTTCTTGGTTTCAGACGCTTTCACTTATAATCTCTACCAATTTGTTTCGTTTCAATGTACATTTCGCCTTTATTGCATGTTAAAATCATATACTCTTACTCAAATACACCAACCAAAAAAATTATTAATAAATTACCTTATTTTATTCTATTTTAGGAAACTAAATATTTTTAATGCTTATTTAGATATATAAAAAATAGCTTGATGTAAAAAAATGGCATAAACTTCGTATAATTTAATAAAAATTTATTTTTTTTAAGTAGCTTCTAGCCATAGCGATTAATGGTAAACAACTCTAATCTAACGTACAGACCTCGCGGTTGAGGTGTTTCAATTTACTTCAGATGGCTGATGGCTTTTGAATGGGCATTGCCAGTCTGTGTATCTTTTAAATGTCTTTGTACCGCATAGAGAAATATTTCGTGAGGAACATCTCAATTTTATATAACTGCAAACATTTCCAAAAAATCTTTTTAAATAGGTTTTTTTTTTTTTTCCTTGTGTGATCGAGTATGTTCCCAAGTAAGCCTTGTATTCGAAATTCCTTGTATGAAAGTTTTCGTTTATTTTCTGTTATTGAAACTACATCTGGCGCTATTCTTATCATTATTAGAGACTGCTTATAAACGAAACATTTGGATGAAAATGAAAAACATATGTTTTATAAATTTTCAAATGGTCAGAGGTTTATTTGTAGCAACCTGCGCATTTTTATTCTCAATGAAAAAAATTAATATACTATTTTGATTACGATATTCAATTTGGCTGTCATTTTTATCTCGATAAATAACAGGATTTTCATCTAGTTCGTGAAAAGGTGAACATATGTACTTAAACATATTGAAAACCTCAAATTGAAATACAGTTGTCCCTTAAATAAACATATATATATATATATATATTAATAACTTTAAATTATAAATTAAGCTCTTAAAAAGATGTTTATGATGTGATATTTTAAGAACTTTAAAAAAAAATTATTTCCTTTATAACGAAATTCTCCAGTATATATTTTCTCATATACCACACGTATATAAATTTGTCTAAAATATTTTTTGAGTTATTTCTGAATTTGTTATTTTTTTCCTTAGCCAATGTTATCTTAGAATTTGCTACAGCAAAACTGCAAATAGCTTCCAAAAGTGAAACTTATTGATACAGAATTACAAAAAGGGTGAAAAAATTGTCATCAACAATTTAAACGATATTGAGTTCAAAATAATGGATAAATCTTATGAGATAGAGAATTAATGAGAAAAATATAGAATGTGTCAGAAAAGTAACCAATGTATTAAATCGCTCCAACATCAATAGTTACCCAATTGATACTGGCGAGTTATAATCCCTTTTTATACAAATACTAGCAAGCTACGTCCGCTACGCTGGTCAATTTCTCTTCACGCACCTTTACTCAAGTTAAATATTGACATTGAATGTGAACTTCTAAAAACCCTATGGATCTTTACTTGGAATATCCTTCTGCATTTCTGAAAATGATACGACCGCTATTGCGTTATTACATTTTTAATGTGTCAGACAAATTTATGCTGTTAAGGACAAATTAGATCAATTCCCTGTATACTTTATTATGGAATAGGTCAGCATTAAAAAAAATGAATAATTGTGCTAAATTATGGTGTCTCTGGGGTTTACATTATAGTGTTTATGGGGAAAAATCATTTCTGTTGGATTCAAATTGGACTTGAATGAAGTCACAATTTACAATACTTCAAATATAATGAAATTCATATGCCTCACTGAGGTGGACAAATATATGGTACTCGTCGAGAATTAAATAAAAATCATGCACTCGCTACATCATAATTCACTATTATATTTTAACAGAATAATAAGGTTACTATAATTCGTGACTCGTGCTATAGTCAGTATATATACGTCAGGACACAATACTGTTATCATTATCTTTTTATGCGTGAAGATTTCGCCATGGTACTCCATTGTAAAATTTGGTAATTTTTGAAATTCAATATTTGAAAAACGGCATAATCATTATATTTCAAATTTATATCAAGGAAAATACAATTTTTTACCTTTCTAACGCAGTATGTCTAACAATTTTCTGACAATTACTTTCCGAGCTATTAATTTTTTCAGTAACTTCAAATGTTTCATTTTCGGAGATTAATCTGTGGCAATCTGATTATCGAAATTCCCAGTCGTCAGAAACACATGCCTTTTTATTAAAGAGGATTTAAAATTTTGAATGATTTAATCCGCTCCGCCCTCTATAGTATGTCTTTTTAAGAATTCAGTAATAGGCCTTTAATTTTTTACATAATGCAAAATTGTATAAAAACCCAAAGAAAAAAAATAAAAACGAAATTAAAAGACTATTCTACCGGACGGAACAAAGTATTTTATCAATTATTTGATTGTATTTTTTCATATATATGATTTTTCATTGCATATGAAACTAATCTAATATTTATTAAAAATATCTTCTTTATTTCCAATAACAAGTTAAGCTCGTGTAGTAATTAATGGGACCAACTCTGCGTGGTTACAAAAAATGTATATCTTTTTAAGTTCGAAGTATTATCTTTTTTGTATTTTGTAAAGCATTAATTCTATTAACATGGTAGTTTATACTACAAACAGAAGAAAATGAGAAAATGTGAGACTGAAGCATTTTCAAAATACATTGTGCTTTTAAAAAAACTAGGTGTCCAATCCGGAATTCCCGGGATAGAGACTATATGTGAAAATCATTTTTGAAAAAATGAAAACGCTAATAGATTTTTTACATTTAATATATATATATATATATATATATATATATTGGATTGTCCCTAACAACACCAATAAGCATTTTTATAAAAAAATATGTCAATTATATATTCAAATAAAATTTTGAAATTTATTAAAAGCAGTAGTTTCTTATTGGCCTCGTGCCAGAAATTAATAGCCAAAGAAATCGTTAAAAATTTTGTTATGTATCGTAGTTTTTATTATTATTATTCTAATAATTTCAGCGGTTTAAACGCTTCTCAGTTACACGTTGTTAACTTTGTGTTTTATTTATACTATTTTATTTGTTGCTTAAGGAAGTTGTAATTTCGTCATGGCTGGAAATAAATGCTGGAAACACATTTAGTGACATTTATTAGCATTAGCTGGAATCAAATGCTGAACATTTTATAGTGTTTAAAGTGTAAACGGATTAATATTTTGTAATCGTCTGCAAGTGAAACAGATAGATTTTTTTAAAATCATGCTTTAAATGTAATTTAAATGCTATAATAAATGAGTGAATTGCGATGCAGTTTTCAAACAAAAAGTATTTGAAAGTACATTTTTTCCCGCTATGTAACGATATAAAAATTGAAATTGTGCGATGTTTAGAAATTGAAAAAATGCAGTAGCAAAAATTTTAAAACCGAAATTTTATCGGCAAGTGTTGCCATTCGCAAAATGACGTCAGCGTTACGCACGGACACGTTTGTCCTTTATAATATAGATAATAATATTTGACTGCAATTATAAATGACTTTCTACTCTTCAAAGTAGAAGGAATTACTACATCAACAATTTATAAAATTCTTAAATGTAGTGGACTCTCAAGAGCAACCGAGTAGAGGAACCTACCATGATGTAAAAAAAAATTAGATTCACAACTAAATTGCTGAACATAATTTATTAGTGAGCTTAAAAAATGTAATTAGTTTTGCTTACATAAAAATTAACCACTTTAAATGGGTATCATATCTCGAATTAAAAATGTGTATAGAAGTAGTAGAAAGAGAAAAAAAATAATGACGAATTATGTAATTGACATTAACCCTTTCGTGTTTAGTGTACTATTAATAGTACATGTATTTTTATTGAGTATTATTTTGTCTTAACATTTATTTTTGTTACTATCTGCATGTAGTAAAGATAGTATATATCTATAAATTAATTATTATGACTTCACTTATGTTTCATCATTTAGTAATAATAAAAATAATGAAAGTTTGCTTATTTCTTTTTGCACCTTTGGCGATTCTTTTATTTCACACATATGTTTTACTCTTTAAATTTAAAACTAGCTGACCCCCGCCCGGCGGCGTTGCCCGGGCTCGTGATAATAAATTTAAAAAAAAATCAAGTTTTTATTATTTTATATCTTTAACCCAATTTTGTATGAAATTATATTTTAAGATAAAAAATTCGCGGAAAAATATTGATATTTAGTGATAAAAGCACTCATTTACATGTTTTTATTCGTAGGGTCGTTTCATAGTTTTAAAATAAAAAGCTCTATTTGTCCGAACTCTTTAAAATCTTTATTGGTGATAAATAAGACGATTTTACAGTCCGTATAAAAATTTCGTGGAAAAATATTGTTATCCAGTTGTAAAAGAAATGTTTTCTTCTCGCTTTTTTGTTTGTTTGTTTGTTTTCGCGTCGGCTCCTTTAACATAGCAATAAAAAAATAGTTCTCATCTTTCGAACTCTCTGACATTTCAATCTGCCATAAATATAAATGTATTCAAGCGATCTTTAAACTTTTGTAAGACATTATATTTTTAAATGAAAAATTCGTGAAAAAATATTGATATTAAGTGATAAAAGTGCTCATTTTCTTGTTTTCTTACGTAGGGTCGTTTCATCTTTGAAATCCTTATTGGTGATAAATTAAACGGTTTTACAGCCCGTGTAAAAATTTCGTGAAACAAATATTGTTATCTATTTGTAAATGATATGTTTTCTTCTCGATTTTTTGTTTGTTTGTTTTCGCGTCTGTTCATTTAACATATCGATAAAAAAAATAGTTATTATCTTCCGAACTCTCTGACATTGCAATCGGTTATAAATATAACTGTATCCAAGATTTCTTTAAAATTTTGCGAAAAAAATATATGCATATTTAGTAGTGAAAACACGAGTTCTTAAAAAAAAAAGCTTTTGCTTGCAACCTCAGAGCAAGCAAAAATATATTTGGAGGTCTATGCTTTCAATGCAATGGTACACCTACATCCGTTTTCAATGATCCCTTTTAAATACCCCTAGGCTAAACAGGCTAATCAATCAGGTTTCTCGTTTCTGAGGGGAGAAACCTTTAAAAAATTTGACACATCTGCAAAGAGACGATATTCGTGTGGAAGAAATGCAGAATGTGCTTCTTGATTTAAATATATAGATAGGGGCTACTTTTCTGAATCAATAATTTGTGTTAAAGAGTAAAAAATATCAGAAAGTTATTTTGTCTGCTTAATCTTGTTGTAATACGACACTTTAAAAACGTCTTCATTTTTTTTTCCTTAGACTATAGCCATATGAATAATACGCAAAATATATACAGGGTGTTTGTAATATAAGTATCTCTATTTGACGCTGTCTGTAGCTTGAAGGAACAACCCGAAAGAAACTAAAATCGGTACATTTACTTTTCGAGAAGGGGGCAGAAGAATGGAACTGTAAAAAATAGTTGCAATAATCGGCCACAGATGGCGGTACTGGACCTTAAAATCTATTGTGTAACGTGGAGGTGTCACAAACCTACATTGAAATGAAACATGGAATATCGCAACATTTGCAAAACATCACCCCTGATGAGTTTTATTCTGCAGTTGAGCATGTCATGCACCGCGTGGATTGTTTCCTGCAGCACAATGACCATGTGGAACTTGATCGGTGCCGCCATGCGGAAGCGTAACCACATTCACTGTAACATTTTCTTATAAATTAGGTATGCCGTACGGTTTTACGCCTTAAATCTTTGTTCGTGTATTACATATTACATTTCACACTCAAAAGCGCCATCTGTCGGTGATTACTGCAAATATTTTTTTGTTCCATTCTTCTTCCCCATTCTCGAATATTACGTGTACCTATTTTGGTTTCATTCGGGTTATTCTTTTAAGCTACAGACAGCTCCAAATAGAGATACTTATATTATAACCATCCGGTACATTTGTTTGATTTCCGTAATTGACATATTCCTTAAATTTCAGTAAACTTTAACCTTTGTGAGTTGGATATTTAATTTTAATATTATTAAAGTAATTTTTCACAAAATTAAAAAAAAATTCGGACACGAAAGGAGAAATGTAATGTTACTTGCAAAAATATTAATTTCAAATAACTCCGAAATATTTGCAGAAGCATTATTTAGAATAAAGAGCTTATTTCTTTACCGAGGATGATCGAAAACACTTTGAAAATGTTTTGTGAATCATTATGTATGGTAAAGCCAGGAGAGATTGCGCACAAAGAGGTTTGGGGAGAAGGACTGGAGTGAGCGCTCAGCGACTCCAGGTAGTTGTACAACAGCAGTAGTGGAGTGTCTACTTGAAAGTGTACGTTGATTGTTTTGAGTGTCTAAAATAAAGTATTGCTATTTTGTTTTGTTTTTCCAAAGTAAGTGCTTGAATTTTCATAGCTATTCATCAGAATTTCTATAAAATGTCAGTAGTACAAACTATTTTAAATATAATTTTTTTTTTCATAACCTACTAATCTAGACTAACAATGTGAACGTCAACGGTTCGTTTTAGTAGCAGCCATGTTTATATAAAAGGCTGTGCAATCTCTCCTATCGAAATTGGAGAGTTTGTGCATCATCTACTTAGGAGAGATGGCGCATTGTTTCCATTAGTTTCCATGCTAGGAGAGATTACGCAGCCTATTGGTAAATTTGCCTAAAAAAATGAAAATTTAAAATGGGCTAGTTTTAAGTTAAACGTGTTATCAAGTAACTTAATATTATTTTGTAATCTTATCTTGACTTGCTTTTTCTGATTATTTAATTTTTCCCCTGTAATTAAAATTTTTTAATCGTTTTTAAAATTATTTCCTTTTTCTAATTCTTTAATAATTAGGTTGAAATATTCACTCCTAATACAATAATATTTGTTCACAAAAACCTTACAACAATGTCATTTAAGTGTAATTAGTATTGTTAACAATTTAATGTCGCAATTATTAGTAACAATCTCTCCTACCCATGTGTGCAATCACACCAACCCTGTAAGGACAGATTGCGCAAAACAACTTTCTTGGTTTTATTACAACTGTTCGATTAAATTACAACATAACAACAAAATAGCAATGGAAATGCTTAAAAAACAAATGAAGTCAAAAATTATTCACGGATAGTTTAGCAAAAAATTAATATTTAGATTTTTTATTGTTATTCTTCTGAATTGTGCGCAGACTCTCCTAGCTTTACCTTATTAATTTTAAAACTACCTTTGTTTCTTTGTATGATCTCTGCTTGTCTACCGTTTTATTTGGATGTGTTTGTGCTACATGTTTATTCATTTTCGTAATATATTTTCGATATAAAAAACACCTCAATCAAATTGAGAATAGTGTTTATAATTACTGATGAAATGTCATTTTTAATGGCGCAAAAAATGTAAAAGTCAACTTTTTCCTTTATTACAATAAGGTACATTTTAAAAATACAGGTATTCAAGTTCTTCAGTTGTCTTATTGGGGAAAAGATAAGAAAATAATTATAATCAAACAGCTTCATATAGAAGAGTTTTATAAGAATGTACAAAATACAATATTTAAAAAAAGTAATTGTATGACTATCTACATAACATTTTGTCTTCATCTTGTTTCATCTAGTTCAATATTTCGTCTTGTTTCTTGTTTTATACACTTTTGTAAATTACATTGTCTTCATTCTGTCAAAAGGGAGAATGACGCATTGTTTTATCATTATTGTCACAACGTGTATAATATTCAATCAATATACGTTTACCCATTTCTCTTCACTTGATTCCTAAATTCGGCACACACATTGTAATTTTTTTTAACTAAAATGTATATTTTTCAATTCTTATATGTCTAAAATTAATAAACAGTAATGAAATAACTTAAACCACATCGCAACGAACATCAATTTCAGTTATTTTATTTTTTGGCACCACTTTTTGTGAAATGACATTTTTGGAATCGATAATCTCCGAAATTCTGTAATTTGTTAACGTGATTTTTTCTGTGTAAAACACAGAGGCACAAAACTAGAAATTTACACTCCCTATACGATACGTATACGCCTCGCCCTGTCGCGAACGTGTTAATGAAGTTCATGCATTTTGATTCCGTCTTTAAATGAAGTTCAGCAAGGAAGAAATTTCAAATCCATGCTAATATTTTTTGAAATACGAAGAAAACGATTTATTTAAGTTGTAAGTAAATCGATCTAAATAGTTCTAAGAATCAGGATTTAACAGATAATTTAATATATTTTTTTCAATGAAATGTTTTAGGCATGGTTTAAATTGTAATTTAATAATTTGCATAAACTTATGCTATACATTTTATGTTCTTTCTCTAATCTACTCTTTCTTTTAATATTATACTTAAAATATTATTTTTTGTCAAAAATTAAATTAAGTTAATAAAACGTAAATTAATTTACGCTATATTTCATAACTTGATTCACCACTAACATAATTTTATAAATGATTGAATAATTACCATGTTCATAAGGTAGCTGGTACACTTTGTATACAATAATTTAAATGTAACATTTCAAATATTCCTTAATATAAGCCGATATTTTTTTATAATTCGAAAGCTGAATAAAATAAGGAGAAAATGTTAAGTGATATTTTAGTAAACTATAAACATGCTTTTGGTCGTTTTCACAAGTTGAAGCACTGCGTGACATTTAAATATGGAGATGTTAAGTATTCTGAAAGTTACTACATACGAACAATAAGAATCGCAGTTTAAAATCGTGTTGCTTATTTCACATTTATTTATAATATGCATAATTAGTTATTGAATTTTTATATTCAATTCTAATTTTTCAGATATTCTGTATGTAATAAAACTGATTCACCAATGATTATAGAGATACTGATAAGAATATTGATCTGGAAAATAATTAGTTGTAAATCTTTGCAAATGAGTGAATTTATGGTAATTACTTTAATGAAAAAATGAAATAATAGTTATGATTCGAACATTATGAATCGCAGTTTAAAATCGTGTTACTTATTTCACATTTATATTTAATAAATACCTAATAAGTAATTGAATTTTAATATTCGATTTTAATTTTTCAGATATTCTGTATGTAGTAAAACTGATTCACCAGTGATTATAGAGAAACTGATAAAAAAAAATGATCCGGAAAATAGTTAATTGTAAATCTTTGCAAACTACCTTTAAATGAGTCGTTATTTTAATAAAAAAATGAAATAATAGTAATGTATATTTATTTTCTTCTTCAGTGAAAACCGCTAACTCTTTTAGCCTATGATTTTTTGCGTCTGATTTGGACTTTGTAAGTATAATATATTTCTATAAATACTTATAGTAAATTCTATGTATGTTATTAGGCATCTGATGCATTTTGTAAACAACAAATTCTTAAATGCAATGAACTGTTGAGTGATGGAGTATTGTGTTAGCTGGAATGTCGTCCACTTAACTCAATTAGAAGAGCATTAGTAATTCCAGTCAAAGGTTTTGGTTTCGAGTCCCTGCTTGGTTTTTTTTTTTTTTTTTTTTTTTTGAGTTGGAGAAATTACTACTCGTATGGCTTATAATACAATTCAAACATGATTTGTACAAAAGTATTTTAAGTTTCGAAATTTATTTATCAGGAAAATGAAAATCTACCTTGATAATTAATTTTTTGCTATAAGGAGATTGAAGAAGAACAACAGAAACAAATGTAAAATGTTCATATTATTTTGAAACTGGAAAATACATGGATTAGCTAGTGTACTTTATTTTTAAAAAATAATAATAAATTTTCTATTCGTTCAAAAAAAAATATTTCATTTAATGATAATGTGTACAAGATACTCGCAGTTTTCCATATGTTCTTATGTAGAAAAATAAAATCATAAAAAGGTCTAAATGTTTTTTTTTTCTTTTTTTAAAAAATTTCTATGGCAATTACATTTGTTTTCAATGGGAAGAATCAGTATCAATTTATACAACAAAATAAAAACATTTCGAATTTAACTTTATTAAAACTCTGAAACTCTTTTTTTTTCTTTTTTTTTTCAGATAAACGGCTTTATAGACATTTAGCATTTCCAGATGAAAATGCTACCGTTACATCGTGCATCGTACTTTTAATATACAATTAAGAGAATATTTGAAAGAATTTAGAAATTACCCAAGCAGACTAAAAATTAAAAATATATATAATAGTAAAATAAAAGCACAAAATCATTGAAAACCAGAAAATAAATCAAGTTTTGGAAAAGATAAAATAGAATTTAGAAAATCGGATTACTTTTTAGAGCGAAAATAAATAAACATTTTTATTGTACTCATTAGATAAAAATCGGTAAGGAATTTCGTTTGTTTCTACGTATCTTTAATAAGATAAAAGTAAATAAAATTTCATACTGTTACAACTTTAATTGAATGAAATAACATCCAATTTACGAGCAACATAAATACCTATGGAGATAAGAAAACTTTAGAGAAATATATCTCTTTAAACCTGTTTAAATACCCATATAAAATATCCTAAAATATTTTGTTTGTTTAGTAATTAAAAATTGTCGACTTCTCTTTTCATAACTTGTTGAACATTTCTATTCGTTTTCTGAAATTACCGCAAGAATCTTTTTGCCGAACAAAAATTCTTGTCTGAAACTTTTACCTTTTATTCTCTCTCTTTTATTCTGTAATCTTGAAATTTTTTAAAGAAACATGAAAGAAAACAAAATATATAATTTGACATAGACATATACAGTCGGTATTTCGAAAATTAAATTATGATAAGGACACGACAACAAACATTAACCACAAAAAATTACTTTTGAGCTCCACGGGTGTTATTATGTATGCGTAATTAAAATGGGCATACATAATTGATTAACATAATTTATATGTTTTGAATTACGTGGGGAAATGTATTTGTACATAAACACCAAAATGACTAACTCCTCGTCTACATGGCAAACAATTGCAATTAGATTATTGTCAAGCAATTCTATCAGAAACAATCAAATATGGACATCTGGAAACTCAGTTTGCGAAAATAGAAAATGTCTTCACACAATGACTCTAAAACCATCGTGGGCGACATGGAACCGTATTTTTTTCTTTAACATTGGGTTATGGTGTCTGTATATTTTCTGTCATATTGGAACATATTAAATTTGTTCTTTTCAGACAATGATATTATGTTATTATTGCTTATAATTGTGCTCCAAAACGCACTTCAGTTGTTCCACACTGGTGTTATTTTCTAATTATTATATTTTTACCAGAGAGGGAGAAGCTTCCAGTGTACATGTTATGGCTTATTTACACTACTATAAATGTAAAAGAACATATTGTGACTATTATATTTTGATCAGATATAGAGATCATAATACCAGAGTTTATCATACAAATTTAAACCTTTTATTTTAATTGTCTTCTAAATTTCTTGCCTTAAAGTTTAAACATGTCTCACGATGAGCAGTTTTTTTTCTAATTATGCACAACTAGCTGTTACCCATGACGTCGTTTGCATTAAAATAAGAATAAATGCATTAATAAAGCAAAACATTTAATTCTCCATATTTAAAAAAGTATATAACTAACCAACTCTTTATCACATTTTATAAGAGACGGTTATTATAGGGGCCTCGAAATAACTGAGTCGTAAGAAAATGAAATTTCGTGCTAAATAATATAAACCGCGAAAATGAAATTGCAACCAATGTAAATAAACGGGAAAAGTAAAATAGTGGAAATCGACAAATTCCTATTAGGAAAACTAAAAAAACACAACACTGGCAGTATTCTACTACAACATTACATTTTATGTGGTATTTGATGTAAAAATTGTATATGTATGCATTGCTACATATGCATTTTTATGTGGTTTACTTGGGTAGACATATGTTATATATATATTTACTGCATTATTATTTTATGTCTTACACTGGTGAAAACAATTAAAGGGACAAACGGTTTTTTTTCAAAACAAGACAAAATAAGTTATGCCTAACCGCAAATAAGGTATCAGATGATAGTTAAGCTCTTCGCGGATACACCTGCCAAGCGGTGGTCTGTGTCGTCATAAAGAAGTGGCGCTGTGATCGCATTTGTGTAGAGGTACCTGATTTTTTCGCCGAAGCTTGTAGCGTAAGGACGTTTTGAAACATCGTAGCATAACCCAATCCCTGTTTTTTGAATTTCTTCGTTTACCCATCATTAGTATGGCTAGTTGTCATTGTCGAGATGATGCCACAAGATGGCGGATAGGTGGAAGAATCGAGGCTGGCCAATCACAGGCTACTTGTTGTAAGGACGTCGGGGTACCAAGAAATATGTGGTGTCCTCTCTGTGGAAACAGTTCACAGAGATAGGAACAGTAGTCCGCCGACCTGGCCAATGCCGAGAAAGGGCAACAACGCCGGTTGAAGACTGCTATTTAAGACTTCTAGCCAAAATTGATAGATCCGCGACAGTGACACAACTGTCTTATCACTTGTATAATGCAACAGGAACATCCATTTCATGGATAACAGTCACCCAGAGACGTAATGCAGGTGGCCTGTATGCTAGGCGCCCTGTCGTCTGCATCCCTTTGACTGTGAACCACAAAAAAGCCCGTCTAGCATGGTGCCGAGAACACCTCTTTTGGACAGAGGATAGTTGGGGGCGAGTTCTCTTCACTGATGAGTTGTGATTCAGTCTGAACAGCGACTCGAGACGTATTCTCATCTGGAGAGAACCGGGGAGTCGATATCAACCCTCTAATACTGTCGTAAAGGACCACTATGGCTGAGGTGGTCTGATGGTCTGGGCAGGCATCATGGCAGACGGGCGTACCGACCTTATTGTGTTCGATAGAGGTACTCTGACAGGTTGGCGGTACGGGGACGATATCCTTTCACTCTATGTGAGACTTTTCCGCGGAGCATATAGACCAAATTCCGTTTTTATGGACCATAACGCCCGTCCATATAGAGCTCAGTTGGTGGACGATTATCTCAAATCGGAGGATATTCAACGAATGGAGTAGCCTGCGATGTCCCTTCACCTTAATCCCATCGAACAATTATGGGACGCCCTTAAACTATCAATTGCAGCTGTAAGACCAGCTCTAACGACCACCAATGAGCTCCACGGTGCTTTGGTACAAGAAGGGGTGCGGTTGCCACAGGGATTGATAAGAACCCTGGTAAACAGTATGAAACGCCGATGCAAGAGTTGTGTAATTGTTACAGGCAATCACACACCCTATTAGACATGTTTTTCTATGACTGACAGGGTGTCGGTCAGATGCTGTGTTGGACACGTGACCGGTTTCCTTATTTAGGGTGCAGGTTGTGTCCATTTTTGTTTTTCCATTAATTGGTCTTATATCGGATGATATTTTGGCCAAGTTTGTATGTATTTGCTTTGCTAGTTTTATTTGTATTGCAAAAAAACCATTTGTCCCTTTAATTGTTTTCACCAGTGTATTTATGTATACATTAGATAAAACGATTCTCAATAAGTTGTGTAAATAGTGAGAAAATTGCCTGTGAGTTTTATAATTGACATATATGTCATAACGACATAAAATGTGATAAGTTGTAAAATGTAAATAAAGGTTGCCAGAAAGTAGATTAAATTTTGCCCAAATCAATCGCATAAAGACCCTTATTAACAAATAAATTTTTACAATATTTTGATTGTTCTAATTTGCATATTTTATATACAGGGTAATTTAAATTTATTTCGTGAGCTTGAAATATTGTACGCTTTCTCCAAGATTAAGGATTGAATAAATTTATTTTCTTGTTTCATTTTCTGCCATATCGGGTCAAAGAATCTTTAAATCGATTATGAATATTAGGATTATGTTAGGTTACGATTGGGGTTACGATTAGTATTAAGAATACAATTTGGGTGACTGTGGTATGACTGCTTCTGGTTTACACGTTGTACCTGGATATCTGCTTATAACACGAAGTAATAAGAAAATTATTGTCTCATATTTATTAATGTTTTAAGGTCATAGTTGGCAACAAAGGTAAGTGAGGAAATGATCATCTAGAATACCTTTGAGTGTTTACCCCGAAAAAAACAAATCTGGTTAAAACAATGTATTTTCTTAAGCGCCGAATTTTGATGGCTGAAATAAGCAAATTGGCTATGGATCTAACGGCATAACCCAACCTCCTTATTCTCAGCATTTTTTTTTACCTATCTATGAAATTTTTTCTATTATGTACACCAAGCTTTCACATTTATAATATTAGGAGACGGTTTAATTTTAGGAATTGACACGATCGGCTTGTTTAAGTTTACGCAATTCCGCTTGAGGAAAAATGTCTTTATTTTTTTTTCTTCTTTGCTCTTGCATTGCACGATTTTTTTGATAAATTTGATGTTCGTTCGGATAACATTGTGATTAGTCAGCACAAGACTTAATTTTTTTTGTCGCTTAGATACCCATCATAAAAGAACCACCATGGTGTCTTTACAATGGAGTCCCCAAATGACGGTCACATGAATTCACAATTTTACTTCAACGTGAAGTGAAACGATGATTCATCACAAAGCTGCAAACACGGTGACATGCGAGAAAAATCAACAAATGACCAGTCATTTGAGAGTACTATTGACACGAATAAATTGTATCACATTTTAGTTCACTGACGCGACTTGGGCAGTTGTGATTTTTTTATGTCAAAGAGACACCATATCGATTGACCGTTCTATCCCGATAGTCCCTATTTGTTACATATTCGATATATATCATTTTATTTTAAGTATTCCCAATGAAATTTTGTATTCGAAAATTAGCATGCGTCATTGTGTGACTTCATTGTGAAAAGAAATGATGACTCATCGCAAAGCTGCAATCACAGTGACTTACCAGAAGAAGAAATAAATGACGATCAATTAAGAATAATAATGAGATGAATAAATGGTTGATTAGTTGGTTGATTTTATGACGCCCGATTATGAATACGAGGGATTTAGGCCCTAGGAGGAGTGGGATCCTAACCCGTAAGGGATCCTAAGGGATCCTAACCCGTATTTACGGCAAGGTTCATAGAAAACCACGAAAAACTCCGAATGGTTAGGTCGACGAGCGCGACAGAGTTATGAACCCAGCACCTCCCATCTACCAGCTTTGAGAGCAGAACCTCTCAGCTAATGGTGGGGCATGAATAAATGGTATCATACTTTAGTTTACTCTAGTGACCTTGACACTTGGGATTTTAATATGTCATGGAGGCGCATATTGATTGACTGTTTTATCACAGTAGTTCCTATTTGCTACATCTGTCATTTATGTCATTTTCATTATGTATTCCAAATTAACTTTTGCATTCAAAATTTAGCATTTTGTATTTTTGCATAAATTTTGAACACCAATGTATGATGATTTACGTATAATTATGTGTATTTTTCTTTAATATTATTTTTTTTACTTTACCCTGACAAATTCCTTCTGAAAATACTTAACATTTTTAGACTTATAAAAATACGTACAAGAAATACGTACTAGATTAAAATCTTGTTTCAAATACCCTTTCCTCTAAAATAAATGAGTACCATTTTCTATAAAATTTACGACAAGAAGTTTAGTTAATGAGGGAATAAAATTCATTTGAAAGTACTAAAACTGAACCCGCTAACTCTAATTAGGATACAGTAAATCTGCCACTAAATAGTTAAAATCTGAAATAAATGAAACATAATTGGCATGTAATAGGTTTATAGAGCAATAAAAGGGGCTTTTATCTGTGAAAACTCTCTGTATTGTTCATCCTTTACTAGAAGAAAAAAATAAATTCATGCATTTGAAAATATGTTTTAAGCAGGTAATTAAAACTTTTCTACTATATAAATGTATTAGAATTTTTCTGTCAAATGTTTTTAACTTAATATATATGTTACGGTTAATATGATTAATCCAGTCATTATTAATAATTATTATAAATATATATATAATATAATATATATATATATATATATATATATATATATATACATAAATAATATAAAGTATATTATTAATAATGGCCGGATAAAACATATTGACAGTAACATATATATTTTTAAATATTAAAAAGTAAAAGTGGATGAAAATTATATATATATATATATAATTTTCAATCTACAAATATTTATACACTTTTCGGAACACATTTTGTCCCCTTTTTCAGCACACTTTGTAGCGCACTTTTTGGAACACTTTTCAGAACACTTTTCAGAACACTTAATTTGTTCAGCACACATTTTGAACACTTTTGGGAACACATTTGAGAACACTTTTCGGAACACATCTTCCGTATTTTATAGGAATTTTTATGTCGTTAAAATAAAATTTATAGGACCAAAAAAGAAAAATAAGGTACTTCTCGAGGACAACCTTATTAGGGACAGATACATTTCGGCATCTTTTTTTTTTTTCATTTCTGAGTCAGTTTATAGAATTTACCCAACCCTACTCGCGATCAGAATCGAACGCATAATGTCCGGTGTACTAACCCGATGACCTAGACCCCGAAGCTATGACCGGTCGCGCTTGTCGCTCAAATGGTGTAATTTATTTGAATCGCTTTTTATGATGCAAAAACTTGAGATTTCATCTGTACATGGATTTTTTCAATGTTTTTAATATTTTCTTTTCACAATTTTCAATAATTTACTGTATTATGTGGTGCCTTATAACAGATAAATTTTAATTTATTATGTATTATCTGCATTAAAAAATTGTATTAAGAGTAATAATTGCTTCTTTTTACAACAGTACTAACTAGCGTTGAATTCAGACATTTTTCTCCGGGAGGGATTTCTGGTCTGGGGGTGGGGGGGGGATTGCACTTTTTGATAATTAAAAGTGTAAAATCTCAAATCTGCCAGGGGAAGGATATTTTAATTTTCCGGGGATAATGTCCCCTCCGGACCACCCCCTGAATTCAACAGTGGTACAAACATTTTCTTTTTTCGAACATATACTTTTTTAAAATTATTTGCCTGATTATCTATTTATCAATTCCAATAAAAACATCAATTATCTTAATCAGACTTGTTTATTACATGCTATTGAAATATTTTTTTTAATCTCTTATTTAAAAAACTTACTTAAATAAACGATTTTATAATAAATTAAATTATTATATTTCAGCTATGCTGAGAGCTTTTGCGTACGGTTCTGTTAAACATTATATTTTTAACATTACATTTTAATAATATTAAAAAAAAATAATAATAATTATTGACTTTGGGATAGGTAAATTTAAATATGGACTAGCTGATTTAATTTAAATTAGTTTAATTTATAAAAATATGAACTAACGAAATAAATTAAAAACGTTATAAAATTAGAAACTTGATTTTTATCAAAGTAAAGAAAAAACATCAACTAATTTTATAAATTTAAGAAAAAAATTGTAAACTTTGTAAAATTATAATTTATAAAATAATAAATTTTAGCGTAATTCATAAATTTGTAAGCCAAAACAGTTTAGTTTAATACCGATTTGCATAGCTATAATTTGCAGATATATTATGTTATGAAACCTTTAAATAACACAATATTGCCTCACATTAAAAAAGATAAATTAAAAAAAATAGTGAAAAAAAATCATAAATTTGAAGTACTATCAAGAAAAAAATAAGTAAATAAAAAAAAAATAAGTAGATTAGATTTTTTTTTCTTTTTTGTAATTTATAAAAATAAAATAAATTTCTAAATATTTCATTAAAAATATATAAATATTACTATTCTTTTCATAATAAATTGACATGTAATCGGTTAGAATGAGCTAGCTGGTCGAGCCGGGCCAGGCCTGTATCTTAGAAGAAATTTAATAAATATAACAATCTTAATTCGCATTTCAAAAAAAGCGATTTCTGTACTCAACCTCATTTACGGAAATTGCACTGTTTTGCAAGAAATATGGACATTGTACTGTTTTGAAAGAAATACGAAAAAAATCCATTCAATTTACGGAAAACTTTCTGCATATTTACGGATGTGAAGTCTCTTTAACGGAACTAATGTCATTTACAAAAAAAAAAAAAAAAAAAAAAAAAAAAAAAAACCCTTATTTAATTTTGTGAAAAACAATTATTCGAAATAATGTTCTCTTTATTATCTATCATAAAGATAAATAGTATAACACAATGCTGCCCTCTACATACCAATTAAATATTGTTTACAAAATTTACTTTCTAAATCAGGCTGCTGCCATATATGTAACATTTTTACAAGTAACACAAACATGGAATACTACAAAAAAGGGATTTTAGGTAAAATAAATAAATATATTAAAATTTATTATATATATAGCATCATCATCATCATAATAATAATAACCCGTTTTCAATCCACTGCTGGATGTAGGCGTCCCCCAGATTTTCCAATTGTTTCCTGTCTAGTGCTTTAGTCAACCATTAACAAGAGCCAATTTTCTTATTTCGTCACTGCATCTTACTTGAGATCGTCTTCTTTGCCGTTTTATATCTCTGGGACACCACTGTAGTGTGTTTGTGCTCCATCTACTGTCTTGTCTTCTTGCAATGTGCCCAGCCCATTTCCATTTTAGCCATTTAATTCTATCAATGATGTCAAAAACTTTCGCCTGACTTCTTATCCAGGTTATTCTCATTCTGTCTCTTCTAGTTGTGCCTAGCATACATCTTTCCATACATTGCTGTGTTGTTTGTAATTTTTGTAATCTTTGTAATCAGTGTTATTTGTAATTTTGTTAGCGTCCATGTTTCTGCTTCATAAGTTAGCGCAGGCAAAGCACATTGGTTAAATACCTTTGTTTTCGAACAAAGAGACATGTTACTCTTCAGAATAATATTGTTGTTCCCAAAAACACTCCATCCATTTCTTATTATTGTATTGATTTCATTCATGACATTGTTGTCCCAGGATATTTCCTGTCCAAGGTACACGTAACTTTGCACTTCAAGATATCAGTGTTGTTGTAGACGATTTTCCTTTTTGATGCAAATGAATTGAACATCCCCTTAGTCATTTCCAAACTTATTTTTAATCCCACATTAATGCTAGCTTCTGCCAAATATTTTAGCATATTTTCCAAATCATCAGGGCTATTACTGAAAATTAAAATGTCATGTGCAAATCGGAGATGACTTAGATATTCCCCATTTATTATAATCCTTTTGTTTTCTCAATCCAGCTTCATGAAAATATTTTCTAAGACAGCAGTAAAAAGCTTAGGCGAAATGGTGTCTCCTTGTCTTACTCCTCTTCCAAGCTTGATCTTCGCTTTTAATTTGTTAAAACGGATGGCTGTTGTGCTTTCTTGTAAATCGTCTTTATGATATGGATGTAATGTTTGTCTATACCAATGTCCGCCAGAGAATCAACTACTGCAGAAGTGTAGACAGAATCAAATGCTTTTAAATAATCAATAAAGGCAAGACAGAGAGGTAAATTATATGCTTTTATGTTTTTCTGTGATTTCCCTTACTGAATATGATCCATTGTGCTAAATCCACTTCGGAATCCTGCTTGTTCTCTAGGTTGAGCTGAGTCCAGAGCTGATTCAAGTCTTATCGTTAAAACTTTGGTGAAAATTTTAAAAATTACTGACAGTAAGTTGTTTAGACGGTAGTTTTTAATGTTTTCCTTCTCCCCTTTCTTGTAAAGTAGCACCATCACAGCATTATTCTTCGGACGCATCTAATTTCTCGAGACATTTGGAAAACACTAAGGCTCGCATTTTTGCAAATTTTTTTCCTGCTTCTTTGATAAGGTCAAATGTAATTCTCTCTCGCCAGAGCATTTACCTTTTTTACATGCATCTAATGGCTTGTACAACTTCATCTGTCATCACTTGGATTATCTCCTCAGTTTCTGTTATATTTACTCGTGGATCACGTTGGTTGATTTTCCTTTGATCTTCACATTTATATAGATCATTACAGATTTTTTCGACAATGTGTACTATTTCATTATTGATTTTCGTTATTGTTCCTCTTGCCCTCGTCAGTGCGAAAGTACCTCTGTTTCTTACACACAGTTTGCACTTAGCTAAAATTTAAACTTTTGTTTTCTTCTAGAACGTTCTTGACAACATCACAGTTAAATTTTCTGATATTTTCTTTAATACATTTTCTTACCGATTTAGATAATTCTGCATATTCAACTCTTGATTTAGGATAGTTTTTAATTCACAAACGAAAACCATTAACAACGTTCTAACGCACAAATATGAAAAAATAGCACAAAAAATTACCTACGGCCGTTTCGAGGATTCTTGAATCCCCTTCCTCAGTGAAAAGATTAAAATGGGTTCAAAGGACTCCTCGGGGCTATAGCCGAGGGGTTCTTTAAACACATTTTAATCTTCTTTTCTTTTTTTTCTTCACTGAGGAAGGCGATCCAAGAATCCTGGAAACGGCCGTTTGTAATTTTTTGTGACATTTTTTCATATTTTTGTGTTATAACGTTGTTAATGGTTTTAGTTTATGAATTAAAATTCGCACCAAGTGTTTGATTTATGCTTCATTTTAAATTATCTTCATTTATTATTTCTTCATTTTAAATTCTCTGCATTTTTTCATCAATCTTCTTGTTTCTTCTATTATTTTCTTTGTCTGTTTTACTTGTGCTTCACCAGCTATCGTCCTTGAAATTTCTTGTATGGTATTTGTTATTTTCTCGTTCACTACTGTAACATCTTGCGCTTCTTCCAAAATTGATTGTACTAATTGGAGACGATTTTTATGTTCCAAATTAAATTCTTCTTTATTTTTCTTGATATTTATAATATCGACTAGCAATTTGCATCTAACAAACCTGTGAATATTTATATTACAATTATTATTTTTTTTTTAAGTAACGTTAGTTTGATCACATCATATTTATCATTAATTACCAAAAATACCTGTAAATAAATAAAATTGATAAAAAATACATGATTAATAATAAAATACATCATTGATGTAAAACCATTATTTCAGTATAAAAAACTATTTAATCTAAATTTAATTAAAGCATCCTATTTGTTAATCAACGAATTATTCCAAAAGACATTATTAAGAAAGAATAAATATGTAAGTTTTGAAAAATATAATTAGCTACATTGGTTTTCTTTAAATTGCTGATATCTATGAACCACTACGAAAATTAAAATAAATATTCAAACAATTATTTTTGCAGCATAATTTTATAAATTTAAAAATGCCAAAATCAGTATAATATATATATATATATTAACTTCATTTTAAAATCATAGACATGAGTTATTAAAAATTACCTTAATTATCATTATAATATTTTGTTCATAATTTGTATATAATTTCAGCTTTGATTACATTATTTTTATACTCAAGACATTTTAATCTAAATGTAATTAATACACCAAATTCCTACATAGCATCTAATTATTCAAAATAATAATAATAATAATAAAATATAAATATGCAAGTTATTGAATTATAAAATTCTTGATTTATTTTTAATATACACACTCATATAACAATAATATCAAAATAAAGTTTACAGAAATTACATTACAATGACCACCGTGTATATTAAATTTGCTTTTATATGTGTTTTGTTATGTATAAAAACCAAAATTATGTGATTTTGTGTTTTGTAATGTTTTAAAATGTACATATAAAAGTTCATTTTATTGTAATTGACATATAAACATTCTCATAAACATGACTCATAAACATTTATAGAAATTACATAGTAATTGCAACATTGTATATATTATTTGTATGTGTCATGTTATGTATTATGTATAAGCACCAAAGAGTAGTTTAAAGAATTAAAAATGTAATGAACCATGTAATATGTATATCTGTTAAAGTTTTGCTAAATTACATACTTATTTTTATCTTAAAGTGTACATGTAAAATACATTTTATTATAATTGATTACGCATATAGCATTAACTTTAAAATAATAAAATCTAACAAAATTGCATATAAATTACCACATTGTATAGTTTTTGTGTTTTGTATTTGTTTTGTATTTTATAATGTGTAGTAAAGTTCATATAAAATTCTATTTTTGATCATTAGAAAATAATATAATTAATTATAAATCATTTACCACAGTGTATATTTTATTTTTTTATTATTTATTTTATTTTTTTATACAATTAAAGTGCTTACATTGATTTAGCAAACTTATTTAAACTGAATTTGATTTTTTTATAAAACCAATAAATTTCAAGAAAAAATTGTTTATTCTATCATTATAAACTTCACGTTAATATAATGTTTTGACAAAGCTGTTTAGAAATAAAAAGTATATATTATCGAAAAATCTCCTATAATTGATTGTATTCAAAATCTAAATTATTTTCATAAATAAGTTTTAATAAATTGTGTATTGTCATTTAGAAATTTGAATACCCTGAACTGAATTTGAATTTATGTAATCATATGCACATATATCCATCATATGTTTCGAAAATGAGGAAATTGTATCATCAGTCACGTTTTAAATTTATTCAGAACTTCAGCTTTACCAGACGCGAAATGTATTATATAATTCATTTTAATATACGGTAATTAAATATTCAAATAGAACTGACGATATTACAGATATGAATCAGTCTTTATGACATCGTGAATTAAATTTGAAATTTTCGTAGACGAAGATATACAATTAAGTGCGATTTCTTAGAAAGCAAAAAAAAAAAAAAAAAAAAGACTAATTGTACGTTCACAGAAAAACTAAAACCTAAAATGGGTTAAAAAAAATTGGGTTAAAATTTTCTTAGGTATAAGGTTCCCCAATTTGTGTTTATTGTACCAAATTGTACCCAATTTGAGTTCATTCACACATTGGGTCATGACCCATGCCTATTTTGGTTACAACTGTGTATCTATTTTGAGCACAGTTAAATACTCATTTTTGGAATCTTAAGACCCATTCTGTACACCACCGTAAAAGAGTATTTAACTGTGCCAAAATGGCTACACATTGATAAAAAAACATACAATGGGTCATGAACGAATTTGATAGGAACCCAAATTCGGTAACATCATACCTAAGAATATTTCAACCCAAATTCGTTTTTGTTTTATCCATTTTAGGTTATATTTTTATGAGTTGTTTAAGTTGTCATTTACATATGATTTACATTTTAACAAACACAATGCAAATGCGCAACGTGTTTACTTCAGATACGAAACGTGTTTTCTTCAGATGGAAAAAAATATAAAAATATATAATAGTTTTCTTCTTACAAATTTTTGTATTGAAAATTGATTTTAAATAAGTAACTCTTATTATGTTAAACTTAATTATGTATACCTATTTATATATTCAATATTTATAATATTTTTTAGAAAATGCAAAGCGCTGCGACGTCGAATGCATGCGGATTCGAAACTCAATAAATCTTTAAGTAGGAATCATTTGAAAGATTAAATATAGAAATTGTAACTTTATGCATCATTTTATAACACCAAAGTTGTAAAAAATGTTTGCGATAATTTCCTGACAAATTCTATTTTCCTGTTACTTCTATACTTCAGAAAGAAAAAAACCCTAAAAAAAGAAAACTTTTATACAAACAGAGATAATTCTACACATTTTCATGACATTTTTCTAAGGTAATAAATACTTAAAGTAATTTATGTTGTATCTACATTCTCATTATATTGCACAAACAAGTAGCGTCTGTCTGCACGATTCACAATCTTAGTGTCTATAGAGTTTTTTTATGAAATTTGCCGCTAAGCGAGGCTATAAAATAAAAATAAAAAATTATACGCTCTGAAATTCCCAATAACAAGAAAAACAATTATGCTGTGGCCATAAAAATGACTGTCATCTTTATGATTATAATTTATTAGTGTATAATAACATCTACAATAATGATTATAAAACATAGTACAGTATGGTATAAATAACAGTAGGGTCCCTGTCGTGTGTTAAAATTTAAAAATAGGTCAAAATAAATATTTTAATCATTAATATCAAATCTAAAATTTGATACAGTTGTAAATAATAAAAACAATATATACAGTTTTATTGTTCATCTCAAACTCCATAGGATAAATACTCCATAATTGGGTACATAGTTGATTTTAACATAAAAAATGTGAGATTCGCGAAACAATTGTGGATAAAACTGTATAAAAGTTAAAAGAATAAAGTTAATAATCCGTAAAACCACGCTTTCAAAATTTCATCAATCGGTGCTGGATCTGATTAGGTATATTTCACAAGGCATCGGATAGCAGTGACCTCCGTTGGATGATCAAAACCAAAATTTAATCAGTATCCATTTTTAGAAAAAGCTTTCTGCATATAAAATTAAGTACAATTTCATTCTACATAAGCCCATATATAGATATCATTTACTTCTTATCAAATAGAGCATAGAAGCGTCAACTGTAAGGTGATGTATCCCAAAATGTCACAAGTACAAATTCATATCAGTGGCTAACTGAATATGATGTTTGATGAAATTCCATGAAATAGTTTTTGGGATACAGATCTCACGGTGTACTTGTCAATCCTGTGTTTTAAAATTCAAATAAACGTCCCTTGAACAAGAAAATTATTTATTAAAACCTATCTTGTGTCTATGTGGTACTATCTTGATTCAATGATATTTCATTTATTTAAAAAAAAATCTAGTTCAAATATGTTTATTAAACTCAAAAGATTTACAGCTATGCTACGATAATGGGAAAAAACGACATAACAACACCACCTGTTGCGATATGCACACCTTTAAAAGACATCAAGTTATGTCAAGGTCGGAAATAATATAAAATTTCGTGCAACACATTAAAAAATTAAACCCAATTTGGGTTGAAAGATTCTTAGGTTAGGTATGAGCACAAATTGGACCCTGCCTGTTTTGGTTGCCCTCACCATTTTTGAAAATGGGTATTTAACAGTGCCCAAAATGAATACACAGTAGTAACCAAGACAGGCGTGACACAATTTGGGCTCATAACTAAGAATCGTTCAACACATGTTGGGTTTTTACTTTTTTTATGTGCTGTATTTTCGATATATGTATCACATAAACTTTGAATAATTCAGTATCACTGTGCAATCTTTTGGTTGATATGCACCCAAACCTAATCATCACCAATTGGTTTCTAGGTCTAACGGATTCCGATTTCTTTAACTGAAATCTGTACTGTAGATATTGAGAAAGCGTGTACATAAAAATGGTGTCACCCACAGGCTAACAAACTGACAGAAAGACAAGCAGACATTTTCCTAAAATAGTGAATTAGTGTTCGAGATAACCCAAAACGTATAAATCCAACAAAAATGGATGTCGAAAATTTTCACATTTTCAATACTTTCTTCTTTATGTGCATAGAAGATTGAATAATGGACATCCTGCTCAATAGAAATATACGCCTAATCACACTTACTGTGAATTACGATCTGAACGCATCTCACGGCACATAAGATATAAGAAATAAGTAAAATAATGCTAAGCGTCTTACACTTTTCATCTCGTTATACTTTTGATATCATAGATGATGACAGAATAACATAACAAAACGAGGAAAAATGGGTTTTCGTTCTTCATGTAGGTGTCACATACGATATAGAAAATATAACGAGATTAAATAAATAATTCTCTAAATATCTGAGCTTGTAGTTTTCGGAATTATAATACAAGAAGTTACAATATCAAAAAAAAGAAGGTTATAAATGACAAGGAGAAAATTTTAGAATGTAAATAGAAAGGAACATTGAGGATAAACAAAGAGCTCAAGAACATTCGCTTGTTCTAATTAGGATGCAGTTCACATTGATTTTGAAAAAAATTATATACTCAGGAATTCCTTTTGTATGATTTATACATAATACTATATTCGTAACATGATATGTGTTAAATTCATAATAATTTTATTAAAAATAATTAAAGTACAATAATGTTTTAAAGATATAAGTTATTCTGTATAGAATCTGTACTGCAAAATATTATAACTGTTTTTAATTGAGCTAGATTTTCTTTTGTAAATTTATGGTGTATTCTTGTATTTGAAATTTCATGTAAGATCGGAAATTAATTTTATCGCCGATTATCGCCTATTATTTGTTATCATCAAGGCTATTATCTGAATAAAACGATACTATCTGTCTAGTGTACGCGATAAATAAAGCTCATAATTAGTGTTCTACGTATTATTATTTCGTACTTCATAGTTTTTACAAACTAATTTATTAGGAGGACATTGGAAAAAATCCTGACTTTACGCTTAAAACGACTGACTTTTTAAGTTTTTTTTTCGATAATTTCTTCACGCTATGTCACAATATATATTATTGCCGTATTCAAGGATACTTCAGTTTGTCATATCTAAACAAATTGTATTTGAAATTTCATCTAAGATCGGCAATTAATTTTACCGCCGATTATCGCCTATTATTTGCTATCATAAAGGATCTGAATAAAACAATACTATCTATCTAGTGTACGAAATAAATAAAGCTCATGCTTAGTGCAGCGTATTATAGTTATATATAATGAACCCGTTCTTAAGAAAGTTTGCACGAGTGTACAGTACATTTGTATTCATACACATTTTTTTTTGCTTATAACTATATTTATTACTTATAATTATGTGTATGTGTAAACATGTGTGAGTATGTACGCATTCATCTTATACCAGAATCATTGTTAATGATTTAATGAGATATGTACTAATTTAAAAATCTGAAAGATTGAAAATATCTGAACGTTTTTAAATTTCATGGATTGTTTTGCTATAAGGCATAAATCTCAAAAACATCCATAAAAATTTAAAAGTATAGTTTGTAAGAAAATAGACCCAATAGAGCCATATCAACTATCAGGTGTTTATGATATCGCAAAACCATCCAAAAACTTAAAAAGTGTAGTTTGTAAAAAAATAGACCGAATAGATCCATATCAACTATCAGGAATGACAACTAGAGAATTTAAAACAAGGTTAAAAGACCATATGACAGAAAAACGAAAGCTTTGACAAGATTCCATAGAACCGAGATATTAAAAATTGATTTTAAGAACAGTAAAATAATTTATCCATCAAGACTTTAGTTCCATTCTATTATCCGTAAATCAATAAAAACCGATATGTGTAACGATATCATATGCAGTGAATCAGTCTAACTGAATTACTTAAAAGCTCGCAAGAGGAATTGTTTAAGTAAAAAAAATGTTATAAGAAATATTAATTTTCACATTTACAGTTTACTATTTTTAAGCACCTACTTCTATTACACAGATGATCTAGTAATTTAAGTTGTTCAAGATTATTTTTTTCCCAGTAGAATGTTGTTTATCATGTAGATCTTGATAATGTAGCCGTTTGTGCGTTCGAAACCTGCCGATCATTAAATTAAATGGTTTTACGTCTTCTTCTGTTTTATTTTTTCATTTAAGTATTTAAATCTGTATTTCAATGGTAATTAGCTATTTTATTATATGATGTAATTTATTTAAACTTATTTCATTATCGGGTATCTAACAATAAATAAATAATTTTAATAAATTGTCTGCCTTTCATACATTTGGAATTACCGTTGCTAGGTCACTGTGAAAGAAAATGAGAAAACCCGAATTGAAATAATGGCAAATATCTCAAATTGAAAAGTTAAAGTTCTTAATATTTTTTGAACAGATGCATGAAATTTAATCAAAAAATATATAGATAATTTAGAATTTTCCACAGATATAGAAATATTGGCAAAAATTCAAACTGATAGGAGAAATTTAAGACCTTAGTAGTATAATTTTAGCATCCATAAGTTAACATCTAAATCAATTTTCCCAATGCATAATTTTCGTTTCGATCAGTGTTAAAGTTTAAAACGTCTGACTTCCCATTGAAAAGCATTATGATTTAAAATAAAACATTCTATATTTTTCGAATAAATGATTCACCAAAAACTATAGAGCTATTTGCGGGTACATCGCCAACGTAACTATCTAAATAAAGTCTGAAAGGATGTTTTTTTCTTGGCGGTTATCATGAGATATACAGACAAACAAACAAACAAACAGGTACCAAAAACTGTTTGAGTCTCAAACGTAAGCCTCAACTAACGTTTTGGCAATTACACGGTGTTTCACAAAGGACACCTAACTTTAAAAATTAATAACCCGGAAACGGTGATAGATAATAACATGGAACCAGGGGTATATTTTTTAAAAAAATCGTAAGAATCTCATACATAAATCTCAAAAATTAGTTAAAATTGCGCCGACAGATGGCGCTGCGATAAATAGGCGTATCACATTAAAAGTGATTCGAAATGTGCACCTTTTACACAATAGACATGTCGCAAACGAAGAATGAAATTGTCAGTGACTCTCTGCTGTATGTCACTGGCCTGTCTGTTGAATTTTTTTGAAAAGCTCACGAATTGTTTTCCCAACTGGGCCTTTTGCGACTTGAAATCGCTTTTGAAAACTTCTTCTTGTTGCAGTAAGACTCAATTAGGACTTCAAGTAGGATTTAATCAGTGGTACTCCAGCACAATAAACACACGTTCCTCCACGGTATACATCACATTCTGAATTATTTTCACTATACGCTAGTAGCGGTCAGATTAAAATGGCGAAATCTTCGAAGGATAGTCTTTCTATGCTTCTGAACTCTCTTTAAAAGCATTCTTTTTTATACATGTTCTTTCAAAAATATTTTTCAAATGAATCTTACACTTATTTTATCGATTTCTTTTTGTGACACATATTGCGATTTATGTAAATTAATCCCCTTAATATATATATATATATATATATAATATAATAATAATATATATATAATATATATATATATAATAATATATATATATATAATATATATATATAATATATATATATATATATATATATATATATATATATATATATATATATATATATATATATATATATATATATATATATATATATATATATATATATATATATATATTATTTCTTAGAGATTTCTTCTTCTGTTTTCATTAGTATGTTGAGGAGAAAATTCTGATAAAAACTTTTAATGAGATATTTATTCTGACGATTGTAAACTAAACAACACATTACTAAACATTTATTTATTTTTTATTTTCAGGAACTACAGCGATAGAACCAAATTTTCTTTTTTACGTTGTACCATAAAAAAGTAGTGTTTAATGACTAACTAGAAATATATATAAAACATATTTATATATGAAACAAGAGTCTATTCACAATGGCCCTGTGGCATGCACTATGACGGACTACAGGTACAAAAGAATGTTTGATTTTTTTAAGACCCAATTTGCATGTGCGGTAATGTCTGGACTCAATTGTCTTATGCAAGATGGTGTGCCTCTACATATTGGATTCTGTATACTGCATTTTCTGCAGCAACGTTCACGAATCACAGAGCAATCAGTCACGCGTTTCATACAACCTGATCATTTCATTCTCCAAATATTAATCCGTGTCCTTTTTGGCTAGGGGGACATTTACAAAATCTTGTTTATCGAGGACGTCTTCCCTATTAATCCGTTTCTTCAAGCCTTCACTAGTATGTGTTTAAAATTCTAATCTTATACGCTGAGTGGCTTTATATTTGAATGCCTAAGAGGGACTGCTCAGACTGGGAACGAGATCTGTAGAGCATAGATGTCCCTCCCGGTCCCTTTATTAAGGTCTTAAAAAAACATAATTCAGCTGTAGCTGAACCCACCAGAAAACGCGACAGGGGGCGGGTGGAAACAGACATGATAAGGTGATACTATCTTAATGTACATTAAAGGTAGTTAACTGCCAGAGACTAGAGTGGTCGGAGTTGAGGAGTTTTAATACTGACCACTCTGTATATAAATTTTATTATATTTGAAATAAAACATAATTAAAATACGCTGCAAACGGATTTTTCCGTAAGTTATTATTCAAAGGAATTATTTTGTGTCATCCTGTAAATTTATAGCAAATATCCCCATAATAGCACCCCATATTTTACAGACAGCATATCTTTGTGTACTTCATAAATTCAGTTGCAATATGTTTGAAATGATGTAGCATCATTAAACTGCACTTCACACTAATGTAACGGAATACTTTTGGCTACCCCTGTAAACAAACTGTAATTACGACATACTTCATTTTTACGATCGATTGTACTATACCAAACGTCATTAACATACAAAATTTTAAGGTCAATCCGAATATATTTATGAGAGCTAGACCGCGAATGAACGGACAGATAGCCAGATGGACAATCAAACTGAAATCATAAACACTTTTCAACGATGTTGTAAAGTGTTAAAAATGCGAAAACATTCAGTGTAATTGAAATATTTCTATTGATATCAAAATTATTTTTTTATACATTAACTTACGTTTTATTACCATATTATGTTACATTTAACATGATTTTCCAGAAAGTCTGTTTTTTTAAAAATATAACAAGAATATTTCTTCTTAAATTAAATCTTATTTTTAAGGAACAGGAAAATTCACAAAGAAATGAAACATTTCCGAAACTTAGAAATGGATGTGTAACAAAATTCTTTTAACAAGGGAATATTTCTCCTTCTCTTGTACAAAGAATAATGCTTAAGAAAAAATGGAATTACACTTGTTCTTTAATAGGATGAAAAATGAAGTTTTCCCCTTTACAGAACGTTATTTTATGAATTTGAGAACTATTTCAGTTTCTAGTCAGGGAATTATTTTGTTATATTTTTATTAAAACGTGATAAAATACACATATATTATTAAATATTAAATAGTTTATATTTTTGAATTTTAACAAAATATTAAATTTACTATTAACATGAATGTTTATAGTTATGAGAAAAATGTAATGGTTAAGATGTCAAACAATACATTTCTTTTTACTTTAAAACACAGGGGAAACTGTTTAAAGTTACGAATTTTCAATGCTTAAAGGAATGTTGATTTATAAGGTATACAATAAAATAAATAATTATTCAGAATACTAATTAACCAAAAAACATTGTCATCAATAATTGTCTCTTGAAAGGAATGTATTCAGTATCCATCATACATTGGTGAGCCTCATCTACAGATGGGTGACAAAATAATACGAACACTTATGAAAAATGGTGAAAAGAGCAATATCTAGAAAAATACATGAGGAATTAACCTGAAACTGCAGGTGTGTAAACAGTATAGTATACGTTATATATTTCCGTGAAGATTTTTTCCCGAAACCCCATAGGGGACTGTCAACAAATTAAAAAAGAACGAATATATTTTGGATAACCCTGTAAAAACTAATCAACTGATATTTGATACAACCCCTCATCTTTTTTATTCTTTTTTGGAACAACGGATTCCGAGCTTATTCTATCGACGATAATTTACAGAATTTTCAAGCTATGATTTTGAGACTTTCACAAAAGTTGCTCTATATACTAAGCTAATACATTATGCGTACTATATTTTGATTGCATTCGCGCATCGCAGTGAAACATTTTTTTAGTAAACCTGCTCATTTTTCATCCAATTATTATTTTCTTCTAATTCTGATTGCAGAGTTTTATGTACAATGTTGTTCGTCATATTTTCTGAAAAGAACTTTTTTTTTGCAAATTATAAGCAAAAAACTAGGCGAAATTTGGGACTGTTTTAATAAAAATATTAATTTCTCTACGAGTATACATGCTATCCTCATAAAAATGAACACAGTATATTACAATAAGTCACTTATTAATAATCTCGAGTTTGAACGTTTTTGCTACATTATTTTTTTACAGGGTTATCCAAAAGATATTCGTTCTTTTTCAATTTGTTTCGGGAAATATATAACCTATACTATACTGTTTACACACCTGCAGTTTCAGGTTAATTACTCATGTATTTTTCTAGATATTGCTCTTTTCACCATTTTTCATGAGTGTTCGTATTATTTTGTCACCCATCTGTATATTATAATAAAAATATAATCATAAAAATGAGTAGAAGGAATATTTATAATAATTAAATTTTCTTAGAATATATATAATGAAAGTAAACCTCAAGAAGTTTTTTTAAATCTTTAATGTATGATAAATTTATCGAAAAAAATGAAGCTTTATAAGTTAAATGTTTATATACTGAAAAAACAAACTGCTGCTTCTACAAAAAATGTTGTCATCTACCAAAAAAAAAAGTTCATTTACGATAATAAAAAACCTGTTTTCATTAAGTACGTTGTGTTTGTTCCAACTGATTTTATCTTATAAACAGTTAACATTTTATTCCCTGAAGGTAAACAGTTTTTATTTGTGTCCTGATAAATTTATTTCTGTGAAATCATCAGATATATGAGACCGTTAAAATATTCATGAAATTCACTTGAGTTAATTGCTTGCAAAGGTGTGGAAGTATAAAACATATGCAGATCTTCTAACACAAATAAGGATGGCACAATTTTTTTAAATAAGAAATTGAAGTTCCTAAAGTGAAAGTGTCCTGACAAAACAAAATGCATTCAACATCTAAAAAGCGTGTACGTTAGACATCAACGTAATATATTCTATTCCAAAAAAAATTAAAAATATTAAAATGGAAGCGACAAATTGAAAACGCATTGTTTAACGCCACACTGGAGTGTTTTTGAATTAGTAGCATAGCTTCTTAACTTCATTTTCTTATAAAGATAAAATGTATAAAGACCGCCAAAGAAGAAAACAGAACAAACCCACACATTTTATTCACCGATTTATAGCAGACAAAAAAAGAAAATAGTCATTCGATTGGTATTTATGTATTCCCCCAATTTCACATTTAAAGAAAAATGCTTAGGGTTCATTATTCTATTCTAAATTATAAAAAACATTAAATTTTTCAACACGGACACCTAATTTTGGCATCCTAATTAAAGTTTTCAGAAATCTTTAAGTTAGAAAACCATACAGAAAATCATTTATTTAAACAAATTAGAAATCTTGCATATTTAATATTTTGAACTCCTTTTTGTTAAATTCATTTTTTTATTTTAAGACAAACTTCACTGCATGAAGTTGTTTACTCATAGCTCAAAAACTACTTGGCAGAATAAGCTGTAGTTTTGGATTTGCATATTTCAAGCTTTTAGAAATTGCTCTTAATATTTGCATAGATTACAATCACATAGTTTCAAAAATGAATTTAAACATATATAAAATGTGAAAGAAATATACTAAAGAAATTGAGTATTTTAACTTATAAAAATAAAAAATTAAATAGATTTCTAGAATCTTGAAATATGCGAACCTAAAATTAGAGTTCATTCCATCAACCAGGGCTTGAAAAATGCAGTCGCCGGTCGCCACTGGCGACCAACTTTTTTTACCTGATGGCTAACTTATTTAATCTGACTCTTTTTTTTTCCTTTACAAAAATTTAACTATGAAATGAGCACAATTGTCTGTCCAACA